>VZTB01002642.1:74104-92926 GCA_013397245.1 Thryothorus ludovicianus
AGCTGTTCCAAAGCAGCTGGGGCAGTTTCTTTATCCCTGCCAGGACCCAGCCTCCCTCCAGGCACACATCTTCTGCTCAGGGGCCACTGAGTGTCCCTGCAGGCCTCAGAAAATTCCAGCATCCCCCTGGCAGCTGCTGCAGCCAGCCCAGGAGCCAAGCATTCCTCCCTGGATCCAATGTGGCCTTTGGCACAGCCAGCAGCCTTTGCAGGGCATTCCCAGAGGGACACCAGGCCCAGCCATCCCCACTGCACCTTCCCAGGGAAACTCCACCTTTGTGCAGGATCCCTGCTCCAGCAGAGCCACCTGTGCCACTGCAGGAGGGCTGCAGCCACCATGGCATGGCACTGCCACCAAGGCCTGAGCCACAGGGCTCAGCTGGGATCCTCACTCTGCCCCTGGCCTTGGTTTCTGCATTGCTGCATTTTTATTTCAGTTCTCCTCATGCAGAACTGTCATTGCTGTCCCCATCTCTCTGCCTGAGAGCCCCTTAATTTCCAAATGATCATAACTGGGAGGGAGGGGTTTGCATTCTGCATTCCCAGGGAGGCTCCTGCCTTCCTCAGCACACACCTGGTGTTCAAACAAGACAGCAGCACCCAGGGCAAGCCCATCCTGAAACAATCACGGAGCTTGTGTCCACATGGGACACGTGGGAATGTTTCCCTCCTCACACAGCCCCTGGGAAAATCAGGGCTGCAAAGGCTTTGGCAAGAGAGGTTGTTGAAAACCCAGCACGGCCCCAGATTCCTCCATGTGCCGCCATGGGATCCATTGTGCCAACACCTCTGGATCTGCAGGAACTCATTCCACCTGCCTGGGAGGGCCTGGGACACTCAGGGCAAAGCTCTGGCAGCTGGAGAACGTCAATAATTCAAAACCTGTGTGTGACTCACCAACCCATCCCCCTAAGGTTACTTGGACTTAATATTCACGAAGGCACATTGTTATTTCTTCTTCCAAAAAGTCATGAATAATTTAGCATTCATTACCCAAAAACTTCTTCTTTTTTCATGATTATTTTTTTTGCAACTGGCTTCATCCAAAAGAATGAGAAAGCAGAGAAAATGTTCGCTTCTCAACCTCTTCTTAGTTCATTGTTGTTGAGCATAAAAGTATCCCTCAGAAGTTTTTAGTTCGCAAAAGATGACAGTTTGGGGGTTTCATTTGAAGAACTGCATTTGTTTGGGAAATAAATTTCACCTCTAATCTGAAAAAAATGACCTCAGGGAAAAAAAAATGCAAAAAAATCTGGATATTTGGAGAATGCTCTGAGGGACAGGGTAGGATTGTTGGGGTGTCAGTGCAGGACTGGATGATCCTTGTGGGTCCTTCCAGCTCAGGATATTCCAGGATTCCAAAGGAACGCATAGGAAGCCACACTTGAGGCTACCAGAGGAACATGGACTGCCGGAGTCTTGTCCTCCTTGCTTGGCAGAAGTTGACAAATCCCACAGAATTCCTCTGGGATCATTGGGAATGTCCCCAGCCAGAGCCTGCTGTGTGGAAAGCCATCCCTGCATGGCAGGTCTTGTCCAGGGGTCCAGGGGGAATCTGGCACCTGCTGGGCTTCTGTGTGGGAATCAGGCCTGAGCCCATTGGGAATGGCACCTGATCCCACTGGGAATGGCACCTGATCCTATTGGGAATGGTACCCACAGGGAATGACACCTGATCTCACTGGAAATGGCTCCTGATCCCATTGGGAATGGCACCTGATCCTGCTGGGAATGGCACCTGATCCCACTGGAAATGGCACCCACTTGGAATGGCCCCTGATCCCATTGGGAATGGCTCCTGATCTCGCTGGGAATGGCAACCACTGGGAATGGCTCCTGATCCCACTGGGAATGGCACCTGATCCCACTGGGAATGGCACCCACTGGGAATGGCCCCTGATCTCACTGGGAATGGCACCCACTGGGAATGGCCCCTGATCCCACTGGGAATGGCACCCACTGGGAATGGCTCCTGATCCCACTGGGAGAGGAGAGGGATTTGCTCCTCCTTCAGCAGAGCAAAGTCCCAGAGTTTTGTTCTGTTTTGTTTTATTTTGTCACCTGAGCTGGACCCGAGCTGAGCACGGAGGTGACGGCTGTGCTGGCCCTGACTCTGCTCAAATCCTTCTCCCTCTGCTTCTTCCTGGTTGGATTTTCCCCTCTCCAGCTGCCTCATCCACCCTGGGCTGCCACAATTCCTGCATCAGCCCTCGGCTCCGAGCAGGCAGAGCCTCCTGCTCCTCACACAGGATTTATCTGGGCCACAGACATTTATTTATTTATTGAAGCAGCCCTTTGCTCCTAAGGGAGTTCCAACTGAAATTTCATCCTCCAGGACCCAAAAAATCCTGAGAAACCAAGTCCTAGAAGAGAATAAACCCCAACAGGAAAACCACCAGCCATCAGCTTGGAATCCAACACATCCAAAGGGGGAAAGAGGGGCTGGGACAGGAAAAACACCTGTGGTGCCAGAGCCAGTTAAATTCAGCAAATTCCAGCCATCACAGAATTCCAGACTGGTTGGGTTGGGAGGGATTTTAGGGATCATCATTCCCACCCCTGCCATGGCAGGGACCCCTCCCACTGTCCCCAATGTCCAGCCTGGCCTGGGACACTGCCAGGGATGGGGAATGCAAGGAAATGATTTTCTAAGCAATTGTGGCTTTAGTTTGTCTCCTACCATCACTAAAACCTGGAAACCTGTGCAACATTATCACCATAAATATGGAGTAAATCTGCTTTACAAATGACACACCACTGTACCAGCCAGATCACCTTTAAATTTATATATTAATATATATCACAGATAGACACATAAACCCCTTTTTGCTTTATTTTTATGCTATGAACAACTTTTTTCTTTTTTTTAAATAAACCTGTCCCATTGCTTTTAGCAAAAACCAGCAGTTCAATATCACAGCAGAGGCTGCTTGGCTGCCAATTATTTCTTTTTTTTTTTATGTTACCTTTCATTTTTTAAATGTTACTTTTCATTTTTTAAATGTTACTTTTCATTTTTTAAATGTTACTTTTCATTTTTTAAATGCTACTTTTCATTTTTTAAATGCAACCTTTTCATTTTTATTTCATATGGGGGCACCAGCTTGCCCAGTTTGGGTTCTTGTTCAGATATTCCTGTTTAGCTTCCACAAAGAAAAACTTGAGCACTATTCAAGTTTAAAACCTGACCAGATAAAAACCAGATTAAAACCTCCTCACCAGCACTTTCCTAAGATTTCCAAGGAATGGCAAGGATGCAAGGACAGGAAATATCCATGGATTCCCTTCCAGGAGCAGAGGTGAGGGCACACAAGATCCAGAGGGATCTTCAGCCCAGTCCGAGGGATCTGAGCCTGGAAGGAGGAGATTGGACAAAATTGGGGATGTAAATTTATATTAATTGCAAGGAAATCTCGTTGGGATTTTTGTGAAGGCGTCCACATGAGCACGGGCAGTTTGGAAACCTGACTGGTTTTTAAAACCTGACTAATTTTTAAAACTTGACTGGTTTTAAAAACCTGACTGGTTTTAAAAACCTGACTGGTTTTTAACCCTTCTGAGCCTGGAAGTGCCTGACATTCCCTGCCTGGAGGGTGCGAGCTCGGAGGGCCCAGCACAGGCAGGATGCAGTGCCAGGAGCAGCAGTTTATTCCATATTTTTGGAATAACTCCTGAAAAATATCCAGGTGCTTTCTAAATCCACGTGAAGCAATTCCCAGTGGGGAGCCCGAGAGGTTCTCCAGCCTGTGCTGGGCACGTTCCCAACAGTGAGGACCTGCAGGGGTAATTCCCAATAAAAGGTGATTTTATTGCCTGCTTTTCCCAGCTGGGAATTGGGATGGGATGGAGAGGAATGAGGGATTTGTCTTTCCAAACAAGCTGAGAGTCTGCTGGTAGATAAAACTAGCACTGAGAAATAGAAGAAACAATAGAAAATATTCCAGTGGTTAATGAAGAGAAAAATTATATCTGCCTTTATAAACAAACTGTAGGTTTACTGAGAAATAAAATTAAAGAAAACATAAATTCCATCAGAATTAAAAATTCAAAGGGAGGGCTCTACATTAGAGGAGGATCTTAGGGAAGTCTGGACCTCTCAAGTCCCTCAGGCAGTGGGGAAAGAGAGAGGGAAATGGGGCTGGAAATTGGGATAAAAAGGAGGCTGAGCCCTCCAAAAATGGGAGAGAGCCCAGGGGATGCCCCATGGCCTCTGCCTTTATTGGAATAAAGCAAAAGGATCCTCTGGCTCCTTTTTGGACACAAACCTGTGGGGTTTGAGGATTCATTTTCCTGACAGAACTCCTGCAATGGCAGCTCAGGGCCAAGGAGTGTTTAGAAGCAGCTCCCAAGTCTTTTTATCTCCTCTTTTTTTCCATGTTTAATGGCTCCTTAAAGTATGACAAATGATATTTTTACCTCTGCTGATTAGCAGAAACTTCATAGGAGAGCTCATATGCAAAAACCAGGAATTATAAACAAAATTAATTTCCACACCCTGCTCTGGAGTAGTTCAGCACTTACCAATCCAGGCAGCTCTTAGGAGGTGTCAAATTGGGGGAGTTTTGGGATCAACCAGCAGGAAATCTGCTCTGGAACCATGCAGCCAGGTGGGTGAGCCTGGCAGGAGGAGATTAAACAAGATTGGGGGTAAATTTGCATTAATTGGAGGTAAATTTGCATTAATTGGAGGTAAATTTGCATTAATTGAAGCTATGAATCAAACCTTGGGAGCACTGAGCAGACCCTGGGCCTGTAAATAATGACACAACACAAGATTCCTCTGGCTGCCCTTAGGGCACAAAGGCTCCTGAGGTGGGATGAAGGAGTGGAAAAGAACGAGCAAGGGAAGAGCTATCAGTCCTCAGGGTGGGAAAAACAAGGAATGAAACAAATGGGAATAACCTTGAGGTGTGCAGAGCTCCCTGATCCTCCTCAGCTGCCCCTGCTCCCGGCAGAGTCATAAATAATGAAAAGAAGGCTCTGGAGCCCCTGAACAACAAAACAGTTTCCAGGTATCCTATCAGCAAGAGCAGTTCCCAGTGTTTATCGTGGAGATAAAGCAGGAAAAACATTGCTCAGGCTGAATCCCACTGGCCACAGAAAGATCAAAAAGCCAAACCAAGCTGCTCGGCTGTTTTGCTCTACATTGGAGTTTTGGAGCCCTATTTTGAGGTGGAGAGCTCCACTGCCTTCCCAGTTAGTCAAAACACCCTTATCTGGGATAACAGGGCATGGACCCAATGGCTAAAGAAAATTTTTAAAAATCCAACTTTTTGAATCTTCCTCCCAGAGATTCACAGGGGATTTTTGTCCTCTTCAAACTCAAAATGAGAGCCAGGGCTTGGTTTGGTCCCACTGAGAGAAAAAAAAGGCTGAACAAATCTCCATTATTCTTTTACCACCCTTTGTCTTACTCTAGAAAAATCCCTCTCTTTTAATTTCTGGAGGCTCCAACCCCTTTTTTCTGCCCTCAGCCTCTGTGCCAAACACGACAGCATTCCCAAGCCACCTCCAAACTTCTCCTGAGCTCCTGAAGTCATGGCCTGAAGATTCCTCAGGGAAGAGCTTTCTAAATCTCCCCTCTGGATATGCACACCTGTCAGATTTTGGGAGTGGCACAAACAGGGGCAATTTATCCTGGAAAAATAGCAGAAGGCCTGGCCCTGACCCCATGGCATCCCCCTGCGAAATCCAAGCATGGAAACACCAAAACTTCTCAGCAGAGCCTTGGACTAATTTTGTTTTTAATGCAGCATGGAGAAATCAATTTTTATCCTTGGGAATGATTGAATTCATCCAGACAAGTCTTCCCCAAAAACATCACTCTGAAGTGGCTGCTTGACCCAAACCCACTGAAATAGTCCAAGATTTTTAAAAATGTGGGAGATGCAGGAGAGCTTCCCGTGCTCTACCTGTCCATGCACATCCTCGCGCCTGTCACGAGAGAGAAATCAAAAACAAAAACAGGCAGCATCCTGCTCTGGCACCCTTTGGATCCTTCCCTCGTTCTTCTGGCACCCAAACTGTGTCCTGGGGTGGCAGGAGAGCTTGGAGCACACCCAGGTTTCACCCCCAGTGGCTGTGGGGATGCTCACAAACACCTCAGAGGGGAGAGGTGCTGCCAACGCCAACAATTCCAGAGCAGGGAAGCACCCCAAAAACTTGGAGGAAGGAGTTGGAAAAACAGCCAGGCCTGGCACACTGAGAGCTTTCTTTGGGCAGGAATTGTTCCCTGTGAGGGTGGGGAGAGGCTGGGATGGCATTCCCAGAGCAGCTGTGGCTGTCCCTGGATCCCTGGCAGTGTCCCAGGCCAGGCTGGACATTGGGGACAGTGGGAGGTGTCCCTGCCATGGCAGGGGTGGCACTGGGTGGGATTTGAGGTCCTTCCCAACCCAAACCATTCTGGGATTTGTTGATTCTCCCACTTGGGTGAGACCTCCAAGAGCCAAAGGGAGAAGCTGGAGCCTTTTCCCTGCACCCAGTTTCACTGGGAATCACCCACTGGGAATCACCCACTCCCCCTCTGGAGATTCCATGGAGCAGTGCAACAATCCACACCTGCTCCAGAGTCCTGGTGTGTTTTGTTGCTGTCACAGCTCTCAGAAATTCCAGCTGGGAATTCCTCCCTTTGGCAGCCCCCAGGGTCGGTGTGCCCGAGGAAAGACAACGCTGGCTCCAGGACTTGTCAAATGTCACCAAAGGGAGAGGGAATAAAGGGAATAAACACCTCAGAGGGAGAGGGAATCCAACTGGAGTGGCTGGAATTCTCCCTAAGCTGTGCTGGAGGAGTTTCCCTCCCGGCTCTCTCCAGCTGTGCACTCCACAGGCTCAGAGCTCTCTTTCCCTCCTGTTTCTTCCATCCAGTGTCATTCCCGAGGAGCAGCTCCACACGGGAAGTCCCTGGGCCAGCCAGCCCTGTTTTCCACAGGGAGGTGTGTGTGGAGTCACAAAGAGCCAAAACATGTAAAAATCCTGCCCTGGACACTCTCCCTGCAGCTGGATCTCTCCAATTTTCCACTGCTGGATGCTGCTGCCAGGGCGAGAGGAGCTCCCAGAGCCAGCCCAGTACTTTTCCATGGAAGGATGAAATCCCTAAGAATAACAATTTATCAGAGGAGCTGTGGCTGTTTGACCTGGCTCATTTTCAGAGATTAGGAACCAACGAGCTCCTGATGAATTGTGGTGACTTTGTGGTTGGGTTTGTTGTTTTTTTTTTTCTCTAAGAAGTGATTTTCATGTTTCATCAGGAAAGGGAAGGGGGGGGAGGAATGCACATCTGTCTTCCCAAGTGGATCAGGGAGAGGATAATAACAAATAATGATAACTCACCCACGTGGAGGCTTTGATCCTGCAGGAGCCCGGGAATGCTGGAGTTTGTGGGCCAGCCCTGGAGCCTGCGGATTTCAGGGAAGGCAGGAGCATCACACAGGGCAGGGCAGAATCCCTGGAAGCCTGCAGGTACCCTGCAGGAATCTTCACAAGTATTAGTGGGAAAAGAAATGTGTTTTTAGCAGAATTTTCACATTCCTGCTCTCCCGGAGTGAAAGATTTTCGACAGGAACAACTCCTTGGTGTTCAGCACTGCCTGAAGAGCAGGAGAGGGAAAGGAGTGGGAGATATCCCTGATGTGGTGGGGGAGACAGTCATGGAATGGGCTTGGAAAACCCTCAGGGTGACTGACAGGGTCACTGTCATCACCTCACTGACAGAAATAACCCCTGACCATTCCAGGGTCCCACCTGGATTGGCCAAACCCCAAAGATGTGGGAGCACACAAAGCCAGGCTCAGAGAATCATGGAACCATGGAATGGTTTGGGTTGGGAAGGACATCAGAGCCCACCCAGAGCCACCCCAGCCATGGCAGGGACACCTCCCACTGTCCCCAGTGTCCAACCTGGCCTGGGACACTGCCAGGGATCCAGGGGCAGCCACAGCTGCTCTGGCAATTCCATCCAGACTCAGGGGCTGTTTTCTCCCAAATCCTTCCAGATGAATTGGAACACTAAAATACTTCAAACTGTGAAATATGAATTCATTGGAGTTTGTTTGATTGAACTTTCTGTTTAAATGATGAAGAATTCCAATATTTTATCCCTTAGACCAAACCTTACACATTATTTCATGGAATACTTCTGGCCATTACGACTTGCCTTTGAGCAGGGAAGTCCAGCCTCCAGAAAATCATGGAATTATGGAATGGTTTGGGTTGGAAAGGATCTTAAATGTCATCTAATCCCACCCCAGCCATGGCAGGGACACCTCCCACTGTCCCAGGCTGCTCCAGCCCCAATGTCCAGCCTGGCCTGGGACACTGCCAGGGATCCAGGGGCAGCCACAGCTGCTCTGCCCACCCTGTGCCAGGGCCTGCCCACCCTCCAGGGAACAATTCCTGCCCCAAATCCCACCCAGCCCTGCCCTCTGGCACTGGGAAACCATTCCCTGGCTCCTGTCCCTCCAATTCCTGATGAAAAATCCCTTTCCATGTTCCCTGCAGCCCCCTCAGAGCCTGGAATTTGCTGCGAGGCCTCCACACAACCTCCTCCTCTGCAGGCTGAGCATTCCCAGTTCTCCCAGTCTGGCTCCACAGTGGAGCTGCTCCAGCCCCCTCAGGACCCCTCCAGGTTTGCTCCAAATCCCACAATCTCCTCCTGCTGGGTTGTTCCCCCTCTTCCAGGTGGGATCCCAGGGCCCTCCCTGCCCTCGGGGCTCTGGACACATCCCAGGTAAATCCTGCCTCCATGGAAAGCCAAAGGAGGGTGTGAAAAATGAGGGGTTTTGGGGTTATTTTGTGTTAAAATTTAAAAGTTTAATAAATGATAATAAGAGATAAAGATAATAAAGGAAAGGTTTTATGGCTGGCTGTTTGGTANTTTTTATGAACTTACTTTGCATTTCTTAGGAACTGTTTAGCACGGCTCTTCTTTGGGTTTGGAGTTTTAGAGTATTTGCATCTTTTGGTTGTGGTTTTTTTTATTATTTCTAGTTTGAGCTTTGGTCAAGATTTTCTTCAGATGGTGGGTCCTGATAGCTGGAATATCAGTACCAGGGGGTTTTATTATGTGTTCAGTGGATGTTATCTTGACTAAGTAGAGAGTTCTATAACTAAATTAATTATTACACTACTATGTTTCAGTTAACAGCAAAGAATAAAAATGATATTTTTACAGTAAAATTATTTTAACATATATAAAGTATTCATTTTAATAATTGTGAAAACCCAATATTACAACATGTATTTATAACAAGTGGAAAAGGATCCTTCTGGATGCCTCCAGTGAGATGGAAAAAGCAAAACCTGTCCCCAAGTCAGGAACCTCCTGCACTTCAGACATTTCCCTGGATGCTGGGATAATGAGCTGCACATTCCAGCTCTTCCCCAGCTCCAGCCTCACCTCCTGGCGTGGCTCAGAAGGGCCAGGTGCAACTTCAAAGTGACCACCGGGGTTGGTTGTTGTGACAGGAGCCCTGAGATCCCGAGGATACACAAATTAAAAATGAAACAGCGAGTGATGAGGATACGGATGGGAAAAAGGGCTGGAAAAAGCACCCGGCTTCAGAGCTGGAGGAGGATTTCCATGGGCTGGAGTTTCCTAAGAGGCAGGCAAAAATCCTTTCCCATCTCATGGACATCTGTCAAATAAAATGGGAAACGTTTTTAAGGCCTCTGCCAAATTTAGCTGCTGTTTGCTCCTGCCTGGCCCTCAGCACCACTCGAGAGGTCACAGGAGAAATGGTTCTCACAGCACAACACCCAGCGGATCCTCCTCTGAGCAGGATGACCCCAGCGTCCCCAAACCCTCCAGGAAAACCCTGTCTACGTGCTGGGATGCCACATCCCCTGTGCAGGGCTAAATTTGTGCAGGGCTCCACATCTGGGGGATGTTGAGAGAAGGGCAGAGGGAGGAGCAGCCCGGAGCCAGCCCCACTCTGAGCCCCGTGGGGATCCCTTCTTGGGATCAGAGCCCAGGCAGAGCCAAAGGATCCAGTGGGGATTTATTCCAAGGCCTCCCTGGACACACCTGGGCAGCACCAGAGCCCGGCTGGGCCACAGCCAAGGGGAGCCCAAAATGGGCCCAGAATGGAGCCCGGCCACCAGGGCTCACACTTGGATCAGTTCTGCTCCAGCAGCACTTTGGAGTTCATTGGCCAATTCCAGCTCCAGCTGCTGCAGCTCCATCCTCCTTGCTTTTCCTTCTCCCTTCACCCTTGCCTTTGTTCTTGGCCTCAAAGTTGTCCTTGGTGCCCAGCTGGAGCAGGAATTGTTTTGTGTCCCTGCTGTGTGCAGAGAGCTCAGGAGCACTGAATGTGAAACCTGAAACTGCCCCCCAAAACAGCCCAGGGTCTGAAACATATAAAAGCTCAAACCTAAGGCATCAGTGTGAGCACAGAAAAGGAGCAATTCCTGCTCAAATCTGCCTCCAGGAAAATCCTCAGCACCTCCTGCAGCTGCTGGTGCTGCAGGGGACCCTCGGGAGGGGCTCCGGCCCTGCGCTGGCACCAGGAGCCCAGAAATTTGGGGACAATCCTTACAGGGGGTGGCCACCAGTCCTACACCTTGAGGACACCTTGGGGACACCTGGGCAAAGCCCAGGGAGAATCCCAAAATCACTGGAGCCCTTTGGAAAATATTCCTGGCTCATCATTCAGGAGTTATGGGCTGGGCACCAGTAAAATCCAGTGTCGGTGGGGTTGGGGCTCTTTTCTCATGGAGAAGCCTCTTTCCAGATGTTTCTGGGGTATTTTTGTGAGGATTTTCTTTTCAATAATCCATGTAAGAATCAGAAAAAAACTCAGAATATGTCAGAACCACAGACACAGAAAATGTCAAAGTTTCTGTGCTAAAAACCCCTAATCCTCAAAAATACACTGCATTTAACCTAGAGCCATAAAAAAGGCTTCCAAAACGGAGTGACAGCACTAAAATAATACATGTATAATTAAATAAGTGTGTTATCTCATAAAGTAAAAAATTTAAAATTTAAAGTCTTAAAATATAGTAATATACATAACAAGATAAAAGTTTTAGAGCCTAGTCGTCTTCACAAGTTTAAGTAATTTTATATAATTAATTTAAAAATCCACAGTACAAAACATAAGTAATTAGTTAAGTTAAAAGTAAAAATAAATTAGTTAGCATCTCATAATTAAATAGTTTAAACTTAAAAAAAATTAAAAAAAAATAACTCCATACTCCATTTCTACTCCATTAGCTTGGCATGTTAAAACACTTACCATCAGTGAAGGTGTAAAATAAATAAAAAATTATAAACATCCATGTCCAAACAAAAAATTCTCTCAAACACTTTTAATACTAACCCTCAAAAAAAAAAAAACCTAAAAACAAAAACAAAAAAAAACCAAACAAAAAACACAAATAAAGCCAAAAATTTCACCTCATGAATGTGATGCTGGGGTGCCAAAAACTCAACCAAGGGTGCCTCACACAGGGCTTGAGCCCCCCCTGAGCCCAGCTTTGTTAAGACACACTCAGACCCGAATTAGAGCTGCGTTTAAGGGTGGCAGAGCAGATCAGGGTGCTCAAGTCGCTCCAAACAATGCTCCATCCTCCTTCCAGAAGCATCTCCCAGACAGAAATGTCCCATCCTCGCTGGTGGCCTCTGCCCCAGGGGGATGTCGTGGTGCTGAGATCATTCCCAGGGAGTGACATAAACCCAGATTGTCCTTGGGAATGTGAGCCTGGAAGGATCTGATGAGTGAGGGTTAATTGAGCTTCTCTGACCTTGGCTCAGGGCTCCTTTTGCCTTCCTGCATCTTGGGATTGCAGAAGGGTTGGTGTTGGAAGGGATTTTAGGGATCATCCAATCCCAGCCCTGCCATGGCAGGGACCCCTCCCGCTGTCCCCAATGTCCAGCCTGGCCTGGGACACTGCCAGGGATCCAGGGGCAGCCACAGCTGCTCTGGCCACCCTGGGCCAGCCCCTGCCCACCCTCCCAGGGAACAATTCCTGCCCCAAATCCCACCCAGCCCTGCCCTCTGGCACTGGGAGCCATTCCCTGGCTCCTGGCCCTCAGCTCCCTGGAAATAATCTCTCTCCAACTTTCCTGTCAGCTCCTTCAGGTCCTGGAGTTGTCTATTTTAAACAAAACTCTGATATTGTTCTTAATGAAATGTATGTGCAAAAATTACCAAAAAAAACCCCCAAATCCCTCCTTCCCTGGTAGGAGATAAGGAGGTTGCAAAGTCGCTGATAAATCCCTTGGGAATTGTCTCTCTCCAGCTTTCCTGGGGCTCCTCCAGGCCCTGCAAGGCCACCCTGAGCTCAGCCCAAAGCTTCTCCTGTGCAGGTGAACAATCCCAGCTGTGCCAGCCTTTGCTGCCAGCAGAGCTGCTCCATCCTCTGCCCATCCTGCTGCCTCCATGGGTTGGCTCCAGCAGGTCAAAGAATATCCCAGCTCCCAGTCCAGTGAAAGCAAAGGAAAATTGCTGAATTTGAAGTCTCAACTCCAGAGCAGACAGGGACTGATCCAAAGAGGATTAAAGGTGAACAAGCTGGAGGGGGTTGTTCTTTGAAACAAGCGTTTCTTAGAACATTGGGAGTTGACCCTTAATTTGTTCCATTTTTACATTAAGCTGAGAAAAATAAATGGATTTTCCAATCCAATAATATTTATTTTGCTCTAGCCTGTTATAACGAGCTTGTGCTGCCCTGAAGGCAGCTCTGCATCCAGGGACTCCATTTCAGAGCTGTTGGTTTCTGGGAGAGAAGCAGGAGAAAGATTGACTTTGATGTTTTGTAGCCCACGGCAGAATCGTTCCTGAGATCCCCGCTCCTCCAAGGAAAGGAACCTTCTGGGTGTCAGCAAAGTAAGTGGAAAATTAACATTTTAACAGCCAGCAAAACTTCTGGTGATTGTAAAAAAAACATTCCCAGAGTCTGAGATGTCTGAGCACACACAGAGGTCACAGGGGAAGGTGTCCAGCGAGGAATTCCGCATGGTGTTTGCATCTCTGCTGCTCCCAATTTCTTGGGAAGGTGAATTCCCCAAGTGTCAAAGACACTGATCAAACATGGAACTGTTCCTGTGAGCTGACAGCACCCAGGAGCAGCTGGAGCTGGGCCAGGAGGGATTGAGGATGGATTTTAGGGCAAGGCTCTTCCCCCAGAGGGTGCTGGGCACTGCCCAGGGAATGGGCACGGCCCCGAGGCTGCCAGAGCTGCAGGAGCTGCCAGGGATGCCCAGGGTGGGGTTGGGGGGGTCTGGGCAGGGACAGAATTCCACGATCCTGGTGGATCCCTTCCCTCAGGATATTCCAGGATTCTGGGATTCTCTGAACCAGTTTGAAGCTGAGTGTGCAGGACAACAGGGAAGCAGAAATTCCCCTCCTGGGGCTTTTCATTCCCAAGACTGGCAGAGCAGGAATGCCCCAGTTCCTGGGACACAGAGAACATCCCTGTCCCCACCACAGCCACCAACCTGAGCAGGGACAATCCCAGCCCTGCACATCCCCAGCAGCACTCACCCTTCACCCAGGGATGTATTCCCGAGGGATTTGTCCAACTCCTGCCTTGCTGGGATCCCTGGACACATCCCAGACACCCATAAGGGTCATCCCATTCCAGAGCTGCATCCAGGATTACCCAGCTGGGAAATTCCTCTGCATTTCCACGCTGGGACTGGAAATTCCCAACGAGGACACATCAGGCACCACCTGAGAGGAACAAGGATTAGGATGAAGTTGGGAGTTCCCAAGCAGGACACGGAGCTGAGTCTGATCTCTCACTCTGCCCTTCCCATTCCCAGTTTTCTCCCATCCTAATTCCCACATGGCCACCTTGCACACCTGCACTTCTCCATCCCTCAGGCAGATGGACAGGGCCTGGGGAATTGCTGTCATTTCCCCACATTCCTCTCCTTTTCCCAGGTGGATGCGCCCACATTCCCAATTTCACCCACCTGGGAAGAGAGGCCTCTCTTCCCATCCCTCACTGAGAGAAAGTCATGGAGGGTCCAGAGTTTCATGAAATCATGGAATGGTTTGGAAGGGATTTTCTAATCCGACCTCCCCTCTGTAATAAACACAAACACCTCCCATATCCTAAAACTTCATCCGTGTGGGTGAGGCATCCACAGCCTCTCTGGATGATCTTTTCCAGTGTTTTTCCACCCTCACTGCAAAAAAATTCTTCCTTATATCTGACCTGAATTCTTTTTCAATTTAACCCACTCACCCTGTGTCCCACAGACTCCCAGAAGCCGGTCCTTAAAATTCCTTGAGATATTTCTATAGGACTGAGGTCCAAGAGCAATCCCAAAGTGAGGAATACTTTCCTTGAAGTGTTTTGGGGGTAGCTGTGAAGGGCAGGGATTAAATTCAGCCCCAGTTCTGAGCAGGTGGTTGTATTTGGGGTAGGAATTGGATGATCTTTAATATCCCTTCCAACCCAAACCATTCTGTGATTCCTTATTCTCTCAGCCTGATTCCCAGAATATGGAAGTGAGACAGAGAGGGTGAAAAAAGAAGTGAAGAAATCCACAATAGACTTGCATTAAAATATTTAAAAATATTTTTAGCAATGTAAGAATGGAAAAGAGATCAAAAATAATACCAGAGAGAGGTGACAAAGGGACACCCAGACATGCTCTGAGGGGACATTTTTGTTCAACAGGGGAAAATCTGTAAAAAACACCCAATTCCTTAATCTGGAAATATAAAATTGACTTGGCCAAAACCATACCCTTAAGCAAGAGGAAATTCCTGGTGAAATTGAGCTCCCTGTGCTTTTCCTGAGGCCTGGGATCCTCATTTGCAGGATTATTATCCTCTAAGGAAGGATTTCAGGGATGTTCCCCAGCCCTCGCTGCCCACAGCAGAGCCAGAGCCTGGCCCCACGTGCAGCTCTGCAAAATCCAGCTGGAAAATCCACAGTGGGAGGAAACCACTCCAGTGTGGAGTCAGGTTTCATTTTTAAGCATCCAAGAATTTAAGCAGAAGCAAAAGGAGCTGTTTCCCTCCAAATTAGGAATCTGCTAATTGAGCAGGAGCAAAGGGCTGAGATTGGAGAGCTTTTATTGCAGGAATTTTGGTGGGATAATCCAGGGTTCTTTTTGTGTTGTTGGTGGTTACAAAGCAAACAACAACAAAACCAAAACAAACACAAAAAAAAAAAAATCCAGGAAGAGAAGTTTTAGGGATTAATTTCTCCAAACATCAGTTTCTGCTGGGTTTCTGTAGCTTTAGGGAGCTCAAGGACATGATGGAGAGCAGAATTTGGATTATCCAGTGGGGAGATCATTCCTTAAAGTCCCAACATAGTCAAAAATCACTGCAAGGACTAATTTAGAGCAGCACTACAGAAAGGAAAGACAGGAATAATCATGGAGATTCATCCAGGAGAGAGATCCATGATTCAAAAAAAGAAAAAAAAAAGGGAAAAGATTCTTGAGCACCAAGTTTAAAAAAAACAGAGCTGGAAAAACGGCACAAACCTCACTTTAAAAAGCTCCTAAAAAACATTTTAAAAAGGAGAGAGGGGCAAAGGAGTTTTCCCAGGAATATCTGAAGGGACATGAAAAACTCTTGGACAAGGAATTCAGTGCCTGGAGCAGCTGAATGCAGCTTTGGATGGGATCTGGAGAAGGCTGGGGTGGCTTGGCTGGACCTTGTGCCCAGTTCCAAGTGACGGACAAGTGACAAACTGGAAGATAATTGGGATGAAGGAACAGAGTTCAGTATCCCAAGGAAAAGGAACTGTGAGAACAGTAAAGAAATTACAGATCCCAGGTGTCTTGGGATGCAGTGTGGATTCTATCAGCAGCTGTTCCAAACCAGCTGGGGCAGTTTCTTTATCCCTGCCAGGACCCAGCCTCCCTCCAGGCACACATCTTCTGCTCAGGGGCCACTGAGTGTCCCTGCAGGCCTCAGAAAATTCCAGCATCCCCCTGGCAGCTGCTGCAGCCAGCCCAGGAGCCAAGCATTCCTCCCTGGATCCAATGTGGCCTTTGGCACAGCCAGCAGCCTTTGCAGGGCATTCCCAGAGGGACACCAGGCCCAGCCATCCCCACGGCACCTTCCCAGGGAAACTCCACCTTTGTGCAGGATCCCTGCTCCAGCAGAGCCACCTGTGCCACTGCAGGAGGGCTGCAGCCACCATGGCATGGCACTGCCACCAAGGCCTGAGCCACAGGGCTCAGCTGGGATCCTCACTCTGCCCCTGGCCTTGGTTTCTGCATTGCTGCATTTTTATTTCAGTTCTCCTCATGCAGAACTGTCATTGCTGTCCCCATCTCTCTGCCTGAGAGCCCCTTAATTTCCAAATGATCATAATTGGGAGGGAGGGGTTTGCATTCTGCATTCCCAGGGAGGCTCCTGCTTTCCTCAGCAGACCCCTGGAGTTCAGACTGAGACACCAGGAGATCAGAGTCCAGCAGCTGGAGGAGTTTTCTGGGATGATAATTGGGAATAGCAATGGGGACAGCACTGAAACTGCACTGGAAAGCCACAAGATTCCAAAGAAAAATCTGGATGCAGTCTTTGGATGCAAAATGGAGCCCTCAGGGCCCAGAGCATCAAACAGGGCTCGTGCACATCATGGGAGCCAGGAGAGAACTAAGGGTGAGTGGATTGGAGCAGGGGAAAACCCAGGAATCCAAGGAAACATCAAGTGATGAGGGATAAAGGCAATAAAAATAAATTAGAGGAGTAAAAGTGTTGCTTTTCCAAGCAGGAATGTAGGAAATCTCACAGAGGTGTCACATCCATGGGAATGTGTTTTGAGTGGTCACAGAGAGAGCAAACTCAAATTTAATATTCCCAAGGAAAAGCCAAGGTGGAAAACACAGGTTAAGAAGATTTCTGACAAATTGTGGATTTCTGACAAATTGTGGATTTCTAACAGATAATTGATTTCTAGCTAATTAAGGATTTCTGGCAAATTAAGGGTTTCCAAATAGTCAGGATCTGAGGAAATCCTTGGCCTGAGAAGGAGCCAGCACCAGGAACCTGAGAGCCTTGAATGGCTGGGAAATAGAAAGCACAGCACTTCCCTGGAAAAATGATGGGGAAATACAGAGCTGCCAGTGAGACAGGAAGCCCTGGGAAGCAGAAATTAAATTATTAACTTCTATTAAATAAAACTCCCATTTTCCCACTTCCTAGATGATGATCCTGAGCAAAGAGGATCCTGATCCTGGGTTTGGCAAGAACAAATTGGGGCAAATTACTGAAATTCCAGCATTAAAAATGGAAAGAGATGTGGTGGATCCAGGGATGTTATGGCACAAGGTGTTGTTTGGTCATGGAATCCTGGAATAGTTTGGGGTGGAATGGGATTTTAAGGATCATCCTGTTCCCATGGGCAGGGACACCTTCCACTGTCCCAGGTGGCTCCAAGCCCTGCCCATGGACATTTCCAGGGATCCAGGGACAGCCACAACTTCTCTGGGAATTCCATTCCAGTCCCTCAGCACCTTCCCAGGGAGGAATTTCTCCCCAAAATTCAGCGTGAGGGAGGAGTGATGATGCTGTGGGAGAACAATGCCTTGTGAGGCACAAAAATACCAGGAATAATAGAGAATTCCAGGGAAAGACACCAAGCAGGCACTGAATCCTGGCAGGAACATTGTGGGGAATTTTAGCTTTTCACACACCACCTTTCCCTTTATTTCCCTCACACAGAGAGAACCCACGGAACAATTTTATCCAACCTACTTCAATTAACAAATTCCTACAGCAAATCAGCGGACCCAGAAAATATCTTCATTCTATTCCTTACCTAATCCCATTTTTTTCAGAGACTGAAACCAACACAGGATGTCTCAAAGCTTCCAAATTTTCTCCCTGGGCACGGCAGATGGGAGAGGGGCAGGGAGAGGTTCTTCCAAAAGGAAGTTGGGAGCAGGAGCCTGATTCCCACGTCCAGGATCGTGCTGGGCAGCAGGTTTTCACTCTGGATCCCAGAGCCAGCCCAGGAGCCAGCCTAAAATTAGTCTGAACTAATGTGTTCCAGTGGAAACTAAGCCAGGGATTATTTTCGGGACACACTTGGAACTCCAAGGTGGTTTTATGTTGAAAGAAAGCCGCCTTTGCTAAACACACACGTTTTAATTCATTTGGATTTAATTAATTTTCAGTCTTCCACTGGGTTTTTCTATCCTCTCCATGCATTCTTTCCCAGTTTTCCACAATAAAAATAAAATATAAGCCCAGAAATTCAGGCAGGCAGATGACAACATGCTTCACAATAAACATTTTGTGTAAATTTAGGCTGCCAGACGCAGTCAAGACTTTTAAGCTCCATTTTCCCCATGGAAGACAAAAATATTGAATTAAAACCTGATATTTTTACCTAGGAAATTAAAGACTTCATTGAAAAATTCACTTCACTTTGACTTTCAAATTCCAGGAATGAGGAGCCTTCCATAAAAATGCACTTTTATATTGTTGGATTATTCTTATTCTGCAAGAAAAGATTCCAGGGAGAGCTCAGAGCCCCTGGCAGGGCCTGGAGGGGCTCCAGGAGAGCTGGAGAGGGACTGGGGACAGGGGATGGAGGGACAGGACACAGGGAATGGCTTCAGAGTGGGATTGGATGGGATTTGGGGCAGGAATTGTTCCCTGGGAGGGTGGGGATGGAATTGCCAGAGCAGCTGTGGCTGCCCCTGGATCCCTGGCAGTGTCCCAGGCCAGGCTGGACATTGGGGACAGTGGGAGCTGTCCCTGCCATGGCAGGGCTGGCACTGGGTGAGCTTTGAGGTCCCTTCTAACCCAAAGCATCCTGTAATTCTGTGGTTCCAACCCAAGTCTGAGCCTGCAGATGAGCAGAGGATGGTGCTGGGAAGGTCACGAGTCAAAGGGTTAAAA
>VZTB01002643.1:0-15429 GCA_013397245.1 Thryothorus ludovicianus
TAAAATCAGCTGAAAAATGGCTGAGAGTCTGAATGGATGAGAGTCTAGCTCCAGAGCAATTTCTAAAATGAAAACAAACTCAAATTTCCAAAATATTGAAACAACCTGAGGAGTGGGTTTTAAATCACCAAATAATTGGGACAGTTTGCATCAGCAGAGAAGGAAAAAAATATACTGAGGTGGTAGGATATACCCCTTGCATGTCTACTTTAGCAGTAAATTCAAATAATAATACTAAAACTTGGCAGCCAACACCTCCTGCTGGATACTGGACCCTAGAAAAGGGAAGAAATTGCGAATGAAATGACCAGATAAAGTTGTGCTGGCATAAAAATTCTGAAGCTAACCCTTACCAATCCCTAGATATCCTAAGAATTTATTGGGAAAAACCTGAAGCTGTAAAGGCCCCAAATGGAATATATTGGATTTGTAGACAAAAAGCTTAAGGTGAACTATTCCATAGATGGAAAGGATCCGGTACTTCAGGGATTATACAATCCTCCTTCTTTGTACTACCGAGGTCCAAGAGTAATCTGTTGGGAGCACCCCTGTATGAAAACCTGAACAGAGAAAAAAGAGAACTAAATCTAGAATTTCCAAGAGCAGGAGGGAATCAAAAGTGGGGAGAAGATGAGTGGCCTGCAGAAAGAATTATAGCGTATTATGATCTGGCCACTTGGGTTCAAGATGGGTCCCGGGGATACAGAACCCTGATTTATCTATTAAATTGGTTAATTTCAAGAAGTCATAGAAGTTGTTTCAAATCATACTTCTGATGGCCTAGAATTACTAGCTAAACAACATTCACAAATGCAAGCATTTGTATATCAGAATAGAATTGTTCTGGATTATCTGTTAGCTGAAAAAGGAGGAGTTTGTGGAAAGTTCAATGAATCTGAGTGCTGTGAAGAAATGAAAAATTATAGAGAAACTATAAAAAAATCTTGCTGCAGAGATCAGAAAAGTAGCACATGTACCAGTTCAAAAATAAAATTCAATCACTCAAGCCTCATGGTAGGACCAAGTGTTTAAAGGAGGAACTTGGTAGAAAAAAATAGGGTTCATAATATTGTGTTCATTAACTAAGTTATTGTTCTTACCTTGCCTTATTCCATGTTTTATCCAACTAATCAACTCAGTTATTGAAAACACGCAGGTTGCTGTGATACCTGTAGACCCAAAATTGGATACAAAAAAAAGTTAGCAAATTTGAGAAAACAACTAAAATATCCAAAATAATAAAATTAAAGAAAGAAGACAAAAAAGAAAAGTTTCTGAAGTTTTGGCCAAATTTGAAGCCCAGACACAAATAAGTAAAAGAAATGAAAATTTATACAAGCAGAGGGGGGACTGTGAAATACAAAGCTTTGTTTCGTGTCAGGTAAATACAAGCAAATGTGTACTTGTGATTGGGATATGCGTGAAGCCCAACCATGGGACAGTTATAATGACAAATTCTAATACATAACTGAGAAAAACAAAGCATAGAAGAAGGACTTTGAATCTATCCTTTGTTCGCAATTAACTTTTATAAATCTTAAGTTGGTTTAGGAGCATTTGAATTAGTTTTAGGATGTTGCTTTTTGACAAGAACTTTTTGCTTGTAAGTAAACCATAAAGATATTTGTAATAATAATCTTCTGAAGTATAATTTTAGAATATTGCTTGTAGTAAGGATTTTTTTAAACTATAGCTTTAGAATTATATATATAGGAGCACGCTTATCTCTAAGTCCTACCCCAAACCTTGGAAAGCAGCTTGAGAAAGGAAGATGGACATCAACTCAATGATTAATAGTTTCAACTAAGGGAATCTGGACATCACTATCATAAGAGTCCCTAAAATTAAAAGTTGGACCCACATCTGAAAGCCAGATCCCACCATCTGGGATACTCCTTTCGGGATGTACATCCTGAGAAGACTAGATCACAATGGTATATAAGATTGTGACATAAAAATTGGAAATAGAAACTGCTGATATGTATACGTAAAAATTGGGAATAAAAACTGCTGAGAAAGCTTCTGAGTACCCCTATAAATACCTGTAAGCCTCAACTATCAGTGTGCAGTTGGAGGGAGAATTCCCCCACTGTACCCAGTGCTGTTTGCTCATATTTTACCATATTAATTAATAAATTGATTGCTGCTTGAATATTGGCCTACTCAAGCTTCTTATTTACAACAGCTTGGTCCACTATGTCTCAGATTTGCTTGACGGCCTGTGTCTAAAGGATTCTTAGATCAGCAGGTTCAGCTGGAAACACAGGTTTAGTCTTTGGCCTTGTGGAATGCACAATAACAAAGGAACAAAGCAGCAATATAGACGCTTCATGGGGTTTTATCTCTAGTCTGTCTAGAAGTGAGTGTTTCCCAGACTTCCAGATAATGTGCCCTGCAGGTATTTCTGTAGGGGGTTGTACTGGTTTGAAAAGCAAAACCAGTGAAAAGACTCCAAGTCAGAAATATAATTTATTAGAAAAAGGTAAAATAAAAATAAAAGGAAAGCAAAAGACATGCAATAATACAGAGGAAAATAAAAAGAAAACTAGAGAAGACTACGGAGTCAGAATACAACCTGACACCCTGTTGGTCAGGGTGTTCATAGCAATCCAGTTGCAATGGTGGCTGCAGTCCTCCTGGAGTAGCACTTGTGGCTCTGTTGAAGCAGTGAACCTGTAGAAAGGTGCAACCCTCCACTGAAGGTCCAGTGGTGATAGATGGGCCTGTTCTTCCTCTGGTGACAAAGGCTGCCTTGGTATTCCATGTCTCAGGTTTGTATTGAGGTAGAGGCTTGGCTCCTTTCCCTGGATGTGAGCATTTCCCAATGGTATGATGTGAATTTATCTCATTCTGCTAATGGACTCAATGGCCCATTAGCAGAAGACCTCTCTCTGGAGGGAGGATGAGTCGTGGAAGAGATAAGGAAACTGGTCTTGATGGTTTCTTATCAGCTGGCTTATCAACAGAAGATTATATCACTTTTCCTCACCCCCATCCCAGTTCCAACAGATGGTGATAGAATAACACACCTTTGATTACATTTTACACTGCAACCCATGACAGGGATGTGGGTCTGTGTATGTGTTCTATTCAGAAAGTGACTGCAAATTCATAAGACCAGTTGGCCCAGTCTCCTACAGCATTTTATGCGTTTTTGCAGGCCAATGTGCACCAAATCCAAACATCTTGGCTCCCCCATCTCTGGAATGCACTAATTATTGCGAAGTGCACAGGCAGTTTCTCCTGCAATTCTGACCTGCTGTTCCAGTCTTTGGACAAACCACATTGCCCGTCAGAGACGGTGGGGGAAAGGACGAAGAAATATCTTTTGTCACTGTCACATCCCACCAAGTCCCTTTCTGGAGGAGTTGCATGTGCAAAGAATATCAGTTTATTTAGACAGAATTGTTCCAGCTGAAATTAAAAAAAATAAATGCAACTTCGCATTCACAAACTCCTGGTGTTTAGTTTTAAACACCTGGATTACATGCTCTGCAATGTCATCTCTATATCTCAGGAGTGATATAAACATTAATTAAGAATGAATACTGCTAATAAAAACTGCTGTCAAAATCTTTCACAGATCTCCCATCTCCAAGTTTACTTGCAGCTGGTGAAATGGAACAATGGAGGGCAAGCTGCTTGACAGACAGCAAAATTCAGGCTTTATTTCAAAGGGGAGGAATTAAGTTTCAAAAACAAGCTTTCGTCATTCCTTATAAGATCTTCTCTAACCCATCAGTGCTTGATAGCTTGCACATCTGAGCTGACTGCTGCTGTTTCCCACCATGCTGAGTATGGTGCATGTGTGACGCTTACCGCCAAGATGGGATCTTGGCATGACACCCTGTGGTACCTGGGAATGCACCCTAGTAATAAACTTTTATTCAGGAAGAGGAACCATGGTACATGATTATAAATATGCAAATTAGGCAAGGTTTCTGAGTAAACAAAGCTCTGTCTGCTGGGAGGCAGCGAATGGTGAATTTTAAATGAGCTATCTTCGAGATCCTATCTTCTTTCAGATATTCATACCAGAGCTTGATAATCCAGGTTCCAAAAGAAAAAACAAAAGCCTTAGGATTAGGAGTATTATAGCACCTGTGCAGCAGAGCTGGGGCCTTCTCCCTGCCTTGTGCCACTTTCAAATAGGCAGTTGCCCATGGACAACTTCTGCCTTGCTGATTATGTGTTCCTGTTCCCTCCAAGTGCCTGAGGAGTTGCTTGTGGCCAATCGCCCCCTTCTCAGGTGGCTGCCAGCCCTTTGTCCAGCGCACTGGCCACAATGCAACCACCAGCAAGGACACCTCCAGGAACCTAGCCATTTGTATCAGGCCAAACCTGTTAAGCTTCGCCAGCAGGATGAGGCCACCTATTAAAAGCCATGTCAGTGAAGCCTATAGTCAGTGAAGAGCAGGTTCAAGAGCTCCTGATGGAACTGAATGGGCACAAGCCTGTGAGACCTGGTGAGATTCATCCCAGTGCCCTGAGGGATGATACTGCTGCCAGGACACTTGTGATATTTGTAAAGTCACAACAGTCAGGCATAGTCCCCAGTGACTGTAAAAATGAAAGCATCATTTCCATTTTTAAACAGGGGACAAAGCAAAACCCATGGGACTACTGCCCAATCGAGTGGCCTTTTGTGAGGTAGTGACTGAAATGACTGATAAGGGGAAACTGACTGGTGTTATCTACCTAAACTTCTGTAAGGCCTTTGACATAGTACCACATGACATCCTCATGTCCAGATTGGGGAGACATGCAACTAAAGTGGACTGCTTGATGGACAATGAATTGGCTGGATAGATGCAGACAAAGAGTTGTGATCAATTGCCCAGTGTCCACGTGGAGGGTGATGATGAGTGGTGTTGCTCAGGGCTGTGTCTTGGTGCTCTTTACTGTTTTTATTGATGACACAGATAGTGGGATTTAGTGGACTCTTAGTATTTTGCAGATTACACCAAGCTGATTGGTGCAGTTGATACAACAGAAAGATGGGATCCATCCAGAGGTGCCTGGACAAACTTGAGAAGTGGGCACATGAAAACCTCATGAGGTTCAACAAGGTCAGGTGCTGGTGCTGCATCTGGGTCAGGGCAATCCCAGGTGTGAGCACACACCTGGAGAAGAAATCCTTGGGAGTAGCCCTGTGGAGAAGGATGTATGCTGGTGGATTGTCTTAGTTTTGTTATAAGTTTTTCTGTCTAATAAATCTGACAGAGTCTGGCCAATTAAGCAAATTATTTTATTAAGCAAGCGATAATAAGCAAAACAGCGCTGGGCAGCCGGGGGAGTCTCCTGCTCCCTCAACAGCGCGCACCCTGCCCCAATTAATCTGTGTTTTTATACTTTGCTTTTTCTGGTATTTCCTGCGTACCTGGCTTTTTGCTGGTATCTTCTGTGTCTACACAGCCAGTTGCTAGGGGGTCGTTTTCTGTCTCCTAGTGGTTGTGGAAGGCCTTTCGTTGAAATCTTTAGCTGTCTTGTGTAGCTTCTCGGGAATATTTTACATTGTTTACAGAACAGGAGGTATGCGGTTATCTTGTGTTAGCTGTTATCTTTTGTTAGTTATTATCTTTTGTAAGCTGTTATCTTTTGTTAGCTTAAGCAATTTCTTTCTACAAGGCCTTAGCTTACAAGTACACAGCTTGTTAAGATTTTATTAACAAACTCTTACATACTTATTACAGTTTGAAGACAGGTGTATCTGCTAGGAATGGAATCTCCTCTCTTGCAATGGAGAATTCAAATGTCCCCTCTCCGAATTGCTAAAATTTTAAAATTAAAGGGGTTCTCAGGCAAGGATATTGGGATAGGAATAAAGTTCTTTACTAATGTGTCTAACAAGACAAACAAAATAACAACAATAACAATAGCATTAACAACAAACAGAGCTAGGATACAGTCTTGGTTTTCTCTGATGCTGGCATCTTTCTGGAGCGAGTAGGAGTCCTGAGGGACAAGGTGTATCTGAAGCTTGAAGCTCAGCAGCAGTATCTGGAGCTGTAGAAAATGTCTTGACTAGGCAGGAGAAACGGCATAGAGAAACTCAAGGAAAAAAAAACTGAAGAAGCAGAGGGTGCAGGGCAATGGGGCAGCTGTTCCCAGCAGGGTAGGGAGAGACCAGGGTCCCATGAAAGTCACTCCAAGCTGAGCCCAGGTGAAGTCCAATATGATCTCCCCGCAGTCAAAGACTGAACACTCACTGTTCCTTCTCAGCGTCAAAAAAACTCCCACAGAGTGAAATGTAGGTTGTGCCACCCTCTCCCTAAATTAGTTACCTAATTTGTCTCTTCCAAATACTCGCAAGAGTCCACAAGCACCCAGCAATGAGCTTTCTAGCAACTTTTGGGAAAAAATTCTGTAAGAAAGCAACCCAACCCCTAACAATAGCTAAGGAGCATTATCTGCATTCCTGTTTTGTTTTTAGTAAGAAAAAGTGGAAACATGATTTTAGTAAGAAAAACTAAAAACTTATAGATTATTGAAAAAATGTGGAGGCAGGCAAAGAGCAGGAGAATATTATGTAGTTTGAGGCACTTCTCTGTGTAAAACTCACATGCTGGGTCACTCAGTCTTAAGTGCTTATCCGGGGGATCATAAGGTGGATTAAAATAGCTGAGAACTTTAAAAATACGCTGAGTGTATGCCATCCCATACTTCACCCCAAATACCAGCAGCATCTCTGGCCAGGGTGGTACTCTTCTGAGTGCCTTGTGGGAGAGGACACCCAGGTGATAGAGATTTGTTGCAGGGGTTTGATCAGTATGTGTGGCCAGGCAGTCCCAGAAGGGATCCTTCCCTGTTCTCTAGTGAGGATCATGTGCCAGTTCCTCATTCTTTGTGGTGCCTAGTCCATGCCCACCTCCCCCTGCAGCTCAGCTTCAGCACAAGTCCAAGTCAAGAAGCTTTGGGGAGAGGAACAAGGACAGGTTGGGTGGGATTGATGTGCCTCTACATGACCTAATAGTCTGTGTCCACCTTATGGCAATAACTTTGCTTTCTAAAACAGCAGAAACATCATATAAGCTACTTTTTGTTTATCCTTTGATCCTTCATTCTAATGCAATTTGTAACATTTTTAAACTATGACATGAGAGTCACAGGGTGCAACTGCTTCACCAATTGGGGATTTTCACTAGTGTGAGTAGGGTTTCTTCTACAGTACGTTATGCTTTCAGCCCTTCACCTCTAAAGCAGATGGGGGCATTTAGGCACCAGATGGATCCCCTCCTCATGACACAGGACTTTGTTTCTTTCACTGTCAAAGGCAGCAAGCTTGTTGGGCAGTTCCTGTGTGGGACATCTGCAGCAGCAGACCTGGCTCTTGTTTTCCATATCTCACCTTCACAGAGTTAGCATCTTTCCATAGCTTGCTAGTTGCTTGCACAGTTCTGTTCTGCCCTAAACTGGATCTGGTTTTAAATTTAAAAGAGACATTCTTCTTTCCCCTTTTCCTCTCATCAGAAAATTTCCCACCCCCTTCATATTTTTATTTCATACTGCACTGATGCCTTTTCCTTTGTCCTAAAATTAAGAGCCAGGTATGGTTAAGGGATAAAGAATTTTTACTTTGGTATTTAATAAGGATTTTTACGGTGCAACACTTTGCCAAGGTGGAATATGCTGAAATACTCACACATTTGATCCCATATACAATTTTATAGACCTTGCAAATTAGCATACCTAAAAAAGATGCTCTAATGAGAGGTTTGAATTAATAGTGTGATATCTCCTTATCCTGAAGTATGTCCCATTAGATGGGCCTAATCCTATTTTACAGGATGTATTCTAGAGGGTACCTTGATTTCTCAAGATAATGTAGGACTTCGCAGCCTCCAACTATGAGGCCTTTAGGATGTTTGGCCTTCTGGCCTAACAGAATACCAGGATGTTGCCAAGTTGTCAGACATAAGGAATTATAACTATGCATACTAAGGACACTGAGAGTACATAAAAGGTATATAAAAGAAAAGGCAAAGAGTTGACATGCCATCAGCACTAATATTACTTAATCTGATACACTAAGATTAGAATAAAGAAGTAGTAAAAATAGATGTTAATAAATGGACAGGATCAGATAAAATTTTTGAGAACAGTCATCAGAAATTGTGGCAAGAAAAAAAAAGAATTGTGTCTGGGATATGTGTATCATAGGAGGCCACCAATACATTCAAGAAGTCTTCTAGCAAAGCCTGGGTAATGCCAAAGCCATGGGAGCTGCTACCACTCCTGATGAGATTACACAGTCTGTGATGGAAAAGGAGATCCAGGGATGAACACTGTCTGTTGGGAAGCTGTTGGAGAGGCTCCAGTGAATCCCAGCATCTCTGGCTTCTGGAAGAAAGGTGGTAAGTATGCCAATAAAGGGGGTCATGTGGGCATAAAAATCCTCTTGCATTTTCAAAAAGCCTTTCAGCAGCTTTTTGCAAAGCTTATTAAACTTAGTAAAGAAAATAAGTTGCCAAAAGATTGGATGAGAGGTTGGTTTTGGAGTTGAAATCTGGTATAAGAAGAGGAAGTGAGGGACAGGGCTTAGTGGTCACTCTTCAGGAAGGAGGAGATTTATGCAGTCAGATTTATGCAGGTTAGAAGGGACCTCTAGAGGTCATCTAACCCAGCCTCCTATCCAAGCATGTCTAAAGGGCTAAGGTTAGGCAAGGGCTCCTTCAGTGAAACCTTATTATGTCCAAGGATAACCATTCCACAACTTGATACAAAAGGCTTAGAATCTGAGCTGTTTTTCCTTGATGCCTCCATCTCTGATGTCTAGAAAGCAGCCAACAGCTGTTGTGGTGCATCTCAGGATTGACAGGTTTGTCAATCATTCCTCCCTTCCACACCCAACCCATGATGAGTGCTGTCAGTCAACTCTGGCATCCCAGAAGGGCGTCGAGTGGTTGGCAGAATTCAAAAGATGCTTCCCACCCCTGGAAAGACATTGGATCATCCAAGTGTCCTCTGTCCCTTAGGCCTTCCTCCCATACCTGGTTGGTGCTCACCTATGTTCCTTCTCCTCCCCCTCTCCAAGTGTTAAAAGAGCTAGCCCTCCATGCAGTCAAGATACTGTTGGAGCAGTTACTGGACTCAGAGACCCTTGGGCCAGGAACAAAACTCTAAATCAAAACCTTCCATTAGAATCGGCTCCTTCCTTCACCCCTGAAGCCTCTCAGTGGAAGGTAAACCTGAGCTCCTGCATGCCTGGACTTGTCTTCAAGCCCTCAGCTGTAACATCCTGGTAGCCTGTGGTACCACTGGGGTGAAAACACCAGTGCTACCACGTAGGCAAACAGCGAGGGCCAGCCAGCACAGGCACAACCTCCTGGTAATATTGGACCGAACACCAATAAACAGCGAAACCTTTTGAGCTGGAGAGACATTGGGTTCTGGCTGTGAGTGCCTGTACCATCCCTGAAACGGACTTGAATATGCAGGTTGGGGTTGAACTTGGTGATCTTCAAGGTCCTTTTCAACTCAAACCTTTCTGTGATTTATGTGTGGAAATTCAAAAAAATTGCTTTGAAGTTTGACCAACACTACATTATTTTTCTGGCCTGGTTATGCTGAAAAATACTACTGGTCCTGAACACTGTCGCTTCATTAATTTCCCACACACACAGATGGCTTTTATTGGTGGGGATGTGGCAGATGGCTACAACTGAAAACCTCCTTTTTGTTTGCTGGTGCTTTGTCTGAGACGGGGGTCTTGGCTGGCAGATCCTGCAGCACCTGTGTCTAGTCTGAACAAGCACTGATAAAACCAAGCCTATCTGGATATTTATTTGCAGTATTAGGAGGAAGCAGCTCTATACAACAAAGAGTATTACTGTTATTTGGAATTATATTCTATCTTTGAAAAAAACCCCAAAAACCTGTAGAGGAAATGTAGCTCTCTGAGAATAACTTGTTTTCTCTTGCACTTGAAGCTAATTACACCACCACCAGCAGCAGCTTTTTGCAGTGTGCAGATTCAGCTAATGAGCACTTTTGACAACAACTTTGACTTCAAGTACATTAAATCTCCTCACTGTTCTGAAAATATAGGCTGGATAATTCTGAATGGATCAATGCAAGTAAGGCTACAGTTTCCACAAGGGAAAAATCCTCCTCCTTGACTTGCCAGCACTTATCTCCTTGCATGGGCAAATATCGTTCCCCTTTGTCATTAATGACTGTGTTGTTTTTGGTTTTTTTTCAGTGCTTTATCTGAGGTACTCACAGGAAAGCTACAACGGAATTGGTTTGAAAAAAAACAAAGTTCCAGTGCAAACTACACAAGACAAAATACGCAATTTCCTGGACTCCATCAAAGACTCCCTTTTCTGCACTTTAGTCCGTGTTTGTCAGCAGCAATGGCAAATGCCTGCTGGCTGAAAGGTTTGCCGATCACAGGGTATTCAACTTTCCTGTTGCCAAACAGAGTAATGTCAAGCAATCCTCTGTAATCCTCTCAGTTAAACAATCTTTTATGGCTTGCGGTGCCTATGTAACTTGCAAAATGCATCTAGGATAGAGGTGCCAAGCCACTTCCCTATTTGTGGTATTTAATATCCTACCAAAGCAAACTAATTTCCTTTCCTGTTTTGCTTGTTTATTTGAAATATATTGCACAATCCCTGATAAATGCAAGCAAAAACAAGGTTGTGGACCTACTTTGAGAGAGAACAGACAGTATTCTCATCCAATTTTAATGATTGCTTTTAAAATACTGCTTTCAGTCTTCTGATTGCAGGAAAACACTTATTAAAAGAGTTCAGTGTGTTTTAGTATGTAAGCTTTAAGTGCTGTTCATCAGCTAGGATAAATCTCACATCCACCATCTG
Source organism: Thryothorus ludovicianus (assembly GCA_013397245.1). Lineage (NCBI taxonomy): Eukaryota > Metazoa > Chordata > Aves > Passeriformes > Certhiidae > Thryothorus > Thryothorus ludovicianus. The sequence continues at coordinate 10,827 of VZTB01002643.1, forward strand.
TACACTTTGCCAAACCTGATACTTCTGTCAGTCCCAAGTAGTTTCCCAAGTGGTTGAAGGAAGAAGTGAGAAGAAAACAAAAGTGTTTTCTGTGGCCCTCAATCTCAGTTGGTACTTGTACCCTTGGCACCCCTGGGCAGGACTAGCACTGCAGCAATAAATAAGCTATGTTACTTGGAGTGTGCGTTAACTGGGTTACTCCTCATTAATACTGCCTTATTTACCAATCCAGTTCTTTTTTCATATTACAATTATCTGTATGTGTGTCCACCTCTGCATGTGTATGTGTGTTGTAATATGCCTGTATGTATTTTAAACATATGCTTATCTAAATGTGTATGCATATTTGTGTCTGTGTACGCATGTGTGCAATTATTTATGTATTTAGCTATTTATACATTTAGCTATACCAGGTCAGGCTCATTAGTGATGTGAAGAACTTTTCTCCCAAATGTTTCCTCCATTTTCAATGGGTAGATTGCTACAAGTGCAAATTTAAGTATTCCAAGGGATCTCCAGTGAACCTTTAAAAAGTACATGGATAGTCAGGGTTGAAAAATTTTAAGTGCTCTGTTGACTCACAACCTCATATACCCAGTGTATGGACACTATTGAGGCTTTGGATGTAGAGGGTGATATACCACAGTCAGAGGATCATCTGGGGAAAAAATAGTGGTTTTCTGTGATACTGTTTAAAACTTACCTAAGAAATATACATTCTAACTTTTTTGCAGGAGGTAACAAAACCAGAACCTCCATTTGTCACTTGTCTTTTAGTTTTCTAGAGTAAATCTAGACTGAAAAGCAGAAGCTAGAATGGCATGAAATTAATGAAAGCAAACAGGTAGGTAAATTGTCTGTTGTTTTGTTCTTTGGGCTTTTTCTTTCTCAGTAGTCCCTGTGGAATTTATAATAAAAATAATTAGCAGATAATAATACTTATGTTTTATTAAAATGGTCTTGCTGTTCAGTACTATATTGGTATAAAACTTTGGCAGTGACATCAAATGGCATCTCCTACCTCTGTAAATAATGGAATTTTCTCAAAGTACGGACTGTTGCAAGCAAAGCTTTATTCATTAGTCTGTTGATAATCGTATTAAGTCCTGTTTTGAATGAGTTCTTGCTTGTGGGATTAACAGGAGCATGTATTCACATAACAGAGAGTATTATGTATCATCTAGTATGCCTAAAATATTTTTCTCTGGTTTTTTTTTGTTTTTGTTTTAGTTTATGCAGTGATATGTGACAGCAAATGATATTTTTAGAATGGATTTGGTGTATTTCCATAACCTCTGTAGGTGATCCTGCACTGGGAGTAGGACTTCAGAGGTGATCTTCAGTTGGTGATCTTCAGAGGTCCCTTGCAACCTAAACCATTCTGTGATACTGTGATGTGTATTTTGTTTTATAATGCGAGATAATACTTTTGGAAAATTTTGCTTTAAACATCACGTGAACCTAAAAAAGGCCTACATGGCATTTTAGGAATTATCAACCTAATATTGAAAAGACAGATATTATTTAAATAGTGATAAAAAGAGTCTAAATACTTTAATAGAAGAGATTGTTTTCACTGCTCTGTCCTTTGACTGTGACAAAGTCCCAGGTCCCTCTCCTGGTGCAGACAAGTGGTGGCACCGTCCCCGGGTGTGGGGATATCGATCCTGTTGCTGCCAGGTGGCAGCAGAAGCTGTGCGCGGTGGGACACAGCTCTGCTCCGGCGCCCTTCCCTGTCCCTGCTCAGCTTGCTGCACCTGCCCTCGGGCCGTCATCTCGCTCTGCCTATGGCGTCAGCATGCGACGGCCGTGACCACGGAGCGGACGCTACTGCGCCTCCACTGACAGCGGCGGAGCAGCGCGGCCAGCCACGGCCCGGGAAGGTGGCGCTGCTTCTCATCCTGCTGTTGCTGATCCCTCGGCTGCTGCAGATCCTGATTCCGCTCCTGGCACTGCTCCTGTTATTGCGAATGCTGCTAATTCCGCTGCTGCTGCAGCTCCGGCGTGCGGCTGCAGTCTATCGCCCGGGACAGTCAACACCAAGTTATCCAGTCTGGCCACAGCCGAGGGAATACAGCAAGAGTCCCTGAGGTCACCGCAGCGGGGCTGAGCGTGGACATCAAGGACACAGGCCAAACCCGCTGAGGATTTGCAATGCAAGCAGCCTTTCCAAGTTACTTTTCCGCTTTGCGCCCACCCTGCCGTTGGATCTGAGGTCATGTATGTATTTTTCTGTTGATTATGGGAGGGTAATAAAATCTAGGGAGGAAAGAGGATTCAGAAGGATTAATATGTTAATTTAGATTTAAGGGGATTTTATTTTCTTTCCCCTTATCCCTGCCCTTCTTTCTTAACGCAACTTCATCTTTATTATTTTTGTTTTAGGCGCGTTAATATTGTAGCTTTTGGGAATGAAAGAGGTGGTTTCTCTGAGGACAATCAGCAGCCCAGCCTGATCTGGAGCTATCTTGGGAGAAGTGCTCTCATTTCCCAGATTGACAGCAGCTTGTCTGCCAGTCACGTTGGAAACCCAGTTTTTACTGAGTATCAAGCCTGTGTATTTGGAAATGTCAGACTGGTGGTACATGACTGTCCTGTCTGGGTAAGAGGTCCATCTCAGTCTTTTTAACTGCACCTAATAGTGTTTTACTGTTTTAGTAAAATTAAATCATATCCTAATTTTAAATGGTTTTCATTGAGGGATTTTATTAGTAGATACAGTACTACATATACTAAAATCTTACAAAATGTAACCAGGCAAATGCTGGGAAATCTCAAAGATGCTATAAAAATGTTCTCATAAACAAGCCCCTGCCGGCCTCCCCTGTAAGAAGGTGGTTTTTCCAACTGTGTTGCTTGATGGCAATTTTGTGAAAGATAATCCAGAGGTAAACAAGAATGCCTTCCTTGTGACACTGCAACCTAAGATCTCTCTCCAAATATTTGTCAGCAATAAAATGAAATTTTATTTTTCTGTAAAAAAAATGTAGTAAGTCTTCTAGCTATGAAAAATGACGGATTAGAAGATCTGATAGCTTGCAAAATACAGTGTAGGGGATACTGTTACAAAGAATAATGATGTCTGAACAGTATTACCTTTATCTGATTGTAAATTAAAAAGATTTTGGTGCTGTTGCAAGTTTTCAGCACTTTTTTTAGTAAGTGAGAAAACTTAGTTCTGCGTGTAAGCAGATTAATGTTTTTGTAAGAAATCATACTGATAATCTAAATTAAAACACATTTAATGACTTCTTAGTAGCCTTAAATAAAAACCCTCCGCTTATCAGCTTTTAGAAATTAAAACAATGAGTTTCAGCTCCATAATTCTATCCTTTTGGTGATTTTTGTACTACTGTAAGGGAAACTTTTTGGAGACTCTGCAGGAGCCGTAACAGCTCCATGAAATGCATGATTAGAACCTGATTACAGACACCAGTTCAGATGGACTGGAGGATCCTATTTCTGATCTGTGAAGCTGCATGTGACCTTCATGTGCAGTTTGCTGTAGTCACTGGAGTGCAGCAAAATCTCTTGAATATAAATGAAGTCTGTAGGACTTCAAAGGCTGTTTCAGAGGGATGGGGGATGGGAAGGCAAGTGGGGCTAGGTGGAGACGGGGAAGGAAGGACATTGATTGGAGACAGAGTTGATGTGTTTTTATGTTACTTTAATTGCATTTGGCCTTCTGCAAAACAAGGCTGTTCAGTTCGGGAGACCTTATAATTTTTGCCCTTCAAAAGCTATCTTCTTATTGTTAGAGTCACTGCATTTCTGAGGCATCAGGTTTTTTTCCCTCTATCAGCTAAAGGAGGCAGGAGATATGTTATTGAGAATGAAGTTAGCATTTTCCTCTTCATAGAAGACATCATAGATAGTAGTACTGGATTCAGCAGGAGGTTATTTGTCATGCATAAAGCAGTGTCCTTGCTAGAGCAAAGCAAAAGTATTTCCCACAATCTGAGTGCTTGAGGTTTACTATGTCACAATGGTTTGTTCAGGGCTGCTCCTCTGCTAGCCTGGGGAAACAGGGCAGAAAAATTCAAAATGTTGACAAATATTGCCTCAAGCATGGGAAAGGATCCCTGTTTCATGTTACTAAAACACAGAGGTGGTGGTATGGCAGCCCTTGCAGTATTTCAGCCTCTACCTTGTGAGCACAAGGCAGATTTGCATTTTACCTGGGATTTGTACCTCCTCTAGATTAAACCCATATGATTAAGGCAAGACAGTCGAAGATATGGTTATAAATAAGAAGCTTGAGTAGGCCAATATTCAAGCAGCAATCAATTTATTAATTAATATGGTAAAATATGAGCAAACAGCACTGGGTACAGTGGGGGAATTCTCCCTCCAACTGCACACCGATAGTTGAGGCTTACAAGGGTACTCTGTAGGGGTACTCAGAAGCTTTCTCAGCAGTTTTTATTCCCAATTTTTACATATACTTATCAGCAGTTTCTATTTCCAATTTTTATGTCACAGTCTTATATACCATTGTGATTTAGTCTTCTCAGGATGTACATCCCAAAAGGAGTATCCCAGCTGGGGGTGTCTAGCTTCTGAAAGGAGAAGAGAGTATCCCAGATGGTGGGGTTTGGCTCTC
>VZTB01002643.1:19109-45304 GCA_013397245.1 Thryothorus ludovicianus
ATATATTCAATGCCTCGGAAAGTTTTATTTTCAACATCGAATCTTGAGAAGTATAATTTACTAATGGCAAGAATATGTTATGAGGTTCTTAGAATGAAGGCGTGCAATGAAAGAATGAAGATTTTTCCCAATATGTCCTGAGTGGAACAGCATCAGAAGNACCTGTATATTGCATGTGGATACAGCACAGTTGTAAATTCAAAGAATATAAAACAATTTTAAGTCCTCAACACAGAGCAATGAAAATCTGAATGTGAAGCTGAAAAAGAAGATTTAGGCATGTGATTGAAGTCCTTATCCTGAAGGCATTAGCACCTGGTAAAGCTATGTGGAAGCTCTTGTGAGGCAAATAAAAACTGGACTTGACTTATTAAGTTTGTATTTAGAAGTTCATAAGTACACAGGATAGTCCTGTGTAACCCTTTCCCTAAAATGGTGTGATTAATAACATTTTTGTTTGAATTCCTGAAAACCTCTGCCACTGAAAGTGCTTTTATTTCCTAAAGGAAACAATTTTAAAGTTAAGTAATTAAACCAGCAAAATTTCTTTCTGAAAAGAATATTCCCTGAAAACTCTATTTTTAATTCTTCTTGCAGAATTCCTGAATTCCTGGAAAGTATTTATTATATTATAATGATTTATTATAACAAACAACTTGCTCTCCAAACAAAGGAATTAAAAAGGAGGAAGTCTGTCATTGTTGCATGTCTTCAAATAAGAATCTGTTTTTATCTAATCAGATAAAAACGCTAAGTAAGGTTTTGCATTAAGGATATAGAATATTTCATCTTTTTCTTTATAGACAGTAAATTCTTGATCAGTGTTTTCTTTTTAGGCTATATTTGACAGTGACTGGTACACTTCCTGCACACTCATTGGAGGAGCTGATATTATTGTGATTAAATACTCTGTCAATGACAAGACTTCATTTCAAGAACTAAAGGACAGCTATGTGCCAATGGTTAAAAAAGCACTAAATCACTCCTCAGTTCCAGTTATAATTTCTGCTGTTGGTGCAAGAAAAAATGGTATGTATCCAGCCTCCTGTAACAACAGATAAAATCCCATTTGGAAGTTGGGTGTAGTGTAATTTCAGTAGAAGTTGGTTGTTTTTCCAAGCTGCTAACAGAAACAATTAGTCTGTCAGGATGACAGTAATATGAACATGTATTTTGGCTCTTTAGACTGATGCACTGGCAAGAACATTGTGCTTAGTTAACTCCCGTGACGAAAGGCAACCGATCTTTCCTTGACCTCTGCAGTGACTCTCCTTGTGGAGCCATCACACATGGGGATTAAATCCAGTAATTTGGATTAAGTAACACACATTTATGTATAAAGTATCTCTAGTGTATGAGAGTAAAATTATATCCAGCAGTCTGAAAACACTGGAGAGTGAGTGGGTAAAGCTTGAAATTCTCTGGGATTTTTTTCCCTAAAGCAATGAATGAAAAACACAATCCTAGCTTGTCTTTTACTTCATGACACTTTACTAAAACATGTTTCTGAGTATCCCTCTTTTTAATGAGTAAGGGACATGATGAGTGTAGATGTAAACATTTGTTTGGTAATGTATAGAGAAATATTAATCCATATGAAGTGTATACTCTGTGGAGGACATGTTCAGTATTGCCAAGTTCTACTTATAAATCTTTTAGCTCAGTGACAGATAAAGGACAGTTAAAGAGCTCCGTAACAGTTAAATATTTATTTTTTTTCAGTTTAGTAATTCTTTGATCATGACCAAAAGCTTTTATGCTCTGATTTATACAGGAGTAATAAATCTTCCATTCTAAAGACAGGGTCTTGGTAAATTGTCTTCCCTAAGCATTTTCTTATACTTTGTATTTAAGAACAGGATATCACCAAACTGAGTGACTCCTCTAGCAGTTTTTTTTTTTTCTTTTCCATTTAGTTTTCTTCTGTCTTCCTCCCTAAATAATGTGGCCATGGGTGACATCAGGCTGGACCTCTGGGTTTTCCTTGGGACCTGTCAGAACAAAATGCTGTGCACACACAGAAAGAACTGTTTTGTTTTTAGGAGGTATTTTTGAACATACCAGTTTGCTCATTCAGATTAATAAGATCTTAATCCTCTGTAGGGATAAATGTTGCTGCCAAAATAAATGATTAAAAAAACCCAGAAAAACCTGTTTTATTACATTATCCATAGGTCTAGGAAGAGTACATTAACATGGAGTATGCATAGCACATTTGAAAGCACATCCATCCATGGCTGGCAGGTTCTTACTATCATTAAGCAAATCTGACCCAGTGTGGCTAAAAGGTTTTGAACATTTAAATGGCATTTAAAAGTACCTATTTTGTTTTTTAAAAAATATATGTAAAATACATGGAAATTAATCAGATCCTGTGGTATGTACATACCTATCAAAGGTTGGTCTGGAGTGGAAATTTTCCTCTTTCATTACTTTATGTGCTACCTGCATGGACAGATTGCAATAATTCAACAGGTTTAAGGATGACATTCATGAGTGATAACTCCTGCAGGCTAGTACAAGACCTGCACATGCAAAGATTTTGAGCCAAAGCCAAATCTGGCGTCCAGAAGTCTGGCTGGACTTTTTCACTCTAACAAAACCAATTAAGTAATGCTAATGTAATGTATACAGAGGTTTGTAGAGTGACTAGTATTTTGAATTGATTAATAAGAATTTAGTTTTTTTCTGCAATTACTATAAAATTATTATGTTTTCTTTTCCCCCTTTGTTCTTCTCTAAGTAAGATATCTTTACAGTTTTTTAGGAATCGAAGAATTCTGCATTATTTGGCAAAATCTTTTTTTCCATCACTTTTTACCCCAGGAGTGCCTTGCACCTGTCCCCTGTGCACTTCAGACAGGAGAAGTTGTGTCACAAACTCTGAAGGAGTTCAGCTTGCAAAGGAACTTGGAGCCACTTACCTTGAACTGCTCACTCTTAATGACTTCTATGTACAGAAGTACTTTGGAGGAGTGGTGAGTGAGAATCTGCTGTTTTGGAAGCAGAGTGTAACATGCAGGATGTGCATGACTGATGTGAGGGCTTCAGAGTGCCAGGGGATGCACACTATGGGCCCTTCCACCACGTGCCAAGTTCTCACATATGCAAGATTCAAGTCAGATACTAGAAAGAAATTCTTCACTATGAGGGTGGTCAGACACTTGAACAGAATGCTCAGGGAAGCCATGAGCACCCTGTCCTTGGTAGTGTTCTTGGCCAGGTTGGATGGGGCTTAGTGCAATCTGATCTAGTGGAAAGTGTCTGTTGGCAGGCATTGGAACTCAGTGGTCTTCAAGGTACTTTCCAAGCCAAACCATTCTAGGACTATAGGATTCTATGATGCTGTCTGAATCAGCACTAGCAAGGTTGCTCTGGTTTTAAGTAGAAAGGTTTAGGAAAGCTGTATGACACACTACAGTAAGTTTGCCACTTGTATTCTTGTCCGTTTATCTTGCTGGACAACATCTAGCTGAATGAGGCTACTCCCCAAGATACAATTAGCATCTAAAGAGATTGGTAAATTGAGTATCTTTGTGTCTGTCAATTCTAGGAAGATTAAATACACAAAAATTAACCACAATCATTTGAATAAATTGTCTTTTAAATTGTTCTAGTTCTATCTAAATATGGTAGCTTCTCATAAAGGAATTTTGGTTCTCTCCTGGATGACTGGTTATAGTGTCAGTACCTTTAGCTCTGCATACAGAACCTGTTATATCCCTTAATTTGATGTCTAGGTTGTTACTAAATTAGGGATTTTTAAAAAATATATTTCTTGTCTTAGCTGGAATACTTTATGATCCAAACTTTGAATCAGAAGTCATCCGAAAAAATGAAGAAAAAGAAAAAGATGCAGAAGTGCCATCGAGTCCAACCACCTCAGCTCGAACAGCCAGGTGCTCATTGATATCTAATCTCTAGTATAACTCCTTTTGTGTGTCATTTTCTTTGCACAACTAATATTTTTTACTACAGTTTTTGCCAGCCATTATTACTGTGAGCTGTGCTATCTATTGTTGGCTATTCTGGTTATGTTGCATCATCTTTTAGTGATGGTTTAATTTACTTGGGGAGAATTGTATGGCAATATATAACATTGCAGTGGATTTCTAGTTTATTTTAGATATAACTAATAGGAGTGATTTTCTGGTGGACTTAAGAAATAATGAAAACATGAATTGATAAATGATTTACATAAAATCTTAACATATTACAAAAGAAAGTTGTTAGGTCATGAATTATTATTCTACAGTATCATCAAGTAATGTTTTTGCTTGCTGCAGATAAAGGGAGAGAAGTATGTACCTTTATGTGATTTCTGTTCAGTGAAAAAATTACTGACAAGGAGTTGCCTCTAAATGTGTAGTCATCTCTTCCGTATTCTAAAAATTTGCTCAGACCTCTTAGATTTGGAATACACAGTCAAAATTACTTCATAGTGTAACTTTCTATAGAGGATTCATGAAAGGACAGACATTTACTGTTAAACTAAGTATTTCCTAACTTACTGTACAAAGTATTTCCATTTTTAGAGTATTTTACTCAAGAGTAAATGATATTAAAATATTATATAAGAAATACTCTTATTGAATACCTCTTCTAAAAATTGAATTGACCTGATAAGGTCAGTTGTCCTGTGGTTAGCAGTTGCCTAAGTTTTACAGCCTGACTTCTTTTGAAGAAAAGATGCCAATACTGAAGGGAGAAACCTCACACTACAATGCGGACCTGCACAAACTGCTCTGCTGCTGCCAATGTGCAGATGTGGCCTTCTACCCCGAGGACCTCAGCACGGCCGTGGAGGCTCACAAGATCATCCTCTGCTCTGTCAGCCACCTCTTCATGCTGCTGTTTGGGGTAAAGAGCCCATCTGACGTCCACGATGCCTCCATTGTGCAGCTGGCACAGAGTCTCTTTGTGGTGGAAGTGGGGGATCCCTTCCCCTTTTCGTCCCATGGTGTCCCACCCTGTATCTCACCATTCAGGGTCGTGGTGAAGGATTCTGTCTTCTGCTCTTGTCTCCCAGACATCCTCCACTTCATTTATTCAGGTACCTGCTGGGAACAGGTCTGGCTACTCATTTCATATTGTCTCATGAACATGCATTGTTCTAAGGAACATGGCTTTGCTGTTGTGGGATGACATCTCACCATGTATCCACGCCTATTTTATCCCTTGTGATAACTATGCACAATGGAAAAAACACATCACCTATATTTAAGGAAAATTAAATTAGTTGTCATTCCAAATCAAATAGGCCTAAATTAAATTAGTTCATAGACTAACATCAATAACATTAAAATTTTGCCCAAAAAACTTTGGAGTTTGAGTCAGTTTCAGATCCTAAGCTTTTAAAATACTGTAAATGGTTGCATATTCTAAGCACAAGGGCAAGAGTGCAGAGTTACTTAAGAAAAGTCATTTTTATTCTGAGTATGGTGCAGCTGAAGAGAAAATAGTGCGAAGTGGCTGGAATGTGGAGACCTCTGATGTGTTGCATGAGTTTTGCTACCAGTAGATACAGACAGTGACCTCACCTACATCATGCCAACTATTAAAATGGCACTGATATTTTTTTAACTTTTCAATTGTTGCATAGAAATCCTCAGCAGAAAGATTGGTGGTTTTTTTTCTGGATTTAGCCAATGCATGTTTGTTCTTTATAAAATATTTTCAAGCTGTCAGAGAATCTTTCAGCTTTCAGTTGGCGTTTGTTCATTAAAGGCAGTTCTTTCCAAAAGAGTGACAAACAAAGAATAAATGAAGAAGTTTTTCACTGAAAAAAATCCCTGAACAGATTTTTTTTTTTTGTTCTTATTTATTGGAGACAAGGATAGGGTATTAAAACTGTATTTTCAGCAGGTGATGGATAAATACAGTATTTTTAATGTATAGAATAATTTAGTAATTTGGGTTGGAAAAGACCTTTAAGATTATCAAGTCCAACCACTAGCCTATCACTGCCAAGCCTGATATCACTTAAACCATGTGCTCAGGTGCTACATCTTTGAAGTGCCTCTGGGGATGGTGACCCCACCACTTCCTTGGACACCTTCTTCCATGCTTGACACCCCTTTAGGTGAAGAAATTTTTCTGATGTTGAATCTAAACCTTCCCTGGAGCAGCTTGAGGCTGTTTCCTCATGTTCTGTCACTTATTGCCTGGTAGAACACACTGTCCCCAGCCTCCTTCCAGGCAGTTGAAGAGAGCGACAAGTTCATCCTGAGCCTCCTTTCCTCCAGTCTAAACATCTTTGTAAACGTCTTCATTTGTTACCATATACTGCCTTGTGTGCACTAATTTTCCTTTTTTACTTTCATTCATATTGGTCAAGGAGCTGTGAAATGCGCAGTTGCAGGCAGAGGTCTTCTCTAGGTCCCAGCTCCCATCCTGAGGGTCATTGGCAAAAGTGCCTCTTGTGTGCCTTTTGTTGCCTCAGAGAGGTGACCATGTCTTTTGAAGGTGCTTGAGGTACAGGCTGAGAAGAGAGAAAATAATGAGTTTTCAGCTTTTCATGGCTGTGACATGGTGACATGGAGTTATAAACAATTGACCAGTATGGTATAGATGGGAGCTAATGGAGTTGAGGATGCTGTGTGCTGTAGTTGCTGATTCATCCTCTTGATAGCAGAGCGTCTTCAGGGCTGTGCTGAGTTGGCTTGTCACTGAGTTTGATCCATTTCTATCTCCTTGTCCTTAGAACTGAAAGTTACCACAAAGTCCCATAGTGCTTCTGAGACTTACTCCAGTAAAGTGCATGAAGATAAAGTATCTTTGTTCTTACTCTTCGTTTTTCCAAGGAAGCTATGGAGACATCTCAGTGAATGTCATGGCTTTGACTGTGAAAACAAGAATAACAGAAACTTTCCTGCAAACTCTGTGCTGGTTTTAGCTGTGAGGACTGAGAATGTAACTGTGCATGAAGTTTTTCTAGTCAAGACACTTAGAGAACAATGCAGCCAGCAGCACAGGCAGAAGCTAAAAATTTTCCACGAATGTTGAAACATTAGGGATTTTTTTTTCTGAATCTCTACCTGCAATATGTTGCGACTGAGCTGGGAGGAATTAATAGATTGAGTGTGAAAGCAAGTGCGATGCTATGGTCTGTTGGTACTTGCATGCGCTATAAAAAGTACCATAGAAATTTAATATGCAAAAATTGCATCTTGCCTTTCCTAAAAGCAAAGACCTGGCTGATTTATGTGCAAACCCCCTGCCATTTCTGCAAGGTGCGTTTGGTGCTGATCTTTCCTCTGCCTGCTGTGACCTATGTCTTGCTGATTTATAATCCATCTCCCTCTGGTTTTGTGATAGGTGCTTTCCAGTGGGAACAATTAGAAGAGGACATAAAAAAGAGGTTGAAGGATCCAGATAAAACAGAACATGTGCTTGAGAAAGTTAAATGCATCCTGAAAACTCCAGGGAAGGTACACCTAACTCCCTTGGGTCACCATTAGTTACTTAAATTTATGAGAAACTGTTTTGTAGGCAAGATTTTCTTTTCAGTCTTTATTTTAGAGTCACTTTGGCTTACACAGCCCGTACTTTAATGTTTTCAGTGGGTTGTTTGCAGGCATGTACACAGAGATCCTGATGTAACAAGCAGAATTAATGTAATTGGTAAAAATCTCCCAAGCGGGTGTTCTAAAATGATTACTTGTATTCACAGCTTTAAACATTGTCTGGCAATATGATTATGGGTTGCTAATTCCCTTGTAATAGTGGCTGTCCAGGAAAGACCTGCTCCTGAACATACGCTGAAAGTTGGGCTTCTGCAGTAGATCCAGTGGGGTGGTTTCTCATATAAATGTTGTGATGTCTGTAACTCAATATATTTAATTCAGTAGAAGACCACACAAAAAACGTAATGTATATAATATTATTAAGTTAATAAAAAGTCATAATGTATAATTAGTTTTAATACAGAATTCATTTTTACAGACATTTGCTCTTGGAGATAATACATTCTCTGATAATATAGAATTTGTTCTAATGATTTCTGTTGATTTAGATGGGAAAACCTCTCAGATTCTCTTGAAAAAACAATGTAGAGATCAAAAAGTTACTGAACTATTTTCAGCTTCTGATTGTTTTATCTTAGGCTTACCAGCCCTTAGTGTCTACAGCTAAAACATTTATAGGTTTGGCCTTGAAGAGCCTGAAGACCTTTAAGGTAGTTAGTTGAGCTATTGTCATTTCTTTTACTCTTTTTTTTTAATGCCTTCAGGGTACTCTTATTTCCCTTAAGCATTTTTCATTGAAGTCCAAAAAGAAGGAATTGCGATTTTTCTTAGTAAAACTAAAAAATGTATAAATTTAGGATTTTTACTATAAATTCTACCTCATCTGAATTTCAGTTGTCAGAGTCTAGCAAAATCATTTTGATGTTGTTCCTTTTGAAGGCTTTAGATTACATTTTTAAGGTAAGAAAACCAAAACTGAAAACAAACTGGAGTACTGGGTTTTGGAGGGTCTTGACACTACCATGTTTTTGTAAGACGAGTCTGTGCTCCACCCTGTGAGCTCCCACTGCCTCTGTGGAAGCAATTCCAAGGTAATAAAAAGAAACACAGAACTTTCAGCTGCCTTGCTTCTGTGCACAGCATTACACTGGGGGGTGGATGTGTGTCCCATCCCTGCTCTGCCCAGAGCCCTCAAACTTTGTTTTGCTGCACCATTGGGTCTGGACAGGGAATGTATGAAAAAGTTTGGACTCCAGAAACCTGGTGAAGCTTAACCTGCCTGTAGGGGCTGAATGGGGGAGTTTCCTCAAAGGTCAAGAATACCAAAGAGAGAGCTGAGGTGTGATTGTGGAAGACGAAAGACTCCTCAGAGCTGCTGCACTGTAGGGAATAGGAAAGTAGAAGATAAAAGGTGACTGGAGAGGAATGCACATGTGAGAAGCTGTTGTGTATTTTCCTATATAAATGTTGTCCCATAATATTTAGTTCTGTGAGCAACCACATACGGCAGTGCTTTAGTACTAATTTATTTTTCAGCTAAACACTGTAAAGGACTGCAAGTCTCACCAGATAAAACGGCTCTATAATACTTCTCTCAGGCTATTCTTTAATACACCTGTGCTGGCTGATGTAATCTTCAAAATACAAGGTATAGTACCTCTGCTCCCTTGGCATCCAGCCTTTATCCTTTTCCCCCTCTTCAGGAATGTTGGACATAGAGCTGATCATGTTCCATGGCATCAAAACTTAGGAAATATGAGTGCTAGGCTGTCACTGTGGAAAGCAGGAAGTGTCCCTTTGGATGCCCTGTAGCAATGTCCACTTCCAGCATGATTTGTCTGGGCTGAGCCTGTAAGAATTCCCTCTCTATGTCATGGCACACTGTGCCTCCCTGATTGACATTATTTTTTATTCTATTTTGGTTTACTCCATTTTATTTTATTTTGCATTATTTTATTNCCCAGCTGCACAAGCACTAGGACATACTCAAGGGCTCTGCCCAGCATCACATCTTGGAGACACATGGGCTTCACCTCTATGCCTGTTGCCCTCAGTGAAAATAACATGGTGGTTATTGACTCCTGACCAACATCCCCCTGTCCCACCAGGCAGGTGCTGGCTGTGGAAGCACCCATCTTGTCTCCTCAGAAGTTGACAGGGACTGGCTTCACTGTCCTTGCCACCAGGGTTTGGTGACTTGCAGATCTGCTGCCAATGACACCCACCACATTTTACTGCCTAGTGTACTGCAGTTTTTGCCTAGAAAATGTGTTCATCCTTACAATAAAAGATGTGGTGGGAGAAATGTGTTGCATGTTTTTGTAAGAAAAAGAATGAGAGCGTTTTCAGTTTGTCCATAGTCACCCTTCATACAGAAATAGCCTTATAAAATTAGATAGTTGTTTAATTATTTTCAGGTGTAAATCTCAGGGACAAACATGAAGCATTAACTCCTCAAACATAAGCAGAGAAGGACAAGCAGACTCTAGATGTTCTGTTTAACAGACAGAAAAAAAACTCCACAAAAATATCTTTGAAAAGGAGAGGGGAATACTGATTTTCAGCTCAATAACATGAAAATTTTACCTTAGTGAAAGACTCCTGAGAGAGTTTTTGTGGGAAGCTAATAAAACCAAAACACTATATATTTTACAGAAGTAAAACTCAAATCTGTGAATGGGTTGACAAGTAATTTTAAAAAGCATGCTTATCCACTAATAAAATGTGAACTATTTTTCCTAGAAATTGATACATCCTCTAAACTTTTTCTGTAATTCATCAGTCAGAATAACTGTATCAAAATTAAATAACTACTGAGAGACACTGAAGGCTCTAATCTTAACTGGATAAACAAATTTATAAGTTTTTGAGTAATACCATGGTTGCTTAGCATTGCTTTGAGCTTTCTAACTTACAGAAGTATGGGAGTCAGGAAAAATAGGAGCCCATTATGTCTATATAAAGAGACAGAATGTGACTGAACTTCTAAATTAGTAGATAAATGTCCATTCACAAGCACATACAGGAAATTATAGTATGCAGCTTAGACATTTTGGAAGTTGAAGAACAAGGGTAGAAATAAAAAAAAAAGACAAAAATGCCAGAAGGCTTCAAAGAATTACTCAGGTGCTAATGTAGAGGTTAAAGTCATAGTTAAAACTATAACTTTTTTGTAAGTATATACAGTATATTTATCTTGCATGTCATTTCATCTGTTTATTATAATTTTGATTAAAACATTTACATCCAACTTTAAATGCTCATTTTTGTTTTGGTTGCTGTCCTGACTGGCAGTTGCTTGATACTTCCTTGCACACAGAACTAGACTGCTCAGTCCAGCTGGACACTGCATCCTGAAAGACCTCTAACACCTTGGGCTGTTGGCCTCTCCAGGTCTTCCTAATGCTGTTGTAAAACAAAGGAGTCACTTGAAAATAATAGAAAATGTATAAATTTCTGAAAAAAATCATCAGTGTTTTTTTCATAAGACAACCATTCAGGAAATTCTCTTAGGTACAGTATTTAATCTAGTTAAATTTGTGCTTATTTACTGGACTTAATGGAATTTCATCTGGAAAAATTTGCTTTTCTCTGCTTTGTATGGTACAAATATTAATTAGCAGTAGGGTTACTGATGAACATAAATGACTCTTCATAGAATCATTCAGGTTGGAAAAGACCCTAAGATCACCAAGTCCATCCATTTTCCATTTGCTTAACAATTCATAGCACTGCATATTTATGCAATGGGCTGGAGGTTCAGTTAGTGTGAACAAATTTATTTTATTTTGTCTGTTCTCTGTTGGTTTACTTTATTCCGTTTTGGTTTAACTAATGTTTTGTTTGTTGATTCTGCTTTATTTCATTATTCATCTTAACTGGTATGCAGTGAGTGTGTTGTTAATTATTGTCGACTTTCAACACTTACACCATGTTCAGTGGAGTGAAGACCTCCTAAGAAGATACGAGCTTTAAAATAAAGATCTTTCTGCGTTAGATAAAGTCACTGAATATTTACTTTTGTCTTGCATCCTGCAGGTGCAACTGTACCAGCCCACAGGGCAGTTCTGGTGGCCCGCTGCGAGGTTATGGCAGCTATGTTTAATGGTAATTATCTAGAAGCAAATAGCATTCTGGTTCCAGTGTATGGGGTTTCCAAAGACACTTTCCTATCATTTCTAGAGTACCTTTACACTGACTCCTGCTGCCCAGGTAAGGAAACTGTAAAATACTGTTCTATATCTGTGACTCATTTTTCCACAGCAGGGCATTGATAGAGAGTAATGTAACAGCATCTATTTAATTGAAAAATGCTAATATTTTGAATGTGCAATGTCTCAAGAAAGAGAGCTTTTTTGTATTGTGCAGTAAAAAAAGAAATCCATCCTATACAAGTAAAATAGAAGAAGTATTTCTAATAAAATTATGTATTTGCTTTGTGCTCATATAACAAGACTCAAAGAAGCTGCATTTTCATTTCTGATCCATTATAATATTTGGAATTTTCTTTTTACATTACAGTAATATTGCTTTTTAATCTGAATTCTGTCTTTTATTTAAAAGTTATCATTTCTTGAACACACATATAAAAATTGAAAAAATATCTTATTTATACACATGGTTATCTTATGTGTATGTAAACCCAGAAAAAATACGTCAATGGGAGTGTTTGACAAGAAAAACGGAGCTAAGATAGTCTTTATGTCTCGACCTTTATCTTTTTTATAAGAAGAAAATCTGCATACTGAATCTAAAACATAATTTAAGTGCAGCTAATTTTTCCTTGTTATAATGAATACGTGATGTTGTGATGTGTATTCTTGCTTTTGTTTTCTTTTGATATATTTATTCTGCCTTATTCTTAGATATTCCACGTAACTCCATCTAACATTTCCTTGTTTATCAGTTTAAAAATGCAAGTACCATGCTGTATTTATAAAAAGAGATTGCTCTTTTCTTATCTTTGGACTTTTGGCTATATATTCTTATATATCATAAAAGTGGTTTTCTGAACTTGAACTTAGCTAAATCCACTTACTAATTATCACTTACTTTAAATAGATCAGCACCACTTGACTCATCAAGATCCATGATATTAACAGCAATTCTTTAGAGATATCTGCCAAGAAGTTGGAATATTTTCCTTCTTAATTGAATAGCTTATCTGGAAAAATAAGATGATATAGCAAACAAGAATTTATAATAATGAAAAATAAAATAAGGTGATCACGGCAGTCTGACTTTGTGTTTGCTATTAGGTATTTAAAAGACCACTTGGTTGAAAAGTAGCTTTGGTCATGTTGTCAAAAAGGTAAAATACATGTAACTTGTGTCCTCTTGTTTTTTAGCCAGTATTCTCCAAGCAATGTCTCTGCTGATCTGTGCAGAGATGTACCAAGTAATGAGGCTCCAGCATATTTGTGAACTTTACATCATCACGCAACTTCAGAGCATGCCTAGCAGGGAACTGGCTTCCACAAACCTCAGTATTGTTAGCTTGCTCAAAAAAGCTAAGGTACTTATTGTATATGTCAATGAGAATATGTATGTTGACTTTAATAAGTTGGTTGCTTTTTAAGATTTTTAAAATCTTAAGAGCAATTTCTGTTCCCAAGGAAACATGTTGGTATAAAATCTGTTATTAGGGACAACTAATAACGTAAGGTGACGTAAGCTGGCCATAAGAAATCCTTCAACCTTTAATTCCCGAATGTTCAATCACAGAATCATAGAATTGCCTCTACCATTGTAGCCAGGGCAGCCTGCTCCAGAGCTTGACAGCCCTTGCCACAAGGAAATTTTTCCTGCTATTCAACCTAAACCTCCCTGGCACAACATGAGGCCATTTTCTCTTATTCCGTCTCTTCTTATCTGGGAACAGAGACTGACCCCTACCTGTTCACAACCTCCTTTCAGGGAGCTGTAGAGAGTAATAAGGTCCCCAGAGCCTCTTCCTTTTCCAGGCTAAAAAGCCCCACGTTCTTCAGCCCCTCCCCATAAGATTTGGATTCACGTCCTCTAGTTATACCCACATCTGTGGAACTTCCTTTATGGACACACCGCAGTAATTCTGCTCAGCTATACCTTCTTCCAGAAAAGATGTGTTTTAGGCAAGTAAATATGTACTCATTCCTCTTTTAGTCAAAAAAGAAAATTATGTGGTATGCAGCTGACAAAAGAATTCCAACTGGATAGAATATTGAGCTAAATGCATAAAAGCATGAAAAGAAAAGATTAGAGGCTGAAAAAAGAGAGACAATAAAGGCAGCATTGGAAAACAGAGGAGGAAACTAAAAACTAGATTCCAGGATATTGCCTTAATCAAATAGGATTTTCCGCAGAAAGAGGAGACCACAAAACCAACATGCTACATTCCTTCCCTCCATTTCTGCAAACCTCTGCCTCTGCAGATGACAAAATTTCCAAGATTCATGATTCCTCTGGAGTTTTTTCTTCCTCTGGGAGAGGGACTTTTGTAATTTGTCCTTGGGTGTTCACCTGTTTACATATTTCCATTAAATGACTTTTCCTTCATTATCTTCCACAGTAAAAACTTTATTTAGTAAATTGCTTAAAAGTGGAAACCTGAAATATTTTGACAAGTGAGATGTGGTTATATTGTAGACAGAGAGCATTAAGCGTTTTTTTACCTTTTTTTTCTTCCCACAGTTTCACAATTCTGATTGCCTTTCAACTTGGCTTCTTCATTTTATTGCCACTAACTACCTCATCTTCAGTCAAAAGCCTGAATTTCAAGAACTTTCAGGTATTTTTCTATTAGTTTTAAAGAGACTAATGTTCTTCTTTTTCACTGAGATGAAAGGTGATGTTCTCGATAATACTCTTTTTGCATGAGAAAATAATTAGGGTTTCCTTAGGATATTCCAGCAGGATGTTTCACTACCCTGCCATGGAATCAGCATACAACATGACACTGCATCACTATTTTTTTGGTTCCTATTGGGATGGCCAGGTTCCCACCCATAGCTGAGTTTGCTGGAACATTTTGGTCATTGTACATCAACCCCTTCATGTTATCTTGACAATTTAAATCAAAGTAATGGGTCATTTTAGATACTTCTTCAAGTGCTGGGGTGTTCCTTGAAGAAAATAAGATTCTTATAGTACACTTAAGCAGATCTCATAAAATGAAAAAACTATGGTCCATTCAAGTAAATAAATCCAGCTTCTTCCAGGGATGTAATATTTATTTTTCCAAGCATTTGTATTTGCTTCTGGTGGTGTAACTAGAAAGTTTTGCTCATTGCCTGTGTGATTTTCCTTAACCCTGATGAGAGGTGTGTCTCTTGACCTGGATACTTCTTTGACCTGTGACACCTCATTACATCGAGGTTCAGGACAGCAACACAGCAGCAGGTAGTGGCTCTCTAAGAGCTTTCCAAGACCTAAGAATCACAGAATCAACTGAGTTGGAAGGAAACACAAGGATCAGTGAGTGCAACTCCTGGCCCTACATGGTACCATCCCTAACAGTCACACCATGAGAGTATTGTCCAAAAGCTTCATGACCTCTGTTAGGCTGGTGCTGTGACCACTGCCCTGGGGAGCCTGTTCCAGTGCCCAAACACACGCTGGGGGAAGAACCTTTTTCTAATCCAGCCTAAACCTCCCTGACACAACTTCAGGCCATGTCCTTCATTCCTGTCACTGGTTACCACTGAGAAAAGATCAGTGTCTGCCCCTCTTCTTCCCTTTACAAGGAAGTTGCAGATCCCAATGAGGTCTCCCCTCAGTCCTCTCCAGGCTGAACAGACCAAGAGCCCTCAGAAGCTCTTCACAGAACTTCTCCTCAAGGCCTTTTACTGTCCTCCTGTGGACACCCTTTAATATTTTAATATGATTCTTCTAATGTAGTGCCCCAATCTGCCCCAGGACTTAAGGCAGTGCCAAACCAGTGGACAACAGAGAAGGATAATCCCCTCCCTTGCCTGGCTGGCGATTCTGGGCCTGGTGCCTCCCACAACAGGGATGTCCCTCCTCGCTGCAGGACACTGCTGACTCATGTTCAACTTAGCATTTACTAGGACCCCCACATCCCTTTCCATGGCGCTGCTCTCCAACATCTGATTCCTCAGTCTGTCCATACATCCAGGGTTGCCCTATCCCAGATGCAGAGTCCAGCACTTACCCTTTTTGAACTTCCTATGGTCGGTGATAAAACAGTCTTCTAATTCATTGAGGCCTCTCTCCTTTGAGGAATATCTCCTTCAAAGGGCCTCCCTTCCTTTGAGGAAGTCAACAGCTCCTCACAGATTTGTAGCACCTGCAAACTTGATCAGTGTCCTTTCCAGTCGTCCATCCAGGTCATTTATGAAGATGTTGAAGAGTCCCTGGCCAAGGATGGAGGCCTTTGGAACCCTGCTAGTGGCAGGTCACCAGTCTGAGTCCATCCCAGTCACTGTAACCTTTTGTGCCTGATCTGTAAGCCAGTTGCTCACTCTTCACATGATGTGTTTATCCACCTGTGGGCTGGACATTTTGTCATGAAGGATCCTGTAAGAAACAGTATCAAAAGCTTCACTGACATCCAAAAACATTACATCCACTGGCTTCCCTTGATGAACTAGGTGGGTTACCTTGCCATAGAAGAAGTCAGATTTGATTAGCAGGGTATTTCCCTGAAGAAAGAAGCCCTGCCTTGTCCTCAGTTGAGTGCAGTTTGCCTGCCCTCAGGCTCCTCAGGCTGTGTGCCTCTCTGGTTGTGCCTTGGTCTGAGGCCCTCAAGAAACCATGTCTGCAAGCTGACTCTGGAATATCTGGGGTTAAGGGGATGAAAATGCATCTTTCTGCAAAAGCAGAGGGGATTAATCTAAATAATATGAGTAGAAGACTCTTACATGACTTTGTCAGCGATAAAACCCACATGCAATAGGAGATTAACATCTTGCTGAATTCTTAGCTGCACTCCTCACCGTGCTTTCTGATTTTGAAATGAACTACTGGCAAAGGAATTGATATACCCTGCTTTATTGTTCTGCAGCATAGAAAAATCCATGCATACCACATATGACTGTCCTCTAGAGATGAAGTATGCTCATCTTTAGGGATATCTCTCTGCTTTCTTTAATGAGCATTGTATCCATTTAAAAAAAATCAAAAACTTATTTATTACTAATTTAATAACAAAGAAACATTATGTGGTAACTCTTAAATCTGTGCTGGAGCAGAGCTCAATGCAAACCAGGCAGCATTCATCTTTACTTTTGTAGCTGTATTAATATCGTCAATGTTTTTTAATCTATTTTAAAAGACTTTTTGCAGCCTGTGCATATGTGCTCTGTGTCTATATATTACATTCCTTTATTTCTTTTACCAGTGGAAGAGCGCAACTTTGTAGAGATGCGCCGATGGCCGTCAAACTTGTACCTGAAGCAGCTTGCTGATTACAGGAACTACATCCACTCTCAGAAATGTCACTGCATAGTAATGTAAAGAGACTGAATACACACAACGTACATCTCAATTGCAAAATTTTGGATTGGGGTTTGTATATAAAAACTGTTCCAAGAGTGAAACTTGATGCTGAGCTCCTCTGGAAATTATAGACATTCTTTGTTTTGGTAACAAATCACTCTAATTTTTACCTTGAAACACTGAGAAATATATGTTGAAGACTTATTTTAAGCACAGGGACTTCTTAGTCATGGGGATTAAATCTATTACAAGACAGTGCCATGACTAGCATCTTATTTCCCCTTCTTATTTCCTTTTTTGCTTATTTTATTGTTTTTCATGGTTATTTGTGGCTGCTAAACTGAATATATTGAAAATAGACTGGTTTTGTAAATCTGTGTGTAATAGAAGCATAGGAGTACAGTAGCAGTGCAGGTAAGCTTGAGAAGCCAGGTCATAGGTTTTTCATATACTCCAGGATGCAATAACTTTATGCAACATTTGTTAGTTCTCAATATAAAGGGTAGGCTTCAGAAGCATTGTAGTCACTATCAATTTATTACTTCAAAGAAAGCCTGTAGTTCTGTTACAATCCTATGAGTAGATATTTTAATTCCAGAGGAATGTCTAGGAATTACTGTACTCTCTAGTGCCTCCCAAATATCTAAAAATGACATATTTTTTCCTGCCTGTAAGTAGGAGAAGAAAGCTTGTTTTAACAATATGAAGAACACCTTTGTTAGTGTGGTCATACTGTATTTTGCCCCACGAGGAATAAAGAGAGGGAAAACTCCTTATGCTCAGAGCATATCCGTATGGTTCTAGTGGACAGGGAAGAAGGGCAGAGGGTTCAACAGCCTTTTATGGGGTTTGAGCGAAAAAACTCACTACCAGCAGTGGCTTTTTTGGGAAAAGTGTGTTTTGTAATCATAGGTCCCCACAATAGCGGGCATCATAAATGCTAGATGTGTTGGTCATGGAGGAGATGATCCTCGCAGATTTTTGAGTGCTGCCAGGGATGTTGGTTTTTATGGTGGGACTCAGAGCTCAAACCTCCCCAGAAGGGTCTCAGTTCAAGTTCAGTTATCACTGTGTGCTCATAAGCTACACTGTGTGAGACAAACCTTGCTGTGGATCCTTTCTGAGATACAAGAGTATATTATGAATATACTGAACATGCCAGAATATTATGACTGACATGATCCTTGCAGATGCTATTTAGCATTTTCTTGACCAAAATAACTTGTCATGCTGCTGTCTTGTGTGTACATAGTATGTGCCAATGCCAAAATGAACCTAGGTTTCATCTGAGCATAGGTGCTTTTCTAGAAGCAAAATCTAATCAAAGAACTAAATGCCTCATTATCATTCTTGTGCTTTCGATTCTGCTTTTTCATCTGCCTTTGTGACTTATGTTGCTTGAGACTGTGGCATTTCTACTGCATCAAATGTACCTGGAAACTGCACTTTTGAAAAGAAGGTGGAAAAACAAACTGCTGGAGCTGAATCTTTTTTTTTTTTTTTTTTTTTTAAGGTAAAAGAACTGTTATATTTTTCAATACAGTTTTCAGGTAAATTATTCTTTTCAAATTCCATTCTAGGGTTCTAGAGTTATAGAGATTTCTTTTTTCTGGTGATATTTTGCAGAATTTGAGAGGGTGTTTCCTTCCCTATTTTTGTACACACACAAAATTAAAACAGTGTTTATGCCTCAGCTGGCTGCTGCAGACTCAAAATTCTAAGGTTAGTTTTGTGCAAGAATTATTTATTTTTTTAAAAACCTCTGCATCTGCAGACCCTAAAGTTCTTTAAAAGATGAATATACTTATCTAGGTCTTGCATATAGGGAGTCTAAAATACAAAGAGTTACATTGCTTTTTCAAGATCATTAAAAAACCTGAAATTAGTAAACAAAAAAATTAGTAGGAAAATAATATGTATGGAACATATATGTGAAAAAACTAGTTTTTATCATTATATAGTTATAGAAAATTTACACAGAAATCATATTACTGGATAGATATAAATAAAACTGTAAATTTTTTGAAGCTTAAAGTCATGGAAAATTTGGCAATATAGCTAAACTACAGATTGTATAGACATCTGAAACCAGAATCAGAAACCAGAAACCAGCTCAACTGTCAAAAGTGGGGATTAAATGCTTCATACTGATATCCTCTGCAAAAGTGACACAAAAGCTCTCTGAATATTAGTCTAAGCTCCAAGTAGGCCTGTGTTTTTAGTAGTTTGAAAGCTTTCCCAGTTTTTAACTAGGGAGTTATTCTATTATCAATGATTTGTATATAGATAACACATAAGAAAGTACTGGTTTTAATTTTCTGTAAATGTTTTATAGGTATTTAAAAACAAGCTTAATGGAAATATAAACACTTTATATCTAAACCAGAGAAATATTTTGCCATTATGCATTTTAGTCAATGACAGCCACAGGTTTTATACACAGAAGTCAGGCAGTATAAAAATATTTATTATTTATTCAGAAACTCAGAGATTAATGCTTACTATTATTGAGACAATAAATCATGTTTCTATTTTACTGAATATCCCCATAATGCTGCCTGTATCAGGCACGTATGTGCTGTACTTGCATGCATAGATCATCTGATAAATTTTAATTCGTAGAAGAAATCCTACTAGAAATTCTTATTTTCATTCTCTAAGATGATTTTTCTGTAGAAATGTATGTATCTTAAAGCTATTTTTAAACCTGATCCTTTAGCATTTAGAAACACGACTGAAAGTACATAATGATGCTTTGTGAGTTGCTACTCTTAGCTGGTTTTAATGAAGGCTTTAGGACTGTATCCGTCACAGATAGTCAGGAATTAGGGCAATACTGAATTTGGTATTTATTTATAACTGTGTATGTCATAAAGTAAAAACTGCTATGATATAAACCCCCATCTTATACTATAGTATAAAGTAAAAACTAGGAACTAAATAAGAAGTAATTTTAAAAAGTGATTCTGAAAAAATAAAATGTTTCTGGAATGCTTCCACTGGTTCCAACACCTCCCCAACTCCCCACTACTGGTAGCATTGGGATCAAAGAAAGAGGTCAGTAGTGATTTTGGATGCCCCTAGGTAGTACCTATAGCATTTGAAATTATATATTTAGGCTTAAGTTTAAGTAGAGATGCATCTCCTGAATCCTTCATTAGAGCTAACTCTCAAAATTAACTTTTAGAAAACAATTCTTGAATAATAGATTACACTCTTAAGTCTTACTGTCCTATATGTGTGTGTTCTTGTCCCAAACTAGCACTAAGCTTTATAGAGACTAAAAGCTCTCAGGTTTTCCACGTGATAGTCAGAAAACCTTTCCTATTTTCCTTAGGCCATGGTGTCTTTAATTCGGAAAAAAAAAAAAAAAACCAAACAAAACTCTTAGAAAAGAGAAGAACTATTTTATTAGGCATGTCCTGAAACTCTTGTATGTTTTTCTTCCAGTGTACTCTGACTAAATTACACATTTTTCGATGGAGTATGTAAAATTTTGATACAAAATTAAAAAAAAAATTCTCTAATCAGTCTCATGTGATTACTTATAGTTATGTATTAGCATACTTGACTGTTCCACTGGAGATATTTCTTGTCGCTTATTGGAATCATAGAACCATATTGGCTTGTGTAGAGCCATTGGCTTGGGTTGCAAGAGACTTAAAGATCATCTTGTTCCAATACCCCTGCCATAGGTAGGGACACCTTCCCCTATACCAGGTTGGTTAGAGCCCCAGCCTCACCTTGGACACTCAGCTTCTTAACTGAGCCCCCACTGAACCACAATGGCAGCACTGACCAGTGCTGGAAGCTGCAGGCAGTGTCCCAAAATCCAGTGTGTGTTCAGGAAGCAGTGGGAGAATTGGGGAGGAAGGATTAGGTTTATAAAGTGTTGAAGAAAGAGGGAAGAAAGAGAAAAAGGAGGGGGACATCAGATAGGAGAGGATCACCAGTCTTGGGTCCAGCATTGATCCAGCGAAGCATATCCTAGGTATTGTGAGTTTTTCCCCCAGGCTCTGTGGGAGTACCTTTTTATAGGTAAGTTTATGCATCCTCCCTGCTTTTTTCTATTACCTGTCAGACTTTTCCAGTAGTTCTGAAAACAAGAGGCAACAAGGACACCATTAAGGCTCTTATCCCATCTTCACTGACACTACTGTAAATTTGTGGAAACCTGCTTTTCCTAAAAGCTTGTCTGGTGAAATTTTTGCAATCTTGTGACAAGTGCAGAACTGCAAGAAATTTACTGTGGGAAGGGATAGATGGGTGGATAATTAGAAATCATGCAGAGTATTGACTAATCTACATCTAATTTTGTTGTAGATGATATCTTGTCTCCAGGGTTGTGAAACGGTATTCAGCCATCAAGGACTACCAAGGATCGTTTCTACCCACTTCACTGCATTACAGTGGTATTAGAGGCAGGTCTGCTGGTGGAGAGCAAGTGTCACAGTATTTGCTGTCCTGTTAAGTCCACAGTGTCTCTTAGAAAACACTGCAAAAAGTCCTGTCAGTATGAAGACAGACATACCAGCCAGTCCAGGTCTGCTCCAGAAGCCTCAGGTCGAAGACAAAGAAGACAGACACCTAAGGAAGTGACAGTTCACCCAAGTACAGAGGGTGATTGGGGGTGGAAGTCTGAATTCTGGTCACAGGTTTGTTTTTAAAAGGTTTTCAATTATTCCTCCTCTCCAGGTCAGTACTTCTAACTTTCTGGTAAAGTCGTATTTTCACAGAATGTTTTTACTGCATGTGTTTTGCATTCAATGTTATTATTATGAAAATGGCTAATTTGAAAGTATGTATCTCATTAAGTCTTGAAACCATTCTTAGCCTGTATGTGTGCCAGTCACATTTGGAAAGGAGGAGGAGATTTAGGTGAAGTGGTGTGGAAAAACCTCCAACCCTCCAGTTGATATCCGTCCCTTTTGTCAGTTCTGCTCCACTCCCAGCCTCTCATTTAGGGACAGTTGAAAACAATGGCTGAGCCCAAGAATATCACTTTTAGGCCAACAAGAATATCACTTTACTCATCTTCATCTTGTGCAGGCTGCTGGCCAAGCCCTTTGTGTGTCAGGGAGGCAGACTTGGTCAGATGAAAGCCAGCCTGGATTCTGACTTTTGCAGCTGTCAGAGTGAAGACTGTGTTTTCGGGCTTTTAACCTGAAAGATTTTCTATGTGACCTGCAGATTCACCCAGGAACTCCCAAGTTGAAGACATTAAATTCTCACTATTCTTTGCTCAAAGGGATAAAGATTAGTGGGTTGGCTATAGCCTGTAAATGCACAATCAACAACTACCTACACTCTTTGATATGTTCAGCTAGGCTCAGTTAACAAGAGAAATCAGCTATGACAGGCACTTCTTTTGAAGGCCAAGGGCACTCCATTTTATATACAAAGACTTTCTAAAGACTAGAGAATCTTTTTCATTAACCTCATGAGTTCTGCTTTTTCCTACACCAAAATCTTGATTGCAGCAAAAGGTGAGCACCACCCCCATGCACAGGTGCAGTCTCACCAACAGCATTGCAAGCTGGGATGCTCAAATTTGTTTTGCATCATGGGTTATCCTAACTGTGAGCAGGCATGGGACAGAGGAGTGGTGACAGGCTTCTGGAGAAGCCAGCAGGGTGCAAATTCCCCATCATATTCCTCCGCCGAGGAACTGTACCCTGCCCCACTCCCAGGGGTCTCCAGCAGCCTTCTGGTCTTCAGGGATGCTCCTGCTTTGTTTTCCAGCTATGAACTTGGTAGAGTTAGATCCAAGCTACACAGAGCCTCTTTAGCTCATATAATCATTTCTAAAAGTCATATAAAGCAGCTTTCCAGCAAATACAATTTATTGGATTGATGACTTTTTTGTTGTAAAATTCAGAGAAAGTCTTTTTCCATATAAGAGTGTTGCAGTTTTTGTATTTTCCTGTTTGGAGTAGAGTGGTTTTTATTTCTCATTTGATTTTTTAAGGGATCTGGACAGAAATAACA
The DNA here is from genome assembly GCA_013397245.1 of Thryothorus ludovicianus. NCBI lineage: Eukaryota > Metazoa > Chordata > Aves > Passeriformes > Certhiidae > Thryothorus > Thryothorus ludovicianus. The sequence goes on from VZTB01002643.1 coordinate 41,999, forward strand.
GCCTGAAACATAAGTATGTGGACATTACACATCCTAAAGGCAGTTTACAGGAGGAGCGAGATGTGACCCATAAAAAGGATGTGCTTGTAAAACCTCTGTCTCAGCCCACAGTCTTGGCAGTAGCACTCTTGCACGCTCTTGTCAAGCAACAGCAGTCACCGGGCCAAGGGGAGGCAGCCCAGAAGAGTTCACCCCGTGCTCCCCAGGGCAGTGTTCCTTGTGCTGCTGCACTGCAGAGGTGTAGGAGCACCCCCTGTCCCAGACAAAAAAGGACCCAAGTCTCAGGGTTTAAAGAGGTGATATTTTCTTGAATTTCACTTGAAGGAGAACAACAACAGACATGACATGGGTGTTCAATCATATAACGCCCCAAGATGTCTCAGGTACAGGGACTTACCATTGTTGGCATGGAGACAATTGAGGAAGTTCTAAAATACTCTCCAAGAAGAAAGGGGCATTCACAGCCCCATTTGAGTGTTTCCAAATATTGTCCTCCCTCAGTAAATTTCATATCACTCCCCAAAAGAAAGTTATGGCATTGTGCCTCTGCCCTGTCATCTAAATAAATAAATGGTAGAATACCTAAGAAAAGGACAAGACTTCAAAGTTCTCATAGGTCTGTATAGGGATCAACATCTGAGGCTCTAGAAATACTGGTTGTGACAGACTATTTTTAAAAGTGCTAACAAATGGATGGTATTTCCGTAGGGATACTTTCAACCAATTTCTCCTTAAAACCTTTTGAAGTCCCTTGTCTACCACACTTGTCTATGTGCTTAACATATTACTTGCAAAAGATCTGGATATTCCTTGGCTCACTGACAAGGTGAAACTAAGATATACAAGCAGTCCTGGGAGGTGCTTCAGCTTAGAGCAGCCCATATGCACTCTCTCTAACCCTCCAAAACAAGGTGATTTGGGGATAGGATTGCCCAAACTTCTGTACCTTTGACCGCTTAAGGCAAAGAAATTAACAAGGAAGGTCAGAAAACAAGCTTATTCTTATCATAACGAATTTCCATTTGTGACAATATTTTCTTAAAATGTATACATTTTCATAGTAAAGGTAGTGGGCTTCCACCCTCTATTGATAAAATTATTTCAGTGGACAAATCTAAGTCTTGAAGAAAAGAACTGACCAGAAGAAAACCACTCCAAATATGATATAAGCAACAATAAGAGAAAGAGCTATCAATAATGCAATTTCTTTATTGTTGAAGTTCAGTACTAAATTCTGTAAACTTAGATGAACTAATCCTATTTTTTAATAAATAATAATCTACTCAATGCTAACTTGAATAATTCTAAAACCAACTAATCTTCTTTTTGAAATAAAAAAGATGGAGTTCATAGATGTTCCCTTGCTGAAGCAGATGACTGGTGCCAGGACTCCACTTACTGCTTGCCAAATACAGATACTTCTTGCTGAATGTGGGACAGCTTTTTGTGGAGATACTTGCACCTGCTCTTCATCTCAGAGTAGCTGGGGCTACCCTATGAAGGAGAAATCAGAAGAAAATTAGGACATGCCAATATTTCTGCAGAGTTCAGAATTTTATGTTCTTTGCTGTAAAATAGCCTTGAGGCAGACTCAGAGGTTACCAAGCCTGGCAGGTCTGGTTTTATTAATGTAAAACAGTAAAAATATTCTTAGTTTGAGTCTAGAGGTTTGTTTCTCTGTGAGCCACCACCCTTCTGGGAACATTGCAAACTTAGGCATGTGTAATACAGATATAAAAACAAACTCCAGACAAATCTGAAACCACAACAAAAACCCAAACCACATCAGCTCTTAAGGAGGGCAAAACTCATTAAAACTTAAAGCCACGGATGGGAGTAAAATCGTCTTCATTCTCAAACGTGCTGGGTCACAAGCCATAACACACAGCTTCCCACTCCCACAGCAAACTTCAGGACTGAGGATGGAGTAGAACAGGAGAGTCGTGCTGTGCTCAGGTAGAGTGAGGAAGGAGAGAAATTAAGGCAAAGAAGGGAGTCAGGGAATATCACTATTCTGTAGATTCTGTGTTGGTCCAGCCACGTGGATAGTCCAGAGCTAGAGTAAACAATGAGAGTGAAAGAGAGAGAGAGAAGAGGGTAAGAGGGCCCCATCTGCCTCACCCTGGTGCAGCCTCTTACGTACAGTAGTTTTTCATGCAGTTTTATCACACATGGAGAGTCAATCCTTTAAGCCCATCTCCAGGGAGTGAGTTGAGCAGAAAGATGGCTCAGGACAGCACTGCTCCACCCTTGCAAACCCTCTATTCTGATCACAACCTTCCAGTCACGGCAGTCAGAATATCTGAGGCAAAACATGCTTAGGCCTGGTCCTGCAAATTCATGTCACAGCTTTTACACCATCAGCATTTAATACCCAGTAGAGAATATGAAAAGCGCACAGAATACCTGAGCAGTTCTTACTGGAGCATTTTTCTCAGAAGGTCTTGAGGATGTTGCTTGGCTGGTGTTGGTGGTGTTCCGAGATAGAGCTGATTTTCTGAAAGGATGGTCCAACATTTCAGGTTACAAGGCCTAAATATAAACTGTCATAGTTCTTTCCTTGCAGGGAAAACCCACCTTCAGTGTCAGGACTCAAGGAAACAGCATGAAGCTGAGTTGAGGGAGCTTTAGGCTGGCTATCAGGAAAACATTCTTGTTCCAGAGGGTGCTTGAACTGGAACAGGTTCCCCAGGACAGTGGTCACTTGCACCAAGAGCTCAAGAAGCGTTTGGACAATGCTGTTGGGTGCCAGGTGTGATCCTTGTGCTGTCCTGGGCAGGGTCATGACTCTGATGGATCCCTGATGACTCAGCGTATTCTAACAATCTAAGCTTAATTTCGTAGGGCTTTTTTTTTTTTCTGAAAAGGCTTTCTTCCTTCCGCAAAAGACTGAACTTACCTAGAAAGTACTAACTTCAAACTCTCTATCAATTTTACTGTAGCCAGGTGTTGGGGGTTGGGTTGTTTTCTTGTAGAATTTTTTCCCAAAAGAGTGGCTAGGAAGCTGATTGCTGGGTGCTTATGGACACTTTAAAAGTACTTGAAAGAGACAAAAGAAGTGTCTGTCCAGAGAGGGTGGGACCAACTCCACCTCTCTCTTGGGGGGCTCGAAAAGAAGGGAAGGGTGCAGTTTTTTGACTCCAGAGAGATCTGGTCAGACCTCACCTGGAGCTGAGCTCGGAGCGACTTTTATGGGTCCGCCAGGAATTCAGACCCTGTTTCTCTTTCTCCCTGTCCTGCCAGGAGCTGCTGTCCCATCACTTTGCACCCACGGCTGCTTCGGTTTTTGCTCTGTGTTTTCTCCAC
>VZTB01002644.1:8817-20347 GCA_013397245.1 Thryothorus ludovicianus
TGTGAATGGATAAGATTCAATGTCTCTTTCAACACAAATAATTCCAGGATTTTCTGATTCTCTGATCAAAAACACCTGGCCATGAAACAAAAGAAACTTTTCATTTATAAATAGTGAAATAAGAGTTTGGGCATTGATTTACCACCAAACATAAAGCATGATGCACAATAAGTGTGATGAGTTTTTGCACCTCTGTCACAGGAATCTGTAGGATATATTTCATCTTTGAATACACATCTCATACACTACCCTTGCTTTTTTTTTTTCCTTTATATAACTGATTTTTGACACATACTACAAGTAAAAGTTGCTATTTCTTTGCAGTTATTTGAGTAGAAAGTGATAAAAAAAATGTCATTCTTATTTTGTCTTGAAATAGGTTGCTGAGGCCATCAAGACCCCATAAAATTTCCCAACTCAAAACTTTGGGTAGCAGCACTGATTCTTTCAAGGTCTGATATTTCTCCATGGATTACTCAAAAAAGGAGTGAAATCTAAATCATAAGTCTTTATTAAAATGAGACAGTTTTATTTTGGGTACTTATTTAGTGAGGATAATATTTAACACAGCATTACAGGCTATAAATACTGTTTCTGGACAATAAAGTAACAGTCAATGTTCACTTAAAATAAGCTACTGATGAAACACTGGTGATAAGACATTTACTTTTTAGAAACAGAATATCTCAACAACAAGTTGTGATATTTATGTAATATTGAAGAATTAAGGACCAGGAAAGAAGAGGTGTGCTAATAACAATGGGAAAAACTCAGAGACATCATCCTGCTTGCTTCAAAAAACATTTTTGAGAATAAAATTCAGAGTAATTTGAGCTGAAAAATGAAATTGGAGAGCACAAATAAAAAATTGCATACAAAAGACAGTACAATACTCATATTCTAGCAATTAAACTAAGCTATTAAATTAAATTTAGTGTGTTTCAGAAACTCTCAAGTTTTAAATGTCAAAACTATCGACATCAAATATAAAGGAATAGCATTACATAGTTTTATAAGCTGGTTAAAAAATAAATTAAACCAATAATATATAGAAAAAAATATCTATTATTTCCTTTGGTCTGTGAAATAAGATAAGTTACTAAATTTTGTGGGGGAATATTTTATATCTCTGACTTTGCAAAATGATCAACTGCAACTCCTTACAATAGATAGATATGCTAAGACTGAAATATTCTGGAAAACAAGAGCCTTGGAAAACTGATCTTGAGGTAAGAAATTTGACCTATCTAAATAAAGAAATAAAAATCGATCCTATTATATATTCAAAAAGTATTAGTTTTGTTTTATTTTTGAGAGAATTGACAATTTGGATGTTGCTGAATTATATCCACAGGGTATATCCCTTTCCCCAAGGGAATTAGCTTAGCTCCTCATGATACATTTGTCTAAGTTTTTATCTAACTATATAAAAATAAAAAGAGCTATTCATTAAACGGTTTAAGAATTGGTTTGTAGTAAATGATGTTGCCAGGGGTGTGACATCATGTGTCTCTGAGCAAAACCTGTTCTATACATTTCTATAGAAATGGGCTGATGGCCCAATACTGTTGCCTTCTGGAGCTGACCTGGAACAGAGATTAGTCAGAGCAAGAGGAAAAAGTCGATATTTATTAAAGGCCTCTATGGACAAATATGGGCCACACAAGAGTCCAGCCAGACCACACCCAAGATGCCCCAAAATGGTCACAAAATGGACACCTGATTACGAGGTCCCACGCTTTTAAAGGTTCTGGTCCGTTAACATATTAGAATCAATTGCCCAACCACAGCTTCAGGTTCTGAAGCTCCATCCTCCTGGTTTTTTCTTCTCACTTCACCACTGTTTTTGTTCTTGGGCCTGAAAGTTGTCCTTGGTTTCGAGCTAGAGAAGGAATTGTTTTGTCTCTCTGCTGTGAAGAGAGCTTAGTAACACTGAATATGAAAACTAAAGCTACCCACTAAAACAGCACAGGATCTAAATATTATAAAAGCTAAAACCCAAGGCATCAATACAAATCAACAAAATCAAACCAAATCAAACTAAATCAAAACAAACCAGAACAACCACCCCAAAAAAAACTCAACAAAAAAACCCCAAAAACTGAAACCAACAAACCGACAAAAACCCACTCAAAACCAAACAAAAACCTTCAAAACTAAAAACCCTGAAGAATGCCCAAAACCTCACAAAAACAAAACAAAAACTAATCAACTAAAATTCCAACCATCCAAACAATCAACAAACCAACAAAACCACCATAAACCCCACAACCAAAAATCCCCAAACTCAAATCAACAGCCCCCAAAACCTTGGCAAACCAAACCAGGCAAAGCCTCCCCAAAACCCAAAAAAAACAACAAAAATCCAACGTTAGGGCATTGGAATAGAACAGAAACTTCAGATTTATTCTGTGCAGAATACTAAGCTGTCACAAAAAAACCACAACAAAAGCAAATTGTATACTTAGATCATATAGACAGATTGCTCATAAACCCTGAATGTATAAAAAGGGAATATTTTATAAATAAATGTATAAAATCAGAATATTTTATAAATACTCGGAAATTACATAGTTACCTCACAATGCTGAAATTACCTTATCATCGATGATGCTAACACTTTCTATTTACCTTTTCTTCTGTAACATAAAATATTTTCAGCTGCTTATAAAACACACCACCACAAGACCTTGTTGTTCAGTGCTATATTGGTACCTCCTGCTTTCTGTCCCTGGAAGATATTCAGATTTTTAAGACCATGTTCCTTATTCTAAGGCATATATTTTTCAAGAAATGGAAATGAAATAGTGACCCATTACACATTATAAGCTGCACATTCTGGCCTCAGGTGCTATAAACTCCTAAATTTTCTAGGGCACTAAAGTAATTGCTAGCAGCCATGACCCCCATCACTACAAGTTCATAAAAACACTGGAATCCCACTTGCAATTTTTTCTGACCATGATTGAAGCCATTAAAAGTACTCAAAGACAACAAAACAATATCTGATAGGAGGAGGATATTTTGTATAAAGCTCTTTTCCCTGGGGATATTATTATTTTTAAAACAATTTCAAATGAAATATCACTGTTTGCAACACCTAATTATTTATGAAGTAGTCTTAGGGAAGTGTCTCTTCAAAGGGCTTCAATATTAACCTCTCTGGCTGATTTATGCCCCATCTGAGAAAGGACAAGAAGAAATACACAATCCAGTTTCTAGTGAAAGGAAAAATGATCACATTCAACAAAAACTGTCTGACACAATTTCATACATTCAAATTTCTCTCACAGTTAGGTCATATTCCTCTAGGGACCATCTTGGTTGAAAAAAAACTGTGGAGAATGGATTTGACTTGAAAAGGAAAGTGAACTTTAATAGGACTCTTGCTGGAATGGGGCAGACAGGAAAGATATCATTCTTCTATGTTTTAATATGTCACTCATTCAAATTTTTGGGGAAAAATGTGGGTATTTGATTATCGAAAGAAGAATGTAGAATGTGTTCCAAGGAAGACAGAAGGTCACACATGAAAGTCTACAGTGTGAGTTAATTTAATTTATATTGCATTTAAAATTTTGCAACATAAGTTTCTTAAAGGCCTATACTACATTTACTCAAAAAGTTTTTAATATGCAAAAGGTGCAATACAATTGTAAGAAAAGGTGGATCCAGAACTTTAATGATGTTTTCTACAACTCTATTATACTTGCTACTTCTGATTTTTAGAAACTCCCAACTCAGAGAAAAAAAGCAAAAAAGTTAGCAGGGATATAGAAGTTTAAGAATGAGAGGTACAACACTTCAGGAGCTTAATCTGTTTGACAGTATGCCTAACTTATGAATACATTTCAGCCAAATTTACTAAGACTTAGATGGATTTTTTAGGAAAAACAATATCTTGTAACAGTAATCACAAGCTAATATTTGAATAAATAGAGTTTGAAAGTACTTTGATCAATACCATTCTGAATTCTACCCTAATAAGATTACCTTTGACCAGTAAAGAGATTTCTATTAAGAAACATAAAGATTTTGATACTCATTATCATCATCTCCAGAGGTTTGAATTTGAAATTCCCTTTCTCTGTTATTTTAAAGGTGAGACACTCCATGGAATTCAAACAGAAGTCTAGGAAATAAACATTATTTTTGTCTGCATATAATTTACCTTATCAATTTTTCAGATTACATAAGTAGGTTTTTCAACTATTATCAGATATTTACCTAAAAAAAGTGCAGGAATTTCTTTAGGAATTTGATTATTACTGAAGCTCTAAGAATGAACCACCATATAGTCAAGAAATAAAATTCAATATACAATGTCTCCTGTCCCCATAAAAACAAATCTTAATATTCAATTTAGTTTCAGCTCAGGTTGAATGTTATAAATTTTATTCAAGTCAAAAATGAAAAAGCTAAACATTCTTATTCTGAAAAAATATGTAATACAAAAATTATAAATTAAATAATCTCTTTCTGTAATAACAAAAATATTAATTGAAAATAAAAATAACTTCAATTTAAAAGATCATCTCTCAGATGCTTTGGCTTTTTCAAAAGCCTTTATTTTTCAACTAAAACATCAATAAAATCAGAGTAGAATAACTTAAATATATCAACTCAGCATCTTCCTGATCTTCCCTTTTCATCCTATATAAACTCTAGTGTCAAAGTTAACATAAATTGGAACTTCAAAGATTTTTTGGAAAGTTGTATGCATCCTTTCAGATATTTGTAACTTCAATTTTCTTATGTTTGGGAAATGTGTTATGTAAAAATAATTTTTAAAAACCTAAATAAAGAAGAATAATACTGATGGAGGGGAGGAAAAAGAGAAAACATAGAAATAATTAGAAACACAGAACCTACAACTTATTTTATTTTGAAAACAAATAGAAACCACAGGCAGAAGGCTGTATTTGATTAAATTTCTGTAGAGAACAAGACATTTTATTATGCTGTGCATTGTACGAGTCATTTCAATAATAAAATGCAATTTAGTTTTACTACCAATAGCCTGTACAGTCCCCTAAAGAATGGACATGATGAAAGTAATGCATATTGTTTATCATGGTGAGTTTTCAAGCCATGAAAGAAACTTCAAGCTGTGGTCATCATTGTTCAGCCACAAGAAAACACAGCTGGAAATTAAAAGAGCCCCAGTAAAAAGAGGAGAACAAAGAGTTTCTGAATTTCATTATGGACATTTAAGGAAAGTACTGCAATACCTACTTCATTTGTGTGCTGAAAAGTTTTTGGAAGACAGTTTTTTGGATTTAAGATGCCTCACTTTCACAATGAAATAGTCCAGGTTCTCAAAACTGGTATACTGGTCACCTTATAATTCTGAGCTATTTACACGAGACAGAAAAAAAAATGAATAATGAGAAAAAAAACCCTAAAAAAGCCCCCCAAAGAAACAAAGCTTCTGAATTTGAAAGGAAAACAGATGTTGCTTTCATTTAAATGATATTTTGACTGAAACAATCAGTACCTTGGGAAGGGAGTGAGGTCTTTAATATGGAATGGTGCGGGAATTTTCAGCAGCTGGATAAACTGCACCACATCTGCTGAACAGATGCACCAATGGGATAATTCTGAAATTCAGCAATAGTTAATCTTAAGATGCCTTATCCAATTCATTTCATGTTCCCTTGGGAATGTGAATGCTATTCATTGGCATAGTGCATAATTATGGAGTGGTATGAAGTTTTATTTTTCTGTCATTCTTGATTCACTTTCCCTGCATCCAGAAAATAGACCTCCTTGAATTCCATATTTGCCAAAGATACACTTGGCACTGGAAACAAAATAGAATGACATAGGGACAAACACAAAATGAGTGCTGAACAGCAAATCCTAGCAGTTTAGGAACCTGGGAGATCCACCACTGGGTACAAATTTATGGTTTCTACATCCACACATCCAAGATGATTCTGGAATAAATCTTTTTACTTTCCTAGGCAGTGTGTCTGCCCAAATTGTTTCAGAAAAACTATCTTCAGACAACACACACACACACACACACACACACACACACACACACAAAGTTAAAAATCAAGGAGAATTTCAGGGAAGCTTATGTGAGAGTAAGTCCTGTGAGGAGTGGTGAAGGGAGCTGGGAAAGGGGCTCAGCCTGGAGAAAAGGAGGCTCAGGGTGGACAGCAGCAGGAATTTTCCTGTGGAAAAGGTGGCCAGGCCTTGGCAGGGGCTGCCCAGGGAGGTTTGAAGTGTCCATCCGTGCAGGTGTCCCAGGAAGGCTGGAGGTGGCACTCAGAGCTCTGGACTGGGGACAAGGTGGCCACAGGTCGGCCTTGGAAGTTTTTTCCAACCTCAAGGATACCAAGATTCTGTGGTTGTAATGTTAGGAATACACTTATGGTCAGCCACTCTGGAGAAAAGAAGGAAAGGTGATGAGGATGGTGGAAATAATAATTTCCTACCAGATTTCCAATTTCTTCCAGTTGAACCTAGTCCTTTGCACCTGGATTAAAGCCTACCCCACTGTGGGAATATTTCTTTCGCCCAATACTGATTAAGAATATCACATTAAAAGAAATGCAGACATTGGAAATCCTGGACAGGGCAAATGACAGCAGCCATCCAGGATCCTCATGCCAAGCAGCCAACACCCGTCACAAAACAATTCTGCTCACAGATGCTTTGTTACTACCAGTGGCTGCTTTATAAAACATTGTAGTAACTTCTTTGACAATGAGAGCAACTTGCTTTGCCACCTCTGTGGAACCTGATATAAAATGTCATTCTACACTCAAACAGTTTCAGATAATTTGTGTTTTTATTTCATTCTTTAGTGCCTGCTGTAAGAAAGAATTTAATACACCCAGACTCTAGTGGTGTGTTTTATAAGATTTTTATTAATTGAATTGTTTTATAATATTTTTGTTACCTGTTTTGTTCTGTGNATAAACCGGTGCACAAGCCTTGCTCGGTGCTTTGCCCGGCAGACGCTTGGAGATGAGGAGGGGGTGCCGCCCTGACTCCCCATAAACTGGTTACGCTGTCCCCGGTCAGAGCCCTCCTTTAATCTTCGCCATGGTCGCCGCATTCAGGATCCGCTGTCCCTGGGATTCCGGGACACTTTGCCCTCAGGACAGGTGAACCGAGCCGAGGCTTGGCACGGCATTCAGGGCTGGCGGCAGGTTCATATCGAGGCACAAGCGGAGCTGCTCATGCACACCACGATAACAGGCACTGCAGAACCCCAGCCTTTATATTCGGCACTCCAACATTTCTGCCTCTATACCAGACATGAGAGATATGTCCAAATTATTATTTTTTTTTTAACTTTTTCCCTTTTTTGCGTGTCTCTGTGTGTGTGTGCATGTGTTGGAGTGGCAGAGGGAGCCAGAAAGATTTACGGGCTTTATTTTCTGATAAGTCTCAGAAAGTAAAAGGTCAGAATTTTCATCCACCTGGAATCTAAAAAGCAATAAAATGTACAGATAACTCTCTTAAAAGTAATGCAATTCAATATTGTTGTCATGAGTATCTCTTAATTTTTTACCTTATTTTTTAATTTCATTTTCCTCCCACTACCACTACATTCAATAATTTTTGCCCTTCTATGTTCAATAGTTTTATTTTGAAAATACTCTTGTACCAGAAAGGTAAATAATTTCTTATCTACCTGTAACATCTTCTTTATCCCTTTTGTTTCCATTAAGTAAAGTTAATTTTGAAATATCAGACCTTAAATTTGCCTTAGGAAAATTCTGAGGAAGATGAAATTTTTCAGATTATGAAGATGTCAAAGAGCAGACAAAACAAAAAAAATCCCCCAAAACAGGAAAAAGCTCAACCCAACCCAATGTAAACAACTTAATCGCACCCAAAATCTTATAAAATTAAATTATTTCCATACAATAAGGGAAACAAATTCAATTAATATGTAAGCTCTATCAAAAATGTATAGTAATTATAGCAGAACTCTATAGGATTTCATTCAATTGAATTCCTATCAGCAATATAGGAAGATTAAAGAGTGAGATAAAGTTCTAATTTCCCATGAAAGCTTTCTCCAAAAAACTTTGGCACTGCTTTTAAAGCAGAAAATAAATACCAAGACAAATCAGCATGCGTGTCTGCCTACAGCTGTACAACTGAACTTCTTGCTGGAAAATTTAAATCAGATTTAGACAGGCAATCCATGTTTATTTGTTCAAATAAACCCAGAATTATTCAGAAAACAGTACAGAAAAAGAAAACATGATGAAACAAAGAACAACCAAAAGGATTGAATACAACTTACAGGGGAAACAAAACAACAAACAAACAATGAAAATCAAAACTACAGTAAGCAAAACTGAGAAGAGATTATTTGGAAATCATATGAAAATAACAAAAAGTAAGTATTTTTGGCATTTACAGAAATTTAAGTGTAATTTACTCCGACATTCCCTTATTTATTTACAGTTCATATAGACAACATCTACACTTCAAATCAACTTAGAGTTGATTTTGCTACATTAGGCAATCTATTCTGCAACATTTGTTGCAATGGAAGCATGTGGATGTTACCACAAGGCTGATCAGGTGTATTTTACATTGTTCATTGATCATTGATCATTGTTCTAAAACTGTTTAAAAGTAAACTAGAATCATGGAATATCCAGATTTGGAAGGGGATCACAAGGACCATTGAGTCCAACTCCTGTCCCTGCACAGGATAAAACATAAAAAAAGCCTAGATTTCTCTCTTGGAATTTAAGAAAATGCACCTGCATTTTCTTTTTAAATGCAAAAATCCATTATTATGAAATTTATTTTTACTCCGCAATATGCAAGTTTGGTCTGCTGACCAATATTGTGCATATATGTTTTTTATTATATAGATAATCTATATATTATATGCATCCTATAAAGTTGATCAATTTGTTCTCCAGTAAATTGCAAACCTGGCCATGAATTAACCAGTAAGTAGTATGAAAGTAGTATTCTGCTTCTCAGATTGGATTAAATGCCAGATGCTTTGATCAAACACGTAAAAAAAAAAACTATTACTTCCTAATGAACATAATGTTCTACAATCAACTTGATTGGTATTATGTAGGGAATTACAATTTTACTCCTTGTTGTTGGAAATGATACATTCCACTGCAGCGTCAACCAGGCCACAGAGATAAGAGGCTTTAAGAGTTTAATTAAAAAGGTTTTTAGTCTTAAAGATATGCAAAGAAGATTAATACTAGTATGCTTGAAAGCTGCATGGGATCTCTGATGACAACTCCAGCTTTGAGGCAAATACTTGTTTTCTAATTAAAACTCACAGTACTAAAAATGCTTTGAAGAGATCTGTGCACACATCCTTATTCTCCAGTTGCAGTGACAATCAAAATATTGACACTAATCTAGATCTCTGCTCTCAGAGGTGCTGAGGGTAACAACTGGGATTTGTAGCTTTTTCCCGTGGAAATTTCCCCCAAAGGAGCTGGAGGTGTCTGTCAGTCACAGCCATCACCATCATCCTTCCATGGTCATTACACACATGAGCCACCACTAAAAGAAAAATACATTCTTCAGATGATTCTGATAAAAATTCCTGACAAAAATTCTGCCATTTCCTCTGCTTGTATTGAAGATGACAGATTGAAATGATCTTATTCTACAATGGGAGCCATTGTGAAACTATGGAAACATCATGTAAGTAATTAATGAAATAATTTTGTCCTTTATGGGCTTTTAAAAAACAAACAAACAAACAATGACACAAAGGTTTCGTGAACTACAAAATAGGGCAACAGGAACAACGATTACACAAAAAAATTATGAATACTAAAGAGTAAATACAAGCTTTCTGAGACAGAACTGGTGAGATAAATCCAAGAAGCATAAGGAGGAGAGAATAGGAGTGACCCAGTGTAACACCTCCAAAGATTAGTTTTTCTAAATTAATTTTGTACTTCTGTGTGAGAGAACAGAAGTACAAAACAGCCTCACATTCTAATTTTGGAGCCTTCTCATACGGAGAATATTTGTGGCAGATACACCTTGTTTGTACTAGACATTAAATAGAAGTCTTTAACAGATGTCTACCTGGCACTGTGAGCACTGCAAGTGCTGGAATGGCCTTGGCAAATAAACAGTCATATTTAGATGTCAAACAAGGAGTCCCATTTAAATAAATAAAACTTTCTTATGCCACTGAGTGCTCTAAATATTGTATGGCGGTATGTACAAAATGCCTGTTCTGAAAGGAAACAGGATGATAAGGATTTTCATTATGGAAAAATAGTATGTTTTCCCTATGAAAACTGTTAAGTTTGTTTCTGGGAAGACAGCCGTGGAAGAAGCAACAGCTCACAAGGAACATATGTTTTTTTTTGCCTAGGGCAGCTGATATCAGCATGGTTTAAAAATTACCACCCCCAAACAAGACCTGTTTTTATGGGAAAAAAGCATCAAAACCAAAGAACTTAATCCTAGCCAAAGATAGCAGAATTAAATTTTCTTTTAAAATCAATGTGCCCATTATATTCATGCCTGTGAAGACTAATGTGTTTGAAGGCAGAGAATTCAGTTAAAAAGCAGAGGAGAAACCAGCATAACCCATCAAAATTACTTAAAAATGAGCTTAAAGTAATAGCAAAGTAGAATGTTAGAAGGCTTTTAGGTAGAACTGGTGCCACAGGGATACCCACCCATGGGATTACACTGAATCCAAATGAAAAAATAAGCTGCCTGGCAGAAATTGACCATTTATCTCTGATGAGAGAGCCCGATACATGCAAACATTCATCTTCTTATTCTGCTGCCTTTTAATCCAAATTTCTGATTTTCCCCTGCAGGGAAGGAGAAGCTTCACACAGCAAGGGCATGAGACTTATTTATAATCTGCCAAATAGTAATAACATCTGTAGTAATGTTTTCCCAAAGCACCAACTTAGCATCAAGTGGAGGAGAAATTTCAATTTGCACAAGATTGGGTCTTGCAATGGCTTCAGTGCAGGAGTGGCACCTTAGGGCAGCTGGAGCACTGGGCTTGTCCTCAAGTAGTATTTGAGCAACTGTAATTGATGCTGATCTCCTGCTAATGCTTTCCCTCCAAGTATGTGTCACTCCCCAGTTCCCTTACAAACCAGAGGCATATAATTATTCTTACTGGTTAAAGCACTGGACTGTTGGAATAAATTAATATATTTATACAGGAATTTCTTGGCAAATGATTCTTGATTTGTGGACATTATGATGGGAAAGATGTGGTGAAAATTAAAGTAGTGGCATCACTAAACTTCAGAATAACAGGCAGGGTTCCCTGGGGCAGTGGCACAGGAAGGTGTCCAGCTGGGGCTGGGATGTCTCCAGACAGGGACACTCCAGGCCCTCCCTGGGCAGCTGTTCCAGGGCTCTGCCCCTCCGTGGAGAGAAGTTTTCCTCCTGCCCAGCTGGACCTTGCTGTGCTTTATTTCACGGCCACTGCCCCTCACGCCGGCCCTGGCAGCACTGGGCAGAGCCTGGCCCATGGCCTGGCATCCCTTGGAGGTGTTTGTATGGATTGCTGGGATCC
>VZTB01002644.1:33342-44682 GCA_013397245.1 Thryothorus ludovicianus
AAGGAAGGAAGGTCAAAACATTTAAAAAGGAGGAATCAAGAATCCTTATTTGTAATGCTATTCATTTTTCTTTGTAAATACTGAATTCTGTAATGTATCATGTTTTTAGCCCTAAATGAACAATGATGTCAAAACTTTACTTTTAGACTTTTACTTCTTCCTACAGAAAGAACCTCCGCTTTTTCAAGTGCTGAAATGGACTCATGATTCAACAGCCTGAATAACATTTTGTCAAAATAGCTCAGACACCAAAATTGGTTTGAACATTTTACTCACGAACTTAGTCCCTTAGACAGGGGTGAGACAATCAAGATTTTTTTTTATGTATCTTTCAATATTTAAAACATTTTACTTACAGACATTTATCCAAAAAAAATCAAATTCCTGCAGGTGTCAGATAAAAACTTGTTGCCTTTTTACAAGAATTTTAGGTAGAATTTAACATGCAACACTGATCTTCTGGACTGTTCAATCTTTTTTTTTGTTTGTTTGTTTTGCTTGCTGAGCTTTGATTAAATTAAACATATTGCTACAAATGGATATGCTCTGCAGTTGGGATATGCTCTCCAGTTGGAATCATTACAAGATCACCCATCTTGAGAAGAACTTGTATTGTTTAATTACATTATTAATGGAATTAAAGTTTTAAATCAGTAAGCATATAGCAAGTGAATTTGAAAAAAAAAAAAAATAAAAAATTAGAAGTATTACAGTTTAGGGAGGCATTGCTTTCCCAGAGGCCAGGCAGCCAATTCTGTTCTCAGGATGACAGCAGGCAGACTCTGCTTCCTCAGAGGGTCCCAAAGCAGCTTAGATCAATTCTTTTTTTTACAGAGCATGCTCTAGCTGTTGTTCTTATTCACACAAAACATTTTATTTGTGTAGTTGGCTCCATTGAGTTAGGTTAGGAGAGAGAGAAATCTGTTTAAAGCAATGTAACTTGGAAGCAGCCTTTCAATAAAAGGGTTACCTGTGTTTCTCAAACTAATGATCAATATGGTTTAATAGCTACTTAATTATCAGATGTTCCTTTTTTAAGTAGAAGTCTAATAACTCACTGAATCAGATCATAATAGTTCAATGGTAATGTGTTTTCTTTTCTTCTCATTTCCTTTATTTCTGTTTTTCCCCATCTCTTTTGTAGCTTGATCCAGTATATATTTCCTTATTATTCATGTGACTTTAAACATGGTTAACTACCAGTCTTCTGTAAAAATAAATAAATAAAGTCAGAGGCTGGTAATTTAAACTTCCTTCTGCTTAATTGGGTAGCTAATGGGAGGAATTTGAATTTGCAGTACTGCAAGCACAGCTTTTGTACAGCTCTGCCAATTCAAATACATTTTGCTGGGCACTGGAATGTTGATATGGTCAAATTAATTGGAAAATGGGAGAAGTAAATTAAAAAATAATTTATTTCTTCATGGAAGGGCAGACAAATAAAAATGTGCCCGTCTAGCTCCCTGTGGCCCAGTAAGCCCTGGGCTATTAACAGCTGGCATAGATTAAAGTCGCCTTCATGCTCCCAGCTATCCAAAACCATGGGACTGCATCCTACCAAGAACTGATAAAATCAGAAGCTGGTTGAGGAAAATTCCCTGTTTTTTATGGCATTGATTTTTTTCCTAGTGCACATTTCTCACTGGTACAAAGTTTCTAAATATTAAACACTTAGTTAAAATATTAAACACTAGCAGTGGTGCCATCTGTCCAAAGAGAAATAACACTCTGCGCTTTATTACAGATGGGGCAGGTGTTCTGAACACAGAGGGAATTAGCTAACCCAGTTCTTGTGAAATCACAAGAAGTCCTAAGGAACATGACTCCCCAGCCAATGAAAAAAAATTATGGTGTCTGAGATAAAGTTCAGAGTAACAGGTAATTTAGTTGATGCAGTTTAGCAAAATCAAAATCTTGTGAAGGCCAGTCCTAACTGCAAAGAAGACTACTTTCCTTTTTTGTGGTTAATTTTCTCACTCATTTATGGTTTGCAGAGGATTATACCATGTGATTCTATGTCTTAAATTCTCCTACTATTTTGTTTTTTTATTTTTTGTTTTACTCTTTAGAAGAAAGCTAGCTGCAAAAGTCTGCCAGACTTTTCTTCCTATGATGGCAGAACATCCTAGAATCTGCTGGGAATGTCCAATTTTGTGGGTTCAAGAGAGATGAAGGATGAAGAGCCTAATTACTTTGATGATACTCTACATGCAGCTGTGTAGCTTGATTCAACCTCAAAAAAAATGCTTATGACAAGACCCTCAATGAAATAAAGCCTAAATAACTACAAATGTTTCTTGCCTGAGGTCAATCATCTCAGTGCTAGGTGTTCAAAAATAATGTTGTACTGCTGCTCAAAAGAAGCCAGGTTGGTCAATTCTTTTATTTTTTTTTTTCTTTTCTTTTTTTTTCATTTTTTTTTTTCAGAAAACTACATTTTAATACTTCTTGCTGGTAACACACAGAGATTATGTGTCAATCAGTCGCAGTTAAAATCATGGAGCTTATGGCACAGGAATAATTTTCCTTACCACCTGAGGAAAAAGAAAGATGCAGGAGCAGTTTAGGCACCTGGAATATTTCATTATCTACCTCATTAGACTCTGTTGGACACAGGAAAAGAGATCAGAAGCGTAGTCAATTATTTCTAACTGAACAGAAAAATGTGGACCAAAGTGGTCTCTGGAAGCCATCTCTGTACTTGAAAATGGGAATTTGGTGAACATAGAAGGGAAGATTTTCATAGAATTTTCACAGAATCATGGAATGGTTTGGGATAAAAAGCACCCCAAAGCCCATCCAGTGCCACCGGTGCCATGGCAGGGACACCTCCCACTGTCCCAGGCTGCTCCCAGCCCCAATGTTCACCCTGGCCTTGGACACTGCCAGGGATCCAGGGGCAGCCACAGCTGCTCTGGGCACCCTGTGCCAGGGCCTGCCCACCCGCACAGGGAACAATTCCTGCCCAATCTCCCATCCAGCCCTGCCCCTGGGCACTTCGAATCCTTACTGTAGTTATTGTGAGAGGATCACAACAGGGATCAAAATCCACGGGTGTTGTCTCACCATGGAAGATGTTCATTAATAGTTTTCCAAGACCTTTTACAACATGCAACGTTAGGAGCTGTATAAATATTTTCAGATCACAATTGTGGTTGGTATAGGGCTCTCCTTACAGCACACACAAATAAATGAGGCCTTGTTTAGTTTCTCATGTACTCAAAGACTCCTTTCCTGTTTGACTTGTCCCTTCCTCTTCTCTTCCTCTTGGAGCAAAAGCAGATAAAAATAAATAAATGGGCCATCTAAAAATGTTACATTCAGCATTTCAGTAAATCATATTTCCAGGCACATGATGGAGCCTTCCCCATTCTGTTCCCCTTCCCCTACACCTGCCAAATTAAATGTTTCATAATTATTATGTGATTTAGTGGATTCTAAGGTATGAGAGAGAGGAAAAGGAGTAGGCAACCTTGAAAGACATAAAGTACTAAAAATGAGCTAATCCAAATGTCATTCCTTGGACTTAAAAACTCTTGTCTACTTCCTTAAAGTCAATTTCTAAGGGGAAAAAAAAAAAAAAAGGAAAAGAAAATTGGATTGCCTATATTTTATTTCCAGTGACTGCTATTAAGTCCTGGTGCATGTACTTTTGGGAACATTATATTAGACAAGAAGCAATTTTCCTTTGATCATGGGATATGGATTCCCAAAAATAAATTTCTCAATCTTTGCCTCAACAAAAGTCATTAAATTCATGGCCATTCTGAGCCCTAGAGCTCAAAAATATTTCCTTTGTGAAGCTATAGTTTTTTTTTCTTTTTTTTGACTGCAGAGCTTCACATTTTTCAGCTCTATGATAGCTATCTCTGAATTTAAATAAGCTATTAACAGTGTTTACCATTTTTCCCCAGAGGTAACACGAGCTTGCAGAGCAAAATGTTGGTTTCAATGTCTATATTTCCATGTCCACTTTTAATAAAATGACTACTTAACTTCAATAAATATTTTCTTAATATGTGTCTCGCATTCTCGAGGAGTAAAATAGTCAGACAAAAAAATTAATAGCACTCCATAAAAAGCATGAAATGGGATTAAGATGTTTGCTACAGGAACTGTTACTAGCAAGTGTGATTTGTCTAATCTGAACATTTGATTTATTGATGGATAAATCAGCTCTAAGGGAAATGTGGTGAACTGAAATGGAAGAGTAAACTCTCCAGTCACTGAATGTGTCTAACTTCATGGCCTGCATTCATTTAGGAGGCCAGTCCAGAGAACATAAAGTTGTTTCTCAAGCTTAAAATGTGTGGCTAAAATATAAATGTTTGATGGACTGCAGATTTTGCTCGATTTAAACAGGAGACAGTTATATGCAGTCGAGTGGGAGGATGACAGTTCTTGTTGCTGATCCGGACAGAAAAATCTTGTCACCCCTGTGCCTTGCAACACTTTTCTCCTCCCTGAGCAGCTCATGTATGTCAGCACAAAGGAACTCCCACACTTGTCTGCTAGTAATGGGCAAAATGCCTCTGGCTGAGGTCTCCTTTGTAATACAAGAATTTCTTGTTGTTAGAGATGGTACTCCCTCTCCCATCTCTCCTCCTTTCCTCATCCCCGGAAAAGTCAAACCCTCACCTCTAATAAAAGTGCTTGTGCCATCTGTCAATTTTGGATGACTGACATCTGCCAACATTTAAAAAAAAAATCATAAAACACAATAAAAAGTTAACAAAGAAGGAAAAAAAATAAAAATATTTAAGGTTGTTTTCTAATTCAGAGACTTGTGGAATTCTCACTCCATCAGTGAGAAGGCTGGAGGTGCACAAGGAGCTGAGAGGGGACAGAGCCAGGACATCTGAACCCAGCTAAGCACAGGGGTATCCCAGACCACAGTATATAAAGCTGGGGGAAGGCTGGAAAGGAGGACGCTGCCCGGAGACTGCCTGGGAATCGCTCGGTATTGAGTTTTCATTTGTGGTTTTCATTTGTATCTGTTGTTTTTCTGGAGTTCTATTACTCTAACTTTGTTATTCCCTTTCAGCATCATCATTGTTGCCATTAGCAGAAAAGCAGGTAGTTGAGTCACAGTACACTTGAGAATCTGACATTTACTGACATTTTTAAGGTGAAAATTTACATGTTGAGCAAAAATGTAATAAAGTGGTTTTCAGTTTAACTGTCATTTTGAATTTTCACTTTAAAGCACAAATACATTAACAATCTCTAGTCACTTTCATTGCAGATTTTGAGAAAACTTTCTCTTACAGATATGCAAAACTAAGTATTTGGTTGCTTTGGGACTCTCTTTGTGTATGTTTTTCAGAGCGGTCAGGATAATTTAAAAACTCCAAGGGTAGCTAGAAAACTAGTAAAAATTCTGTGTAGAAAAAGGGTATTGTTAGTGAGCACGAGGCAGCTCTCTCTGTAGTGATACAAGATTTTTGTTTGCATGGATAAGAGAGTCACACCCAGGGGGAGATTTTTCTTCATATTGTAATTTACACATTATTTCACTTGCCTAATTATCTTGGAAGGTGTTTTTGAGGCAGTTGAAAATGTTCAGGTGGTGGCTTGAAATCAGAAAAAACCCAAATAAATAGGTGCTTTGTTCAACCCTTCACCCAATTGTTCTGTCACTGGGGTTGTTTACAAAGCAGAGGCATTGCTGTGTTGGTGAGATTTCCACAAGTGCCCATCAGAGGATCTGAAATGTGAGTCTGGTTCACTGATTTGTCACTTTCTCCTGGTGTTTAGGAGTTCTTGAGTTTAGGCCTGGCTCTGTGTGGCTCTGACAGCAGAAACACTAAAATTTAAACACTGAAACTTACCCCTCATTCAGCTAATGTGATGTGAACTTTGCTCCTCTACAAAGTAAGTCGTCCAAGGGAAGACATTCCACCTAAGCCAAGATCTTGGGATTAGTCTCCTCAAAATGAGGATGTCAAAGCCAAATACCTCAGATGCAGAGTAATAAAACCACAAAAGAGCAGAGCAAGTACGATGGGCTGTGCTCTGGGGGGTGCCCTTAACAGGACTCTTGGGTTTCCAAAGAACAGGTAAAGCACAAAATGAGTTTCATAGAGGGAATTGCTTTGGGATCACATCATGTCATTTACTCAATTATTCATTTTTAAGAATAGCACTTCCTGCTGTAAAATCTCTCATCTTTGCCCCTAGAAAAGCAGCATAATTTAATTTAAGAAAATACAATAAAATTGATGCTCTGGGATATTTCAAAAACTTTATTGTGCATTTTTGTTGTAGCATTTTTTGAGTTCCTCTTCTACACTTGCATTGTTGAAAGGGTCTTTGTGGCTCTTTCTCTAATGTGTATACATAACGTGTATGTCATTATTACATGCCATTTCTACTCAGATTTAGATTTCAAAATAGGCTGGGGTTCATTTTTTCACCATAACAATGTTCTGTTAGCAGTAGTGAATGCACTTGAAATTGTATTGTTGCTGAACTCTGTCGCATCACTCCTGAAAACATTTCTAGTAAACACAGGAGAGAAAAAAACACCTATAATAAGTAAAGCTTTTCCCCCTTAGCATGACTTATTCCAGGATTGCATTTAAAAGAAGACATACTTATCTTTTTAAAAGAATGTATACATGTAGATAAAAATGTTAAGCATTTCAAAATTCAATAAAATAATAATACATGGTATATGTAAGACTGAAAATAGGAAGAAATTTATGTCAACTGGTTTGAGATTTCAGATCTTTGAGAGTCCATCTTTGGGGAAAACAAAATTAATTAATTTATTCTAGCAGTCTTTACCCCTAGTTGGAGACAAACTTTAAAATATAGGCAATCATCTGGGAAAAAGCAAGCCAAATAAAACAATTATAGAATATATTGGTTCAGAATTATAGACTATATATAATTATACATGAAGCAAATAAAAAATGTAGTAAAGAACTCTCACTTCACATAAAGATCATATTTCCCTCTTTAAATAATAATAAAACTATTAAATATTTACTCATTCCTTCACTAAGCATAATCTTGTGAAAGAAAAAACATCATGTGGATGAAATTTTTAAATCACGTGGGATTTGAGGATTCATTTTAAATTTAAAATTCCCAGAGTAACCCATGAGAATTAGTAGAGTGTGCAAATAATTGGTTTTACAAATTAGTCTGTGCTACAGATCAATTTAATAAACAGCACCTGGAATATTTCCATATGTTGCAAAGCTCTGTACCAACACCACTGACCATTAATACTGGATAAAATTTGAGAGTGCAGGTCAAGGCTCGCTCAAATTAGCAGAAGAACCCTGAAGTTCTATGCGTTTTTTTCAAACAGGAAAAAAAAATATTTCCTTCAAATTCAGCTGCAGAAGATGATTTCTGTCATGCTCCCACAGATGAGTTTTATGTGGATTGTCTCATCCTTCCAATTCATCTTACGTGTAAGGATAATTTTTTGCAAACATCAGCTAATTGCTTGACTAATTGCACTGTTCCACACAAGCTGCTCCTTAAGTTTGAACCCACAGGTGTCTGCCTGATAAATGAAGCGCAGGGCAGCTGTAGGAAACACACAGCAGGTTAACTTTTCTTCTTTATCAGCTCCTGAAGACTCTCAGTGGCTTTTACATGGCATGAAATGGCAATTTAATTTCATATTTTCTTGTGGCTTTAAGCAATTAGTAGAAAAAAACTCCCTAGTTTCATGAAGTTATGACTGTTATTTTTTCTAATTATGCAAAAATAATTATTTTCTCCTTATTAAGGATGAGAAAATAGAGTATGTATGTAGACAAGAATGCAACTGACATTTAAAAGCAGCTAAGTAATTCCTTTACTGATGCCTATACTGATGCTTCACTGAAGCGAGTAAAATGTAACTTCTGAGCAGGAATGGTGAGTAATTAAACTTACAGAATTTTTATATCGATATTATTTTGAAACCAAGGGATATGATACAACAGAGAGACATTATACTGGCAGATGAGGCAGATTGCAAACAAAAACTAACTCTGTGTATCAGAACATCCCTTTTGCATTCAATTCCTACGTGTCAAGAGTTATATTCAAGAATAGGATGGCATGGTCTGATATCCACCATGGTATTTGTCATTATGTACAGAAGGGGGACAGTAACAATTATTTTCCAGCATCAGCCTATTCTGACTAACGACACTCACAGTAAAATTCAAAAATACCTTTGGCCCCGGAAAATGCACCTTTTCTAGGTTCCCACCAGAACTATTTTTAAAAATATATATATGTATGGAAATACAAGGGTTTATGTGAGTATTCTCAAATTCTGGCCTGCAATTTGTACACACCAATTTCTATCCACATCCAAAATGGGAGAATGGATGCTAAGAAAGCTCTTAATTGCACCACCATAAAATGTTTTCTCTCAGTTCCAGTGGTGTCTGTACAAATTTAAAATTCTGTTGACACTAGTTGAATTTCTCTCCTATTTCCTAGGGAATGTAGAGAGAATCAGAACCACACTTTCCTGCTCTCAAAAAGCTAATGAACAGGTGTCACTATAAATAATTATGAAGTCTTCAAAAGACTCTAAATTAAGTCATAATAAGACTTTCATATTTAATTTCATTTCCTCAGCAAAAGTTGCAATGCAGTGTAAATTGTCTCAGATTACTTTAGGGATGGAAGCTGGGCAGCTGGGAATACTTGGAGATTAGTGGTAATATATATTAAAGATATTTCTGACTCAGAGATATAAAAATGATAATGCACAATTTGCCAAAAAAGCAAGGACTGGGGTCTGAACAAGTTGTATTTCCTACAAATGCACCAGATCAACAGCTTTATCATCCAGAATCAAAACTTGTGTCCCCTGACAAGCCTGAAAATCAAAGTCTATTTAAGGTAGTTCCAAGGAACTCAAGAGAATATTTTTTTTTTCCTGCAGACTCGTGCAGTAGTCTTTTTAATTGAGTGCCCATTTCACAGCTGAGTTACAAACTCCTGAGCAGGTTACAGGGGAATAGTGAGAGACTTTCATTTATACTGCCACTAGACATAACTTTAATGCTGTTCTTGCATTTAACATCTTTCACCAGTTTACTGGAGCATGAGCCCTGTAGTGCACATCATTGAACTCGCCAGCACCTGAGATGGAAATACATTTGCAGAACAGCTCCCAAGCGATTAAAATGGAAAATAAGTTCTTTTATTGCAGATGTACTAATTTATAGTGTACCATTAGTATCAGCTTTTCCATTAACTCACTGAACAGACTAATACCTGAAAGGATGTGAGCTGAGTTCCTTCCCCCCCTCCACAATCTTCCCTGGATATTTATTTCTGTAGCATAATCAGCTTTCAAGGCAAATGTTTTGCAACAGCAGTAAATGACATAATTGTTTTAGAAACACATAATTGCAAGGTGTGTTTCAAAGTCTAAGAGATTATTTTCACTCTGATACAGGGAAAAATAAAGATTATTTTGAAAGATTTCATGCATGTCTCCTTTCAAGACAGTATTTGTTAAAATAAAAATAATGTATACTTTTAATCTTGCATTGATCTATGTAATTTTTTTTTTCTCATCAAGCTCTTTTGACATGAACTCCACATAAATTAATGGGAAGTATTGCCAAAGGGACAGGAACTTCACTTTATTTTCCCTTTTTGTTTTTATTTTATGAGAGCTTAGATGACCCACTAAATGAGATTGAATATCTTGGGAGATAGTGCTGCAAATCAATGAAAAGTGATAATGGAAACAATTTTAATTTGTAGTTAGGGTATAATATTCATCTAGTCTAGTGAACACTTACAGACTTTTTTTCTGGAAAAATGATTTAACCACAATTAATAAAAATAATTTTTTAAAAAGCGAAAAGCAATTTAGTTTTTGTTTTTGTGAACTCATTTATGGAAAATTAGACAGCTATCAAGTTTTTAATTTAGGCTTCACTTTGTAAACAAGGGATCATAAATATCACCCTCAATCGTTTTTGGTTTTGTATTTACAAACTTACTTTATTGCTCACGAAAATGTGCAACAAAATTAATTAATCTGTGAACGTTTTAATAAAATGTAGTTTTTTCATCTTTATTATTTAAAGAAAAAGGCTAGGACTACTTTGATTTGTCTAAACTTCTCTGGTGCAAATACCATGGAGAATTGTTCTAAATTACTCTCTAATTAGATGAAAACACAGGAATAGGGTTATGTAAGCGAGGCAAAACATTGATGCAGTAGCTTAAATATGCATTCATGGATTTTATGTCTGTTTCTAAAATGCACTCCACTCCTAGCTCAAAGGGAGTTAGTTTTGGAATGAAAGTCAGGAATATGAGTTAAAGGGATATTTAAATTTAATGAATAATAATCATAAGTAATAGAGTGTAGTAATGTAATACGGCATCCTGTTGCTTTCGTTGGTTGGTTGGTTGACATTGTGACAGGGTAGATCCCACAGCCCAATTTTTTTCCAACATTTTCCTTTTCTCTGTTTTTTTCTTTCTGTTTTTAAACTCAAAATTTCTAGTCTGAAGATCAAGCTAAAAACATCAGATATTTACACATTTTCCCATTGTTCTTGTCAAACATGACTGCTTTTAGCTCCACCATGATATTTAAGGGGAAAAATGTTAAAAATATTTTATAGCTTCCTCTCACACTGTTAGCCCACTAAAAATGCACTTTTTTTTCTGACCAGATGGGAACCCTTTGTATTTGTTTTTTTTTTTGGTTAAAACATCAAAACTAAACTAAAATCCTCCCAAACAGAATTTACAATGCACCAAATGTTAAGAGTACACTTAAGCAACCTTAAAAAGAGATTTGTTTCTGCTTTGGCCTCTTATTTATATAATGATATTAACAGAATTTTGACGTTGGCATTTAAAACATAAAATTGCCATCACATTCCTATTTCATGCCAGAATTTTCTTGTTCCGTTCCACTGAATACCAGAGAGTTAGGATGAAATATCTACTATTTACCTCTCCATGTCTTTGAAGCAAAGTAGAAAATATTTTCATAAAATATCAAGTAACACCAATTGTTGGAAGAAAAATTTGGTATTTTTGGTAGATATTTTTTCCTATTTATTTCTTTCAAAAAGAACAGCTAATTAAATTAAAAAAAAAAAAAGTAAAAAATATTGGTAATACAGACCAATTTCAGATAGATTTACACCAAATTGTTTAAACTGAAGTCTCTAAATTTTCTGCTTGGAAATATTAGAGACTGAAATACCATGTTCTATATGGAAGCAGTTGGGCTGAACTGAGGAGCCATGAGGGTACAAACAAACTGAAATGAGCAGCAGTGACCCAGGGTTTACATTCCCTTAATTCCATTTGAGAGGAAAAAAAAAAAAAAAAGTT
>VZTB01002644.1:55523-72650 GCA_013397245.1 Thryothorus ludovicianus
TTAAATAAATAAATTCAGGAAAAAACCACAAGTACAAAAAGGGTTTTCATGTGCTGAATAGTATTTATTATGAGCAATGTACTAGACATATACATAATGTGCCTATTATTGCTCCTTGATCTTGAATATTCTTTTGGATTATTCCATTATTTTTAAATTCCCTGATGGTTTTAGTCTCTTCCATACTTTTGTCCAATAATTTCTGGTATATTATGACAAACAGGCATACTTCAGAATTTTCTTATTGAAGAGAACCACAAAAAACCCTAAATAAACAATACAAGAATACTTAATTAATTATGTATACTTTATTAGAGATATTGTGGTATTCTAAAGACCAGGTCACCATGTTCTTCAAAACAATGAAGCTGGCTACAGGCCATAGGGAGAGAATATGAACAATTTCAATTGTTTTTACTTCAAATTACGTGCAGTAAGTGCATGAAATTAAATAAGACCAGAAATTCTAATGTAAGACAGTAAAAATTTTTTTTCATTATTTCTTTTTGCTCCTATTGAAAGAGATAGAGCCTTTGAAATAAATCAGCAGCTGTGGCTAGTCATACCACTGCAGCTTGCTCTGTTAATAAAAAAAAACAAAGATTCACAAGCAAAGAATCACAAAGAAAAGGGAAGATAACCGCTTTTATTTGGAAAACACATTTCAAGCACAATAAATGTTGAACTCAGCACCTGAAACTCTAAGAAGTATAATAATGTTCCTATAGTCTTTCAGGTGAAAACAAAAACCATAGGAAAATGAAAAGATGCCATTCCCTGCCCCTCACACACACACACACACACACACTACCTGAGACCATTTAAAGACCTTCACTTTGCATTCAATTCCTCAAAGGGGCTTCTCAGAAGTTACAGCTTATTTCTGAAGTAATTCTACAAAGTGACCAAGTGCCCCCAATTTTAATGGACTGTATCAGCCTCTCAGGGATGGTTGCTGCAACATTAACTTGTGCCATTTAAAGCTACAAGCTGGAAAGGTACAGTAAGTACTTGCTGACTTTCTGAAAAAGGACAGTCTAAAGGATATTTTTCCATAGCCCAAACACCCAGCACTCACCTCTCACAAGGATATTTTAGAGTGCAGCTTCACCATTTTCTGGATGCTGAAACCGGAGAGCATTTCCTTCGCAGTCTGTGTTTGCTGAGGATGCTGAATGTGTTTTATAGCCTGTAATGGTCCTTCACCAGCAGCTCAGAGCTGTGAAACTTGATGGCTTGGAGTTGTTCAATGTTTATTTCCAGTTCATTTCCAGCTGCAGTGAAATATCAGGATCTCACTCACTTCAACTTGGGGAGTACTAAGTGTTTTTTGCCAGATATCAACCACTCCTAAACTACACAAAGCAAACGGAAATGTCTGATTAAAGGTTAATGCGGCACAACTAGAAAGACCATTTAAAGTGTAACAGATACTTTAACAACCATAAAGTATTTTTAATTTTGACTAGAATCCTTTGACTGAAACGGCACGAGGTGCCCAAAATTCTGAAAAGGATCAAATAAAAAAATGTGAACCAACATTTTCATAACCCTTCACTCTTTTTTTTTTTTAATGTTTACTTATTACTAAATTGAAATGGAGTTTCCACACAAAACAAGTCTCATGTACTGTTATTAAGCTGTGCAAGAAAACAGCTTAATAATAAAACAGCAAATCATATATCATAATTTGACCCACAACCACAATAAGAAGTTTGGCAGGAAACTTTCTGCTGCACTGAAATCAGTGTTCAGGGAAACAGAAGTTTAAAAGAAAAATATGGGAGGGACAATACTGATGGTAAGGATTACAGGAAATATAGTTTTATTTTCCTATAAATACTCAGTGAAATCAAAGTCAGTAAATGAAGCACATCTCTCTCATTTCCTACGAGACAGACTTACAAATTTTGACAGAGACATTATGTAGAATATAATTTCCACATGAATAGCCCAAAAGATTTTTAGCCAATGTATCACTCCTCACAGTAATGGTGTAGAATTATGAATATACATATAGAATACCTCATTTCCCAATTAAAGATTTAAGATAACCTAAGCAGGATATAATCTTTTCATAGAGACTTGTGAGATTTTAGAGCAATTTAGCTTTATGTACATTAAAAAGGGAAAAAAACCTGTTGTTCTATGTTCTTAATAAGCTGAAGTTACAGAAGACTTCATATTAAATGAGCCACAAGAAATTAAAGTCAATCAGAAACAAATAATGCTCAGCTGTGTCAATAGGATTCTTTTTCAGCATTAGTTGAAGATGAGGATGCTGGATAAAGGGGATAGAAAGACAAAAATGTCTTTCCATTGCCTAAAGGAAATGAAAATACATTTTTGCAGGCTGAAGTACCTACTACAATTGTGCAGACAAAACACATTGCTACACCCCTCCAGACTGAAATAATGTTTAGTGAAAATATGTGGTATATAAAACATATGAGACAGAGTAAATGCTAGTCAGGAGTAAACTGGGAAAATGGGAAAAAACAAAAAGGGGGGAGAGTAAAGCAAGAAATTCTGCTTATACACAAATCCATTAAAAAAGAAAGGATATTTTTGATTATTTTTCTCTAATTTTGATTCTAATTTCTCTAATTTTCATATGGCTAAATTAATAGCAATCTTTGTCCAAAAGCATATCCTTTTTCTATGAGTACAAAATATATAATCAGCCAATAAAAAAAAAGATTCATCTTCATTTTGAGCAGAGCAAAGCCTCTTTTCGGTATCAAGAATCTTAGAGTCAAGATGGGAGAGAAAAAAAGGCATGAAATGCATTTTTAAATGTAAGTTTTGAGGTTTCTATGTTTTTCTCCAGTTTCTGTTGCCTTCGCTGAGGCGTGGTGACCTGGTTCAGGAATGGCATGGTCGCCAACCCCACACTGCTCGGGCCACAAGCTCACAGACACCAACGTGGTGGACAGCAAATGCCATTTATTAGTGGGTTGCATGGGTTTATATAACTTGGGTCTGTCACGTCACTTCCTTCGTCTTGCATCATAACCCGAATATTAGTGGCTAACGAAGGGGGTTTAAGTAACTTTCACTGCTGAGGGGTGGGGTTCTATCTGCCTGTACAGCACGATATCTTCCGATCGCCTATCCCTAATCACCCACAAGTTTTAGTGTTTTTTAAATGGGTCTAATTCTCACTTTACAAAGAAAAGAAAGCAAAGGGAAATCAGTCTACAATAAAATTGACAGTAAAAATTTTAGGCAAATATAATTCAACTATTTAAAGCAAGACAGAAGCCATATTTCTGAAATCATACCTGAGGAACATGTTGGAATTAGATACTTCATCTCTTGCATTTTTTGAGCAACTCCTTAAACTGAATATTTTTCTTTTATTAGTTCCCTTTTATTGCATCCATAGAACTTGAACACAAAAAAAATGTAGTTTGAGGATAACATCAAAAGTACAACTTTAAAAAAAGCCGTTCTGTAATAAAATAGAGCCAGTCCTTTAGTCTTCCAGTGTAGTGAGCAGGAATGCTGTTTATTTTACTTTCTGTATCCAGTTTCCCTCTTAAAAATCTCAAACCTTTCTCATGTGGTTTTTCAGTAACCAGTTGCTGAAAGCATAACTGAACTTAAGAAACTAATTCATGGTAAAATAATTTGTTTCACTAATTAGCTTTACAGTTAAAAAAAAAAAAGTTAACTAACAAAAAATTAAGTTTTAATGGCTTTTACATTTTGAATCAGAAAATCCAAAGAAACCTTATATTAACACTGGTTTATTTCTAAAATATTCATATAGGAACAAATCCACCTTCCTGAAGAAAATTCCCAATGTCTGATATTGACAACACACCTTTTATAAGGAGCCAACATCATTAACCAGAAAAGATAGGCAAAGGAAACCAAAACAATTGGTATTTGAGCAGTACTTGGCATCTGAACAGAAAAAGGAAATGACTCTTTTCATTGGATGTTGCATTAGATACATAAAGAATATATAAATAAATGTTTTTCTTAGTTTTCATAGACTTATCAGAAAAGCATTTGTGACTGTCTTCTGGCCCTCCTCATTGTGCTAGCATTGAAGAACACAATTTTCGATATTAAAGTCAGGAAAAAGAACTTCTGAATATTTTAATGTCTATTACTTGAAAGATCTTGACTAAGATTCAGAATTATTCCCTGCTGCAGCTACCATGACCAGATCATAAATAGATCATCATTCTGTGTACATTAGTTGTAAAAATATTTAAGGTTTGATTATTTTCTCCTATTTCATGAATGCCATAAAATTTATTTAACCTAACCATGGAACAGCACAAGCTAGATGGATACATTGTCTCTACTGAGTAATACCACAGATGTTTATGATTAACTAAAGTGCTAAAAGGCTCTCTCTCTCTATGTGCATAAAAATTAAGTAGATGTTAAAAAAACAACGTAAATATGTTGTATTCAATGTTCAGTATATATATTGATATTGATATGTTCAATAAATATATAGTGAATATATATTGCATCTAAAGTTCAATATATATTGATTGAACATTAGCTACTGTGCAGTATTAATCATCTCTGTTTCTTAAAAACAATCTGAATAAATTTGTCTAAAATTTGGAATAGATCTGATATAATCTATCACTGTCTTGATCACTCAGTGTGAGACTTATACTTCATGTGAATGAAATTCCTCCCCAGTATCATGAAACAAAAATTCTTGTTCCCTGAAGCTGAAGGCTCTGCGGTTTCCTGATTCTGAAAATTAATTGCATTAGTCTACAGGTAAAAGCCATGTTTCATCTTTTCCATCACTTTTGATGTTGTGGTCTAAAAAATAAAGAAATAACTATACCCCTTCAAATTCATTTTAAATCTTGTACATCACTCTATTTCATCACAGCAATTGTAGAGAAATAACTACTGAAAGCAGCTGGGAAAAAATCCTTCATCATGAGGAGTGTCAGCTTTGGAATGGTCTGTGTAAGGAATCTCTGGACTTGATTCTATAAGGCAGTGTTAAACTGCAAGATCTCCAGTTTTTTTCAATCCAAACTGCTCTATCCTTCCATGCTTACAATTTAGGTTTTTTTGCTGCCTCTGACCTCTTTGATATAAAATCTCACAAGTTTCCTGAAATTTTTATAACTAGTTTGAACTCATTAGTTCCTAATAACAGATTTACTCAGATATTGCTATTAAGGACTTCAATCTCCAGTAAAATTTCTTAGTGAA
The DNA here is from genome assembly GCA_013397245.1 of Thryothorus ludovicianus. Taxonomy (NCBI): domain Eukaryota; kingdom Metazoa; phylum Chordata; class Aves; order Passeriformes; family Certhiidae; genus Thryothorus; species Thryothorus ludovicianus. The sequence continues at coordinate 60,732 of VZTB01002644.1, forward strand.
GTCAAAGGAATCATAAAAGAATATTATGGTCAAAAACTAATAAAAGCTGGAGTTTCGGTAATGGCTTAGATCAATCATTTGGAAAGCCACTACCTCAAGATCTTTTCCAATGGAAATAAAAAGGCACCCTCGAATTCCAAACCATCTATCGGAGAAACTGATTTGACATCTGACATTTTTTCCTAAGAGTTCTTCTAGACTTAGAAATTAAAATGAATCTTTGGATAGTGTTTGGTAGGTAATAATGGCATTGAAATCAGAACAGTGAGTCGCAAAGGGTGTTGAAAAACCTGTAAGAGGAATTAACAGAATCTAAAGGACAGAGAAAGATCAGACGCAGGGAATTCAAAGAATATAATACAAACAATATACAATGAGCTTAATATTAGCTTGAACTATTCCAAATTATATAATGAAAATATATAATTTGAAAGAGATTAACAGGATCAACCATAGTATCCATTTCAATGTGATCCTTTCATTAGGAAACATAGTATATTCTAGGTATAGGCCATATATTACATTATTTTCTAAAACAGTACCTTTAAAAGAAATTGTATATCAGCACTGATCACTACTGTTTCTGTGAGAAAAGAAATCTTAATCAAATAACTATATAACAAACTAACACTATATTATTGTCAATATCTATTTAGTCTTTCTCACTACTATTACTTTTTATATATTAAATAGCTGTGAAAGAAATTTAAAAATCAAGATAAGACATTCAAAGAAAGACATCTTGACTTCTATTTTGGGCAACCTTAACTTCTGTTTTGGCTGTTGCTGTTTCTGCCTGTCAGGTTTCTAAACAGAAGATGATTTCATAGAGCAATGTCATTTTTCCATTCACAAAAGTGCTTTGCAGTATTCACTCTTAGTTAATTCTTAAGGCATTGAATCGCTGTGCATTAGCCTGTCATGCTTATCACTACAATCCAAATATATATATGTTTATTTTCCTGCTATCTCATATTTTCTTTTCCTAAAAGCACTATAAAAAACTGCCGAATAAAATTTTTAAGTTCATCCCTGCTAAAGAACTACTATCTCTTTCACTAATTTCTGTAAACTTATTGCCACTCATACATTTTTTCTTATGCAGGATAGCCCACAGTGAATTTTTCTTCACAGTTATGCCTGCTGCAAAAGATACATTTGTTCATAAATGTACAAATAAGTTCACTGACATTTCATGATGGGGTTTGTTGTTGTTGTTGTTGCCGTTGTTATTTGATTAGCTTTTTTTCTTTTCAAATATTTCTGCAACCAGAGGGAGTAAAAAAGAGAAGAGACTTTCTGAAACCTTTCCATATCCACAACTGTCTGCTCACAGGGCCTGGCTGCTGTCTCAGGGTTCTACGACAATTAAACAAAAGACACTTCTGAGGCCAAAGTCCCCTGAGTTAAGCAGTTGTTGGCTAATGAGCTGTGAATCCTTCATGATGCTGTAATTTTTATTTGATAGAAAAATAATGGTGGGTTTACTTAACCTGCACCTGTAATTAGTAGTGTTTTCCTTCTTAGTAGTGTTTTCTTTTGTCAGCCAAAGACTTTTGTCTGCCCTACTTACCTGAAATATAAATTTCCTACAGGGGATATGATTTGTTTTAATAAAGGAACAAATAATGTTGACTAAAAGATTGAGTTTCACTCCTGTAAAAAAACAGGTTTTTATAATTATATAATTCTGATTAAGTATAAATATTACTTGACAATGAACAATTAAGAGCAAAAACCCCCCAAAACAATGAAATTAAAGCATTTAATTACCTCAGTTTAAACAGTGAGTTCAAAACAAAAATGATCAACTTGAACATGAGTGTTTCAAATGAAAGCATTTCCTTTTCCCATGGAAAATTCTAATTTTGCTTGGTGAAATTTGATTATAAAAAAGATTGGATTTCTTAAAAATATCTTAAGTAAGAATATTTCCCCAGGACATTTAAATAAAAAGAAATCTCTATCTTTTAGGGCAAATGGACATAAACTGCATTCTTATTTGCTGCCTGAATCTATCCAAATATATTGTACATCAGTCCAAAACTTCAAAAGCAGAAATAAAATAGCTAACCATTTAAAAAAAACCGAACAACAAAACACATGCACAGGGAGAAGTTAATTTGCGAAATTAAACTGAAATGTGAACCTTTCTAATTGTTTTATTTCAAAATATTTATTTCAGTATATATAATATGTCAACAGTGTCATCCATAAGATTATGACTGTGAATTAGTTCTGCGTACTTCCTTGAAATATAACTAAAGGATAAGGACAAATAATTAAAAACATACTTTTTTTTTTTATTGCAGGAGAGTAAGGATTTTAGGAGGATTGACGAAAGAGTAATCATTGGTGGATTGGAAATGAAAAATTGTCTCAGACACATAGAAGGAGTTGCAGATTAAAAAATTCAGGCACAAAAGATACAAAGCAAGGGACTGGACATTTGATGTACCTATGTGACATGGCATGCAGAAAAAAAATTGTGCATCTTTGAAAAATTGTTCTATATTCTGCTTTGAAATCAAGCAAGCACAACTTGTCAGCACAGTCATAAATTTATCTTTAAAATTTATGGGAGAATAAACAAACAAGTTTAGAACCACATTAGTTGTGACTTTCTTTTTTTTTTCTCCCTGCCTGTGAGAGAGAAAATGTGCACAAATTTCTACTGGCCTTAGCTCCAGGAAGTGTCATGTTCCTGTAGACTCGGAAGCTATGCATCGAAAAAACAAAATCACTGGGAAAGGTCTGAAAAGTCCTGCTAATGTGAAGACAGGTGTCTGTTCCAGGAGTTCTCTATTGGGTAAAAAATAATTTCTTTTGTTCTCCTCTGGATATCTGATATTGACCCTTCTAAACAGGTGGGAAAGGAGAAGAAAGGTTTTATGGCTTAAAGAGCTCTGCATCTTAAAATATAGAAGTACTTTAATCTTTTAGGCAAAAAATTGTTTTTACAGAGTGCACATTCTAAAAGCTTTTAAAGTGCTTCCTGGAGTTCAGAAATCCCTGCATTATTCTCCAGCCATTATGTTTTTGTGCAGTTTTAGTTGCAAAACTGCATGTCTTCCTTATACATTTCTAAATTTTCATTACCCTATGAAGAATAATTAAATCACAAAGCAAGTGGGGCCAACTCAGTGGTGAATGAAAAGCCAGTGCTGCAAAACAGTATCAAAAATTGAAACTGAACAGTTTAGCTTTAACAGCTAATTTACTTAGGTAGCACCCTAAGGCATCAACATCATTTATCACAACTGCAGTAGTCTGGAAGTGTTTGCACCATCACTAGGAGCAGAAGTGGTGATGGAGGAGAAAAAAAAAAAAAAACAAACAGGGAAATTCAGGGAATTACAAGGTAATTATTGAAATGAATCAGCAAATACACAGAAAATCTGCAACTGGGCATCAGGTCTATTTAGAATTAAACCAGTGCACATGTGAGGTTCTAGGTAAGGAGCCATGCTTACTAATGAAATCACCCAAGATTTATCATTAGTGGAGTTATCATTAGTTTTTAAACCAAAGGTCAGCCACATTTCTAGAGGCCTTTGCAGGGTAATTCAAATACTCATATGCAACTACAATTTTAAGAGGGAGAATGAAGAGTTTATAAAGGCAGTAAAAGATATTTTGCAAGAAATTGAGCTTTTCACAAAAGCCTCTTTTAGATACTTGAAATAATTTAAATCCATCTCTGTTACTCTTTAAACCAACACTAAGCAAGCAATACAAAGGCAAGCAGGAGGCAACATGCAACTCTTAGGGAGGGCCCCAAAACTAATATCGAAATTCAATTTTTTTAATGCTAGCAACACACAAAAAAAGTATTTCCATAGTATTTCTCCTGATTAGAATGGTCAAATCTGAGGTTTGAAAATGCCTGTGAGACCCACAACTGAAAATTGAGGGGTTTGAAACAACTAGCTAAAATTATTTCGCTTTTCTAGTACTGCTACAGTTCAGTGAATAACAAAACACGTAAGGGACTAATTAAATAAAGGGTGCAAGGATTTCATTTGATTGTCCTCTCCCTCCAAAAATTTGCAGTAAAACGAAACATATTTAGTAGAAATGAATACTTCTTTTCACTTTGTTAGTATAAAAACTAAACATGAAAGCAATACAAAAATGGCTTTATGGATTTTAAGTAACAAAAGAAATCAATCCTATCTATTAATTTTAAATTTACTTGCCTTGGTGGTTTCAAGATAACCCTCTAGTTTCCCTCAGTAGTCTTTTTTCAATCTAACCTTACTCCCTGATACAGTTTAAGCTGTATATATCTATTTCTGGTATATCTTTTTCTCTAGCCCCTTAAAATCTTTCCCTTTGTTAAAAGTGTTTGCAACCTATTGAAATGCAAATGAAGATAAACACTGAAGCATTATGCAGACGATATTACCAAAAATATGTACATATTTTAAACTGTATTTTCAAGATTTTCTACTTCTGGAAATGCATCTCTGTTCATTTCAGAGAAGAAATATTAAACATTTCTTGGTTTGTGTAAAATGTCATGTATTATCAAGAAAACCTGGCTGTTCTTCGTCATGATTACTGGAGCAAAATGTAGTGACTCTGTCTTATTAAAATCATCAATTCTCTCTCATTTAAGATAAATTTCTAACTACTCATCATCAAGTGATAATTTTTCCTACCTTCGATGATAAAGATGTAGGACTATAATAATAGTTCAGCAAATTCTTGTCACATTCATAAATTCACTTGTCTGTTGGATTACTGTGTACATTAAACTCAAGTAAACTAAACTTAAAATAAAATGAAACCATGCCCAGCCAAGATACATCCTCAGCAAGATACAAACCTGAAAAGTTGTTTTATGTTACTATCTTTTGTTAATTTTAAAATAATTTTTCTTGTCCCTGAAAAGTCCAACAACATTTTTAGTTTTATTTTTGCCTGTATTTACATAATTGTTAGAATTTAATTTTGCACTTCATTAGCACCCCCAGCCCATCCTAATATTCTAAATGAGCAAGAACTCTTCACATTTCCTTTAATCACAAACACTCATTATGATTTTACTGGGTGATGGGGTATATCTGAAAATCAACGTAATTCCAATACGTTTAATTTACACCCAGCAGAGTTCTAAATTCTCCTAATCATGTTTATGCAAATGTACAAGCAGCAAACAAATTAATATAAGGATTTCAAATGTGTTTCTACCCAAATTTTCTTACTGAAAATCATCACTGAACTCATGACTCATTTCCTTTCCCAAAGTGGAGGTACATATTTCCTGAAAATACACATCTTTCTCCTGCACATTGAGATATCAGAATATTCTGTGTCAAAACACCTTTTTACAGCAGTTACTTTGCTGAGTCAATAAATTTACTCTGCTCTACCAATTTTCACCATTCATACTCTATCCCTTTGGACTCTGTTTTTTTTTTCTCTCCTTCTGTTTGATGGTGTTTTTGTTTTTTTCCTTGAAACAGAACACACTGACAAGTCCAATTACTTCTCCATATGAGATGAATGTTTTAATTTTAACTCTTGTAGCCAATGGAAAACCTTCTAGACTCTGCTGGCCTGCATTTTTAAAGGAGAAAGAGAAAAAATATCTACATTGTTGAAGAGCCATGGAGATCAATTGAAGCTTGACCCCTAAAAATTGGTGGACCCTGGTGTCCCATCCCTGGAGATTCAAGACCAGGTTGGAAGGAGCTTGGGGAAACTTGTTCTTGTTGAAGGTGCCCAGGACAAGGGGTGAAACAAGATGGTTTTAAAGGTCTCTTCCAACCCAAAAAACATTCTGTGACTGTATGATCATCCACCAATGGCATCAGGAATTTTGACTGACATGAATGAGAAGATTCTCTCTTTGCTTCTTTCTGCAGCCGTGGAGGTTTGGGGACTTCCCAGAAGACTGAAAAAAGACTAATGGAGCATCAATCTACAAAGTCTCAAAGAAGGATACAGTCAATTTTAAGTCCATCAGTCTTTCTTCAGCTTTCTTCTAGGAAAGTTCTGGAATGAACACTCCTGGGGGTTATCAAAAGCCAGATGATGCCCATGACTGGGAAAAGCCAGCATGAATCCACGGAGAACAAATTGTACTCGACAAACCTGACCACCCTTTATGACAAAGTCCTCTGCTTGGCTGAACAGTGATGATTATCTTGATGCCTTAGATTTTTAGCTTTTTATATTTTTCAGGTTTTTGGAGCTGTGTAAATTGCTAAAGCACGACTGTAGCTTCTAGTACTTTTCCTGTCTTTATTCCCTACATTTAGGAGCACTAAGCTGACCTTATAAAAACATTCCTAAAATATTGTTTAGTCTTATTCCAAGAAGAGAATCAACTATAAGGAAGTTATTTCTTCCAACTAGAATCTGGACCAGACATAACAAAAGTGGAGCAAAAGAAACCTCTGGACTGTTTCCAGTGGAACAGGACCCCAGAATTTATTACCTAATACACTAACTTTTTAATTGGACAATAGGTGATATTGACTAACTTTAGAAAAATTGTAGAATTACTGTATTATGGCAATTTTTGCCATATTGTGTACCTGAAAGCTTTCAAGTAAAGGTTTGCTTTTATATTCACTCTAACGTTTTTGGGAAGATCTTTTCAATTTTTCAGGCGGCAATCCAGTTGGATTCCTCCAAGGTTTTCAATACAGTTTTTTACAGCCTTCTGCTAGAATAAATTATTCATTATTATCTAGGCAAGAGGTCTGTGGGGTGGGTCAGGGGGACTGGCAGACAGGTGACACATGGGCGGGCTCATGATAAATAAATCCTTTCCAAACTGGCAGACTGTCCCTAATGGAGTCCCCTAAGCATCCATATTAGACCCAATGTTGTTTATTATCTTCTTAAGTGATCTGGATGACGAGATGCCCTGATGAATTTTGCCAGTGATACCAAACTATGGGGGAAAGCAGACATTTTGGAAGGGAGAGTCCTCCCTTCAGGAAGACCTGGACAGTCTGGAAGAGAGGGGAAAGAAAACCACTATGAAGTTCCGTAAGCACAAGTGCAGGGCCCTGCAATTGGGAAAACCTGTGCAGCACAGGCTGGGATCCCTGTGGCTGGGGACGGGCTCTGTGAAAAGGGATCTCTGCGGAAAGGGATCTGGGAGACTGGGGAGAATCCAGCTTGAATGAGTGACCAGGGTTCGGCTGCAGCAGGAAAAGCCAACAGGATGTGGGGTGGCATCAACAAGAGAACATAAATCAGAGGTGAATTCATTACTCCACATTGCTCAGTGTTTGTTGTGTCACACCTGGAGCACTGTGTCCAGGTTTGGTCCCTGTTGTGCCAAACAGAGAGGGACAGGCTGGAGAAGGTGCAGAGAAGGATCACAAAGAGGATCAAAGGGCTGGGAAGTCTGACTTCCAAAGAGAGGCTGAGAGACCTGGGTATGTTCAGCCTTGAGGAGAGCAGGCTGAGGGGACACCTCACCACAGGTTCCACTGTTTAGAGAATGGCCAGAGAGGAGGGGGAGACTCCCTTTGGACACGGAGCCCCATGGAGACGACAAGGGGTGAGGGGCTCAAGGGGATCCTGGGAGGCTCTGACTGGACACAAGAGGAAAAATGTCCACCATAACATTTAGCCGCTGGAATAATGTCCCCAGGGAAGTCATACATTCCCCAAGATTAGACATTTATAAGATTCAGCTGGATAGAGCTCTGGCCCATCTTGCCTGAACCACAATTTTGTCAAGAAAATTTGACCCAGATGATCCTTGAGGTCCCTTCCAACATGAGATTCTATGGTCCTATGAACTTGCAAATTCAGGAATATTTGTCTTAAAGAAATCATAGCGGCCAAACATTTGTTCTGATTATGTTTAGACAGTGCAAGACAAACAAGTCTATTGCTGCCATGCAAAAAAGAAAACAAATGGAAAACAATTTAAATTTTAATATAAAGTTAGTCATCATGCATGATGGAAAACCCAGTAACTGAAAAAGCCTTAAAGATAAGAAAATTTATCACCATCTAGCAAAGTACATGAGAAAGCCAATATGATTTCTTGATGGTTTAGTTCCAGTAAAATGAACTCTCTTTAAGTATACTTCCTGAAAATATTACCTTCCAATAGCATAAGCTGCAAAACCATTGACATATTAAAGACATGAGGAATAGGAAAGGTCTATGGTTTATGAAGATTTATAAATGATATATTATTGTGGCATCACACAGTGATGCATCAGTTGATCTGTCAATGATGAATTGTGTTCTTTAATCAATGTATTTTTATTTAGTTTTATTACTGAAAAGAATTATTCATAAAAAAGAAACTGACCATCCAAACTTACATTTCACATCCCAGTGGGGTAAATATACAGTCTTTTCTTTAATAAATTAACAAATTTGTTTAAGTCAGAGAAAAAATAAACAAAAAATATTAATGAAATGTAATATTGCCAGTGCTGTCATTATCACATAGCATACTCAGAGTTCAAGGAACCATATACATGGTTTCATCAAATACATCATATTTCATTGATGCTATTTATCAGTCTTTTTGCCACAGCTTCTCTGCTTTTCCTGGAAGTTTCATGAAACTATTTTAATTTAACTCTTCATTTTGTCATATAAGTAGGTTTTAATTAACATTTTAACTACATTTTTGCAAAGAGTTACATGATAGTAGTTTTTCAAAATTTCACTTAAAATTTGATAATTATCTTCAAATTTCATATATGTAGAGTTTATTTTTTTTCCTTATACACTTCTCTTTTCAAATAGTTTCCCCATACAAATTACTACATAAAAAAAATCTTGGTCTTTAATGTATCCACTACATGTTCTTTAAATTAAAGACGATCATAATTTATCTGCAGTTGCCTTTGGGTATCTGAAAAGGTATTTAAACATGGTTCTAGAAAGCAGCTACCATGCATACAAGAATGAAAATTTTCTGAATTTCCTGAAAATTTTTTTCTGCACAATACATTTTGCATTATGTGATGGGTATACAAATCCTCAAACACATTACAAATGCCAGGGTTTTGCATTTTATTTTCACTACACATTTTAGTCGAACATAAGAGGGGGTGATTATTTTGTGTTTCTTTATGTGAAATCTTGATTACTCTTTTGAAAACCTATGTTGTTCTCTGTATAATGTACAAATCACCCTTTTTCTGGGCCTTAAAAGAGATTCTGCCTTGATTTGCATCTTCATTAATGAGGTGAATGATCAGGCTCTGCATTTTTAGCATGAACTTGCTTATCTCTTATATTAAATCTTACAAATTACAGAAAATTAGGGCTATTTAAAGATCCAGAGGTCTAAAAATGCTTTGGGACTACATAAAATATGACATAGAAGAGCTACGAATTAAAAAGGTGACTTATGATGTAATATTATGAACTGAGTAGTATGTTATATAATTGAAAACTGCACTTGTACTAAGGTTTCACTCTCAAGAGCTGCATTTGTTTTGGAGCTTCAAGTTTAAAAGGGTTGCAAAACTTTGTAATTCTATTCTTGCAAAAGGTACTGAGAAAAATTTAAAGTTATGAATCTAATTAAATATATTTTGGGAAACTCTTACGAGGCCACCAGAACAATCTTAAGACATCTAACAGTTTAAATGCTGATGTAGGAAATTGTCTGGAGACATCAGTTATGCTGGGAACCAGACTTGTGCTCGGGTAGCTCACAAACCCTAACAGAGCAAAATATTTTCATATAATCCCAGAATGGTGTGGATTGGAAGGGACCTTAAAACCAATTCCAATGCCACCCCTGCCATGACAGGGACACCCGGGCTGCTCCAAGACCCAGTGTCCAGCCTGTCCTTGGACACTGTGCTAGACACAGCCACAGCTGCTCTGGGCACCCTATGCCAGGGCCTGCCCACCCTGCCAGAGAACAATTCCTGCTCAATCTCCCATCCAGCCCTGCCCTCTGGCAATGGTATGCCATTCCCCCATCTAATAGCCCTTGTCAATTTTCTCTTTCCATATGTGTGTAGACTCCCTTCAGGGGAAGCAGAGGTCCAAGCTTCTTCTCTCCTGAACAATCTCAATTCTACCAGTTTTTCTTAATAGAGCTGGTCCATCTCATTCTGTGACAGAAAATATCTCCTGATATCCTGAAGCCAGATCAGACAACTTGGAAGGCTGAGGATGAGGGACATGGAAGCAGTTCCAGCTTCCCATGAGCAATGACATGTCTTGCATTTGGCTGCCCTGCTGAGATGTTGCCTGCATGTGTGCTGCAGCCCTCACTGCTCCCAGAGCCATCAACACTCTGATTTCTGAGTAGTCCCCTATAGCACCAATCCCTGTATTGTGTTCATTTCACACTGTTGAATTGTTCCCATGTTTTTTTTCCAAGCCCTGCCATGTGACAGAATTGTGAGTGAAATCTGTGACAGAACTCCCTTTTCCTTTTTAATTTTCTCCTCTGTTTTCCTTTATTTTAAAAAGCAGTTCACATCCACCCTCACTCTGGGTGGATAATTACCCTTTATTTTTCTATCATGTTCTGACACTTTTCTTCTCACTGTGTATTGGACACGGGGACACCAAACATCATCTTCTCTCTCATTCTTTGCCTCTCCTGATTGTCAAGCCCACACAGATGAATGGCATCCAGTAGTTCATCAAATGGACTTGTCCCTTGGACACATCCAGGCAATTCAGAGACAAAACCATGTAATCTCTTTCTGTCCTCTGCTTTACCAAGTGTAACTGTTCCTGCACAGAAACAGTGAGTAAAACCATTTCATATGGAAGACAAGGAAGTATTTTGTATCCTTGCCATTTTTCCATGAATCTTGAGCCAAATTCATTTTAAGGGACCCCATTCAGCCCTCTCCCAGCCCCTAAATTCAACCCTGAGCCCCTTCTCCACATAAATGTCCTCTTGTGTGACACCAACACACATCTTCAGTACTGGACTGGTAAGGTTTTCTTACCTGTGAAACAAGAAGAAAGCTATCCCTCAATTGCTAAGTATCGCTATCACAGCAAAAATAACACTTTGGCTCTGTAACATGAACTTCTTTTGGAATCAGAGTTGTATTTTTAATTTGCACACTTTTTTAAAAGGTTTTGTTGATTTTTATCAGCTTGCCTGCAGAAGTTAGCTACCTTGGTTGGTTGTTATTTGAAGAAAAATGTGTTGGAGACTATTCTTTTGTTTTCATTAAAATAATCATAAGATCTCTAAGGGAATATTTTTAGTTTTAAACTAATATGTGCATAGGCCAGGTCTAGATTTTTTCACTATAATAGAAACAGAAGAATTCAAGGAGAAGCAATTGATATTTCCAAGCAATTATTTTGTCTAATGTGTAAAGCTATTCACATTAAAAAATTTTCACAGAGTGCCATTTTTTTTGACATGTTTTACTATCTATATAAATAACTAAATCCAGTATTTGTTTAAATATTTCATATAACTGTGTTTTTTCCATCCTTTCAGGAACCTATCAGAATATATGTCCTTCCATTTAAAAACATTAAAATACATTTTTCAAGACTGTCATAATAAATGCAGGTATGGTTTTATTAACTACACTTCTTCCTTGTCCTCCCTTGCTTTTGCCTTGCCTAACTACATCTAAGTTTCCTTTTCTTTCTTTTTTTTCTTTCTTTTCTTTTATTTTATAGTTTCTCTTTCCCTTTCTTTTATCTTTATTTCTTCTTTTTTGTCTCTTTTTTCTTTCTCTTTTCCTTTTTTTCTCCTTGTCTCTCTGACATTAAGACTTCAATCAAAGCCCCACAAGTGCTTTTCCCACATGGTCTCCTCTGCCCCCTCCCTGGACACAGCCTTTCCTGATCATTTCCAGCAGCATCTCCGCACAAGCGGCTGGAAGCCTCCAAGGCCGGGTCTGCTCCAGGCCATTCCCAGTGCTTTTGGCTGCTGCAGGGCCGCCAGGGTGGTCCTTGGTGACACGGGCACCTTGT
>VZTB01002645.1:0-122407 GCA_013397245.1 Thryothorus ludovicianus
TATCTGTGAACTTCCTCCCAGAGCAGCTGGTTTTTAACCTTGTAGTATATTGGAGTATATATTTTTTAGTTAGCGCAAATATCTTCTATGTGTCAAAACAAGAAATTTTAAAAAGCCACTCTTAACTTTTTTGACGTGTTGAGGGTTAAACACACTTCTTAGTCTATTGAAAAATTCCTGCTGAAAGTAAAAGATGCTTTCAGCATTTAATGCAGTTTAAGAATTACATTTTCAGGTCAACTCATAAGAAAGATCATTTTGACTTCTGCATTTTTAATATGCAGTGGTTTGTATTTTTTTGCTGTCATAAGTGTTTTCTTTAAAATGGTAACAACCATTTCTATTGTTTTTGCTAATATTAGATTTTCTTCTTTTATAGTTTCTCAAGATTACCAGAGCTAAAATAAAAATAAACTTCTATTAGCTCTTAAAAACAGAGAACTGGTTTAAAGAATTAAAGATAGATTTCAGATAGAAAACACATTTCTACTTTACCTTCTCCCTGACTTGTGTGTTCGGACAGCACAAATACAGTACAAACAGCAAAACATGAGAGTTACACTGATTCCTCCAAATCTTGTCTCAGACACGAGTCCCACAGCTCCCTGCGAAGTAATTGGTCTAATTAGGTGGTAGGAAGGAGCTTCTTTAAATTCCTCAGAAATTAAGACGTGTCATCCGCTTAACATCTTAGCATCTGTTACTGCCTCTTCCACATTTCTCTGCTACATCAGGCTGAAGGGCTCTTTCCTGGACATTTCAGAGAGATAAAAAAAAATAAAATTTACAAAAACCAAGCCCTTCTAACACAGAAGTTGGCTTTTTCTTCAGTGGGATGAAGCATGTAAGGCATTTCACGCCCTCCTTATTTCTCAGTTTGGTGCATATTTGCCTGGGTGAGTACAACAATCACTTTGTTAAGTAAAAATATAGGAGAATACAAACAACCTTAAATCCTGTAGTTATCCTTACTGATGTGGTAATATTGTTCTGCAATATTTTCCTTGGCAACTGGTCCTTGTGCAAACGTTACCCTCTGTGTTTATATACCTGCAGTGTTGTTTCAAATGAGCTATTTTGAATCTCTAACAGTCAGTCAGTAGAATAACAACTAATTTGTTGTTTTTTGTTTTGTTTTTTTTAACTTTGCTGTTGTCTGGCAGCAAGTAAGTATTTAATTATGGCTAATTGCTCTTGTAGTAGGCATAATTTTAAAGAAGGATGTGATTAGAACACTGGGTAAGGTACCGAGGCACTGGGAAAGTTTCAGACTTGTATGTGTAAAGTAGAGGAGAGGTGTTCCATCATTGCAAGAGGAAATAGTTAATTTTTCATTGAAGCTGTCTGGAACTGGTTGAGATTTTTTTAAGGAGATCCTGGTATTTATTTTGTTTCTGTTGTTTTGGAGGTTTTTTTATATACTCTCGCTATTTCCTGCTGTGTAAATACTAGCACAGTGGCATGTAGAAGTAATTTTATTAAAAAATATCTGTACCACTGAGTGTGTTATGCACTCCTAGTACTCCCTTAACAGCTTCTGTTTACTGAGAGTCAGGTAACTGAGCCAGCCAAATAACTGTCACCTACAAAATGCTTTTGTTTGGCTTCTGTTTTGTTTTAATTGCAGTTCAGGCAAATTATGCCCCCTATTTCTTTGATAATGGAGCCAGAAGCACAAACGGGAACATGGCACTTCTCAGCCTTTCAGAGGACACGCCTGTTGGTCAGTATTAAAATTTGTATGTTTAAACTGTGGAATTGGAGTAGCTTGCTCTTATGATTAACATATATATTTTCTTGTAGGTTGTTGTTATATGCTGTGATCTTACATGTTTTTCTCTCAAGCTTTTAATTGGCCTCAATTTAAAATGACATGTTTGAATTGTAGCTGCAATTTAAAGCATGAATTCTAGCTCCCTCCTTTTTGGTCCACCAATCTATTCACAGCTTCAGAGCACAGACCTTTGGGGTCAGAAATAAATTCATGATGAGAGGCTTCTTACCAATTCTGTAAATGCTTATGAGAAGGAAACCTAGTTTCTAGTAATTTTATCAGCCTTGATAAAAGCAAGCTGTACATTGAAAAGTAAAGGGCATAATTTTCTATAAACACATTTTTAATGTTTACTTACAAATGGTAGAAAATGTTTCCACTTGCAGTGAAAATGGTTTTGTGTAAATAACTGATGTTTTTTAAAAAGGTTTAGTTTTGTTTTATTTAAAATTAAAAAATTGATACAGTTTTCAGATTTCAGCACTCTGAGGCAGGTCTATTTATGCTTCTTTTAACTGTAGTTCCACTAAGAAAAGTTAAATAAGAACAAAAGGTGATTTATAATCAATATTTTCTGTGGGGAGAAAAAATAATTTCCTAACACCTAAATAATTCCATAAAAAATATGTTAAGCAATGGACATCACCTTTATTTCAGACTTTGCACTGAGATTTTATTTAGGATTTCCTTCTGTTCACAAGCCAAATCAGGAAAATATTTAGGTAATGCAAACTGGGTACCAAAGCCCCCCTTTACTTGTGCCTCAGGCAGAGAGGAGAGATATGGCTGCACAGGGGGTGCACCCAACACCCCCTCCCAGGGCTCAGGCAGCTGGGGAAGGCCAGGATGAGCGAGGGATCAGAGGGCACAGCCTGCTCTGAAAGGCTGACATTGCCACCCACGCCTTCTTAAACCAGACCAAGGTCACTCCCTGTCCTGGGAAGCAGCTGCCTGGGTTTGCTCAAAGTCCCCATTTCTGACCCAGTGGTGTTAATGTCATCCAAGACCCATGCTGGGCCTGCTAGAGGGTAGGGAGAGGGGTATTTGGAAGCAGCAAAATCTCCTTTACCTGCCCAGCTTGAGAAGAGGACAGGGAGAAGGCATCACACAGTGTAGAAGTGACACATCTCAGTGACAAAAGGAGCTTGCTTATGATGCATCAAGAATTTCCTATAAGCTCAGTCAAGCTTAAGCAGAAACCTCAGCTTTAAGGCCAGCAGTAATGCAGTGGCACTTGGAAAAGCCAGAGGCAGACCAAGGAGCTGCAGTTTTTGCTGTACTTCTGCCTGCATTCTCATGGAAACCTCGCTTAGTTCAGCCTTGGCAATCCCTGCCGTTCTGCTGATTGCTGCAGTTAGATTAGCCAGTGGAATCACTTGTCCAAGTGTAGATAGGCCTTGTAATGCCAGACAGCCAAATAATGGGACCCCAACTCCGTTTGTTTTGGGTGGTGCTTGCCAGCTCCACCACTGAAACCACAGGCAGTACAACTCATTTGTCATCCAACTCCAGCTCCCTGGTGTGTTGCCAGCCCACAGACATTTACAGAGCACCAGCCTCTCCCTGCCACCACTGGGAGCCTCCAGCCACCTGTGTGAGGATGAGAAGCTAAAGATGGCACAGAGCCACAACATGGGCAAAAATGTCCCTCCCATCAAGACTGGAGCACCACATGGTCTCTCAGATGACAGCATTCCCTGCAGCAGTGAAGTACAGCAATAATTTCCACTGCATCTGATCTGGGGCTGTAGCAGCCAAAAAAAGGACAGTGTGCCTCAACAGCAAAACAGCAGTGTGAGGGATCAGAGCCTGTGTTACTGCTCTCCTAATTAGCCCAAGAAAGAATAATGAGATATATGTGATGGGCTTCTGTATGTGCTTTTGTAACATTAGCAACCAGACTAGGGATATAGAGGTCTCTGGAGAGTTTGTGCTTTGCTTGCAGCAGTGATAAAGCTCAGGCTGCTCTATCTTGAGAATTGCTCTGCCTCCTGCCTACTAGCTTCATCCAGAATGTGCTTACATGTGTTTAAATTGGCTGGCTTGTACTTCTAATTTGATGTATAAATGTGCTTTAAAAAAGAGAGAAGCAGCTTCTCTCTGAAAGCTCCAAAAGACCTGTAGAAACCCTTGGGAAAGAGAGACAAGACCTTACTTTTGAGAAGACCAAATGTGGTTGCTTTGTCACACAGCTTCCAGTGCTTCTTTGGGCTTATTTCCAGAATACCTTGACAAACAGCTATGAGTACTGCAAGGTCTTCTCTTCTGCAAACACTTTCAGAAGTTCCATTGGAACATTGGAACATGTCCATTGGAACATGGTTGCTTGGGATTTGCTTAATGCGGAGTGCTGCTGCCCATGTCAGCATAGACACTCCTGAGGGAGACTTTGGCAGAGACAGTCACAGAGAAGGGCACAAACAGCACTGACACCTCAGTGCTGCAGTGCTGGGTGTGCTTTCAGCTTTGTACAGGGCAAGAGGACCAGAGTTCACATCGGACCACAGCCAGATCTTTGTGCCAGAGCTCAGTGCCCTTTGCTGTGGCACTGCAGAGGATACTGTTGTTCTTCATCACTTGCTCTGATCTCCTCCAGAAGCAGGAGAAAGAATCCAGCCCCATGACTCTGTGCAGTCCCAAGTGTCCACACCCCTGCAGTCATCTCTCAGGTTGAGCTGGATGGTCAGTGACAAAACAGGGGAGCTAAAGCTTCCATATGTTTGATTCTGGATGGCTTTGCTCAGGTTTGTGTGCTGCAAAAATGGACAGGTTGCTATTAGATCTTCCCTGGCCTTACAGAAAGTTTGCAGTCATGAGCAGGATGCTTTTCTTGGCAGCAGCTGGTATCTGATCTGTGCAATGCCACAGACAGCAGCTTTAGTAAACCTTCAGAAATGTTAGTCTTTGGCCCTGCTGAGATTGCAAGTGAATACTGTCAAAGTATTATGTGTTAGTTATATTCCCAGACATCTGTATGGAAGGGACATGCAACATTTGGGAACACTGGAAGGACATGAAGGATTCTCTGTGTGGCTGTAGAAAGAGAAATTGCAGTTCTGCAGCTGTGTGAACACATCAAATTCATTACGATTCTCCTGTCATCCTTAACTTGACCTTTTCCCTTGTCCAATTTTGCTTATTTACCGATGGCTGTAACTTGTGTACCAAGTTATAAAACCAGCAAGTACTATTTGTGCACAAATGCTTGAAATTACCTGCAGATTCCCAGATCTTATTTATTGCTGTGGGGCATGAGACCCCTCAGGTAAGAGGGGCCAGAATAGCAGCCCCTTTCAGTTCCAGATTGAAGAAGAATGGGAGAAGTTACAAACTGAAATATCAGTTGGTGTTTGTGCTTTGGCAGGGCAGGTGGGTAATTAGCTCTTTGCATGTGTACATACTAAATGTGCGTGTGCTCCTAATCAAGGTCTTAAGGCAGGAGTGGGATGCTATTTCAGGTTGTTTGTTTCATCTTACCTCATAATCCCTGTAAGCCTCATAGTGGGGACAGAGTGGGGCTGGGAACAGCTGCAGAGCAGGGGATTGAAGCATGCTCAGAAGACCTAAGTTCATTATTCTCTCAAAGCCCAAACATCATCAGTGCTCTGTGGATCTCTGCATGATCTCCTTGCATTTCCCTTTCTGTTTTTTCCCTTGCCCCCAAGAAGGCACTCCTCCCATTAAAAGCCAGTTTGCAGTGGCAGTTGTTTGATCAAAAAAGCTACAGCTGCCAGCTACTCACCACTGGATGACTGATCCCTTCAGAGCCCTCCATCCTTCAAGCTTGCCCTGCTCCCTGGGCACTCCTGGTCTCCTTTCTTCCCATCATTCACAGCTGACTGTGGAGAGCCTTCTTGTCCCCTGTTGTACCTATCATTCTTTCCTTGTTTCTGTCACCCTGGTCCACCTCTAGGAAAGCTGGGAGCTACCAGAACAGAAATGTTAATCACAGCCTGCCTTCTGCACCCTGCAGCAGTGCCAGCAGTGCACAGAGCAAAGCTCCTGCAAAGCTGAGCACTGCACAGAGATGCTCTGAGGATTCATAGGTGTTACAGCCTTCAATGCTGTTTTGATTCTTCTGACAAAAACTGCAGATCCATCAGATTGCACCCTTTCACCCATCAGATTGCTTCCCCTTGCAGCTGGTTGCTGTGGGTGCTGCAGGGACATACTGCTGCTGTCCATGGGGTGATGATCCAGGTCCCATGCTGAGCACTTGCTGCCATATCCCATCTCTCCAGGGCAGGCCCTGGCAGCTGCAGGGTGTGTTTTGGCTGCTGCTATAGCAGCTGTGGCTTTGTTCTGCTGGTGCTGCCATGTCTCTGCTTTTCCAGCCAGCTGGTGCACCAGGGTACCAGGAGGGAGCAGGAGTCACCTGGGCAGGGGCTGGAAGGAGCAGTGGCAGGCAGTGAATGGGAAAGGAGCTGGCTTTGGGGTGGTCATGGTGTGTGTCCATGACCTCCAGGAGCCCGAGCTCCCCTGTGCTTGGGGTGAGTTTGGTGTGAAAACAGCCATCTGTAGCTTTGTGTTAGCTGCCCTTCTCCTTTTCTGCTGGGGAAATGGGCCCTTGGCTGAGACAGGTGGAGAGCAGGCATGTGACCCCAGACAAGGTGGTATTGGCTGTGACATTAGGAACAGAGGTGTCTTGTCCTGGGAGCATGGCCATGCATGTCCCTCTCAGCATCTTGTTAACAGATGTCAGCTGTGGTGGCAAAGGACAACGGCAGGACTGAGCATGAATCCAAAATGTGCTTGGCTTGTTTAACTGACAGGGAAGGGATCTGATTGCTGGGTGTTACACAGCAGAGAGGGAGATTGTGTCTTCAATGAAAAAGCAAAACCAGCCCCAGAGCCCAGGGCAAAGACTGGGATTAAATTTGAGTCCAAAATGAAGTAAAATGGGGTAAATGGCATCATGAGACAGCCATTCAGCCAAAGTGGCAAAGCAAAGAGCAAATGACTTTTAAGATGGAATAGGAAAACAGAGTGAAAAAACCTGGCTCCTGGGAGGAAGCCACAGCAGGAAACAGCAAGGAGCTCCCCAGGACTCCCCTGTCCCAGCCTGCTGCATCATCCCCTGGGTACTCAGAGTATCCAGCTCTTTTAGCTGTAGCATTTGCCATATCCTCAAGTAAAGACTCTTCTATTCCCATATTTTTATGACAGGGAGAGTGTGTTTACTTGGTATCCTCTGGTAAGATTTTAGCTGTCTTTTTCATTTATTTCCTTTTCGGCAAGTAGAGGCAGCATACTGAGAACAGATTTTTAATTGGCATTAACACTGTGCTGAGAAGTGTTCCTGGGGGTGTTAATGATATGGAGAGTACTGTGCAGTGAAATTACAATTTGGAAAAAATAAGGAATTATAATGAGTTAGAAAATAATTTTTGATCCACAATCTAATTTAATAGGCATGTGAGTATTTTGTATTATGAAAATGGAGTACCAGCTTTAGCTAAAAAGCAAACAGTCCAGTGTAAAGATCAATGAAGTCCATCATTACTTGCTCAGAAAGCTCTGTTATCTCAGCCTGTACCAATATCAATGTTTCTTCTCCCATTTAGCAGCAAGAAAGTTCCTGTCTTCCTTATAAGAAAATTCTAAGAAATGTAGGAAAGGAAACGATGAGGTTTAAAGAACAAGCCCAGATGCAAATGGGTTCACACAAACTTTCAGTCTGTTGTTCTCTGTGCCTCCTGAGGAGTGGTTTGCATTTGTGTTCTGCTGATACTGGTATTTCAGGGCAGCCACAGCCCTGCTGCCTGCTCTTAGGCTCCGAGAGAGCCCAGGTGTGGTGTCCATCCTGTTTCTCCACAGCACAGAGAGCACTGCTCAGCAGCTGCTGCAGACATCCACACAAGCTAGAAAGGCAGGACAGCCAGCATTGTGTCAAGGGCAGGGGGCAGGAAAAGGTTGTGAGAAGGGCAGAAAAAAACTGAGAAGTAGAAACAATGTCCAAAAAAAGGCTGCAGAAAAGCACTATATTTATTTATAAAGATGTCAGTGAGATGATAACAATTGACACCTTAAATCTCCATCTGGACCCAGATGTGATATTAAGGCAAAGCTTTTGAAAAAGAGAATAAATGAGTCAGTGCTGGTGCTGCAGAACCCTCCACAATTTTCATATTTCTGTGTTATATAGATAGTTGTATCAGGAAGCAGGTGTCCTTTCAGGATACTATTTTGTATCAGTCCCAGTTAATTCCTCTCCTTTCATTTCCTTGTGTTTAGAGAGTTGTTACAATCAGAAGTGTCTCATCACACTGCTCATTGTCTTTCTCTAATAATTTTCAGGGATCACAGTTACAGATGTGTTTTTCTTTTTCATTATGTTTTGTAGGCAAAGTACAAGAAAAATGTGGAAAAATGTTTTGTAGTTTTGTGAACTGTTTTGCAAGTCTTGATTGTTTGTTGGCTGGCTGAACCAGCTCATCATAGGGTCTCTTGTTAGTGCTCTTGTGGTGCATTGGTTTTGGCAATGTAATATTTTTCTGTACTAAAGTGTCCAAATATTGCCCTGATAATTATCATGAGAGTTTACTTATAAGTGAGCACAGATTCCACATGATTTGGTATAATCTCTTGCTGTGACAAGAAGACAGCCATGCCTTCCAAATATCACCACTGATGGCTGGAATGTTCCATGTCCATTAAGGCCCCTGAGCAGCTTCACAGTTTGCATACCAAGGAAGAAGAAAATGAGGTCCAAAAGGTTGCCTTGCAAAACTGAGGAAACCTTTGAGAAGCTGACCTGTCAGTGGTGTGGGCAAACTAGAATTAAACACAAGCTTACAGATCTGGTCAGTGATCTATGCTACTGAAGAAAGAAGATGAGAAAAAAGTATCATTTTTGAGTACTGAATTAAATATCTGTCAAACTCAGGGCCAGAGCAGTTCAAAACTGAAAGCCTTAGTGTTCTTCCTTAACTTTATGCTAACTTTCTTAGTAGAGATCCTTCCATCCCATATTTGGGTTACATGCACAAGCAAAACTCACTAGTAACCAGAGAGTCACTTGGCTACAGTATTTCCAGTGCAGAGGGCTTTGTTAGATGTAGAGCACAGTTTCTATGCTTAACCTTATTTGGGTGAAGGTGTTGAAGCCCAGTAGAATGACAGACATGTAAGTTTAAAAAATAATTCTAATAAACACTCTCATCATGCTTTGAAAATATGGGTGTTATAACTCCCCCAGGTATTATCATTTGTAATACACAAAGTCAGTTCAGTGAAAAAACTGGCACCAACTTGTCAATGTTTAAAAATAGAAATAACAGTCTTTCTCTAGCTTCTGAAGGAAATGCATTGATGAGTTTGAAAAATTTAATAATTGGTGAGAGTATGAGTGGGTGTGTCTAGTAAAGAATTTAATGAGAAAGAGCTAATGAGTGGGAGTGAAGAAGGAAAGAAGACTTTTGCATTGATTAATTCTGAGAGTGGGAAAGTGTGAAAATGTCCTTGCACCTCCCAAGTTCCAGAGCTCAGATCCAGTCCCACAGGAGCTCTCCCTGAAGGCAGATTGGCAGATTCTCTGCATGCTAGTTTGCAATTCTGTTGTTCCTACAAAGAAGAGGTCTGTGAGGGCCTTTTGGTACTGCTGAGATTGTCACAGTTGTACAGCAGCATCACTTTTGGCTCACCTGGGCTGAGAGCTGGTGAAGAGCTTGTCACCTCTGTAAACCCTTGGATATGAACAGCACTGACCTGGGTGCAGCTCCACTGGAAACTTTCTGCCACTTCTGCCTAAAGTGCCAGAAACCAGCACTAATGAACACAATTTAACCAGTTGGCTAAAAAGTTGCCATCAGGACTATTGAACTGTCTGCTTATCCATATTTCCCAGTAAGTGGGTTTGATTGACAAAACCTTTTCCTGCTGCAGGGTAGCCAGGTTCCTAAGGAACAGACCAGTGAAATACTCACTGGTTGAAATAACCACAGGAAAACGCTGTTGAATATCAATCTTTCAGGTACCCATGTGTACACTCTGAATGGAACTGACCCAGAAGGAGATCCTGTGACATATGACCTGACCTATGAAGCTGGATCAAGACGCTACTTTTCTGTTGACAAGAATCTTGGAAATGTTACTTTGATCGAGGAGCTTGACAGAGAGGTACAATCAAATGGCACCACTCCAGGTGTTGGTGGAATTTCTTCCAGTTTAATTTGATCTGAGGCTTTGAGGGACAAGGCCAGTTTATTAGCCCCTGAAGCATGTAATATACTTTGCAATTCTAAGACATTATACTTCACCCTTCACGTTGCATTCCCATTGCCTTGTGCCACTAACATTGCTATCCAATTTTTCAGCTGCTGTCTGTCCAGCTTTTTTCAAAAGAGAAGTCTCTTCCTTATTTCTATCTTCCCACACTTCATCAAGAGCTTAAGGGCAGCTACAGTTTCAAGTCCTCAGAGGAGACTCTCCTGTCATTAGGAAGAAGTAGCTATTTGTGTAAGCAGTGTTTCAGGACACTGCTCTAGTACATCATAGCCCTTTAGCCAATGTAACTGTGCTGGTTAAAGGTGCCTAAAGGCAGCCTTATTCTTGAAATAAGGCATTGAACCCTTCATATTTCCTCACTGAGAAGCTTACACGATATTTGGTAAACCCTTTAAAAATCTGTACACTAAGACAGAAGATTTTTGAACCATAGTGCCATTTTAGGGAAATTTCTTGAAAAAGGTGGCTGATTTTTATGAGCACTTTAGGAAGCAACAGGGATTACCAGACCAACCGTCTCTTGACAGTAGCCACAAAAGGCTCAAGGACCTGGAGCTTCTGAGGGGTCTTCCTGGCCTCTGCTGGGATTGCCTGTTGGTATTAGTTGTTACTTTCATCTGCCTGCCTAGACAGGTTTAAATCTGCAGTCCCTTTTTCAGTCAGGACAAATACCTTCTCTCTAACAGAAGAATTTTCTTTTTACAGAAGGAAGATGAGATTGAAGTTATTGTCAGTATTTCAGATGGCCTGAGTACAGTAAGTACTTAATTATGCTGTAGCTTGTCAAACTGTCTGTCCTTACATACTTACTCTTATTAAATTACCTTAAAGGGACCATCTCATTTGATCAGAAAACATAATCTCATTAGAATCTTACCTCCTGTTCCAAGAGCCACTGAACTCAGTTACTCAAGTCTCGCTTCACCTCCTTGCTCAACTATTTGAGGATAATTACAATGTAGTGTGAGCTGAAATACTGACTTAGCAGCCTGCAGAATTACAGCAGCTTCCCATGGAGTTTCACTGCCAGCACAGTCGGATTCGTACCTAAGATCTGGAGGCTTTTTGGAGAAATGTGTGACATTGTAGGAAGGAGTGCTGGGTGCCCAAGGGCTGCCTGTCTGCACCCCCACAGCGTTTCTCTAGCATGATGTTAAGAAGATTTGCTTAGCCTAAGGTGGTGGGGGTTTTCTTGTCTGCTGCTAGATGAAGCTTGATTCACTTCTAATCATTAAGGACTTATCTGAGGCACTGAGCATCCAGTCCTACTTCCACAAATTTTCTTGGCATTTTCACTTTATGGACTGATGCTGTCATGGCCAGGATAGCAGTCTGCCAGTAGGAGGATGTGGGCTTCATCACTAGAGGTACCACAAAAGTGGTACCTTCTTCTAATCCACAAGACTGGTTAAATCTAGAGCTCTTTCTTGTCTCAAAGAAATTAATTGAGATTATTCCAAGAAATGTTTGGGATATTCCAGCATCCTACAGGCACAACTGCCCTGGAAACCTCTATAAACAGGAAATAATGGGATTCATAAATTATGGGACTCATAATATGCTCTTCATATTCTACTCCAGGTTTCTGAAAAAGTCAGGATCCTTGTAATGGATGCCAATGATGAGAGCCCAGAGTTCATCAATACACCTTACATAGTCGAAGTCCCAGAGGTTGGTGAAGTCCCTTTGCATACTGGAAATATACTTCTATAGGATGTAAACATGGGCCAATATGTTTTCAATAAAATAACAAGTTGTGCAGGACAGGCTTGCATTCTTTTAGTTAAGGGTTTGGGTAGATATTTAATATCCACTGCAATCTTGGGGAATAAGTCTTTAGGTACTTAAGGTTCGCTATTTTTAGGGTAAGTTCCAAGATGTGAGTCAATGTGAGTTTTTAGAATTGACTACAGTGGGAATAGGATAGACCCAGTCTCAGCTAAAATGTTCTGCTATTTTTATTTCACAAAGTGTTTCTTCTTGTTTTCCAGTTTTAACCTCTTCCTTCTTTCCTTTCTGCTCTTTGGTTCCCTCAGTGCTTTTACATTCTTTCTACCATCACTCTCATTTTCTGCCTCCCTGCATGCTCATTTTTCATTTCTTTTAACTCACCTGTTTTTCTGCTTCTGTGTGACTCTGCTAACTCTTTCTGGTCACAGAACACCCCCTCCAGCAGCAGTATCTTTAAGATTGAGGCAATAGACAAAGACACGGGTTCTGGAGGAAGTATCACCTACTTCTTGCAGGTAAAGTATTGTTTGTACCTTCACAAATCATCTCTCATTTACTGAGATTGCAGAAAGCAGATTTTAAAAAGATTTTGGGGGTTGAGTGTGCTGCTAGTCCCTATAGGACAAATCTTGTACCATGCACAAGAAAATAAGCATTAGCAGAAGGGATGTTGTGTGACTGCAGGCAGCCAAGGGTGGTCCAGCAGGCAGCAAGGGCAGCTGGAGTTGCCACTGACACTCTTGTGCTTGCCAGCAGGACCCCTCATGGCAGGGCTCTTACTGGCCCTTCCTTTGGAGTGACAGGGAGAGCAAGATTAGCTGGTAATCTTGTATGCTTGTGGGATTTCTAAAGCATGAAATAGCTTTCTTTAGGGAGCAAAACACACTGGAAACATAAATGTGCCCTTCAGTGCAGCAGGCCGGTGCATAATTGATACCTGGATCACAGTGTGAAATGAGAGGTACTAAATCTTCTCCCTGACAAAGCAGTGACTGCCTGAAACCACCCTCTCAGTTGCTGGCCACTGGTGAAGAACTGAAAGGGCACCAGATTTGAAGCCTTCATATTACAGATCTTCTATTTGCCACAAGAGCAATTTTTTGCATTGTGTCCTTCTTCCTACTGGCAGTTTCATCCAGGTTATCTGTAGTTCCCCTTATTCAAGAAGAAATATGAAAAAAAAGCAAACAAACAAAAAAGCAAAGCAAAAATATTGCAGTATTTATTTTTGGATATGAATATGGAGACAAGTTATAAGATATTTACTTAGCACTAAAGCTAATCCTGTTAAGAGCTTGGGATACCATTAAAGAACACCTTGAGTGCCTTGTTGAAATTTAGCTTTGATTTCACAAATTATGATCCATGTGCAGGATTCAATTTTGTATAGGGCTTTTTCCAAAGAGCTGACAGTCTATGAACCAAGGGACATCAATTTTCAAATTCTATGTCTAGTTTATAATATATTTGTGTGCAAAAAGGATGATAAATATGTGCATTTATTGAAAAGATCTTGTCATGTCTTTAGGCACAGTCTCTGAGAATTCTCAAGTTGCACAGAAGAAACTTCTTCACAAGTATGATATAGGCAGGTGGTGATGTCTGCTGAAATGGCCAAGATTATCTGACAATGGCCATTGTGTCTGGATACAAGAACAGAGGTGTTTGTACAGATATCTCCAGTTCAGAAGAATGGAGGGAGCATTTTTTAGGCCTCTGTTAAAATCAGATGTCCTTTAGATTTTGCTTGTACATCACAAAAATCACCAGACCACCACTGTGTTTGACACCGCAGTGTGTTTGACACTAATCTATACATGCAACCTTCCTGCTTTTTTTAAAACCAGTAGATCTTTGAAACACTAAGGGGTTGCACCATTTCTTTTTTTAATTCCCTTTGCCTTCATGTTTTTTTCTGTTATATCTCCCTACCTCTTTCCATGCAATTAACTGAGTTAACCAAAATTTAAGTTTTCACAATGAAATACTAAAAGATTAAAAATATCTACATTGCAAGCAACTAATTTATTCTGAATAATGAGAGACTTGTGGTTGGTTCATGAATTGTTCATAAACACACAGGGGTGAAATTCATCAAATGCATTATTCACCCAAACTGTATCATTATTCTAGTCTTCTCCCTTAGTAGATGAAATAAAAGATGAATCCCTATGGCAATCCTATCTCCATATGTGTAATCTCTGGCTGTTTCCTCTTTTCTTTCCTCCTAGAACATCCATGCTAATAAGTTTACAATCGACCGTCACAGCGGTGTCCTGCGCATCAAACCGGGGGTCACCCTGGACTACGAGAAATCCAGAACACATTTTGTTGTCGTTGTAGCCAAGGTAAAAGGCTTTTATGTGAGACTAGAGGAGGTGGGGTGTTGTGTTTGAGTGGGACCAATTAGTTTGAATACAAGTGCTGCTGAAGCATGAAGGCAGCAGAGTTACTCCTGCTGTAACATCTGGTGGGGGTAACATAGAAAGGTGAGGGAGGAAAGGCAGCAGGTGTTTGCTGCTGAAAACATCTGGAGGATTTGGGAGGGGGTTTCTCAAATTTTGTTGCTGTCACCTTTATGAGACTCACCTAGAAGTGAAGGGTTGGTGTATCCAGTCCTGGCTTCACCTAGAAGTGAAAGGTTTATGTATCCAGTCCTGGCTTCAAGAAGCATCAGCCTGTGAGCTCGGGGTTCCTCATGCTGCCCAGAGCACAGCCCTACCACCACAAGGACAACACCCTGGCAGGCAGATACTACCCACAGTAAGACATAGGGCACAGCTATACCCAGCACAGCAAAAGTGATGGATTTCTTTTCTGGAAATGTCTGTGAATGTTTCTTTTTTCATTTCTCTGCTGCCTCATGGCAAGAGCTTATTTAAATCCTGCAAATATTGCTGCACATCCCTTCTTGCCAGTGTCTTTCCCAGCAGTACTGTGCTTGTGACTGCACACGCTAACAGGCATTAAAAGTTTATAGATTCTGAAGTCACTCACAATCCTGTGGGGACTTGTCACACAGACAGACTCACATGGGTGAAAATAAGGCAATTTTGCTGTAACTTATGGGGACTTTGAGTTGCTCATATTTTTTGAAAAATGTATGGACCTTTTCATGTATTTTTTAGCCAAGGTTCATTTGAGGAGAAGTAACAAAATATGGCTTAAATTCTGCCTTTGGAGCAATAAGGAAGAAAAAAAAATGTATCTTTTTTTAAAAAAATGGAATTTTTAGAATTGGTACTGCAGACATGTTGAACAATTCACACTCATACACATCAGCATGACTGCTGACCTACAGCTGGTGCTCTGAGACTGAGGGTGTTAAGAGCTTCTGAAATAGCAAGCTGTATTCCTAATTGGCTCTGCTGTATCAGTTGTGCAGAGCTGGTTGTAGCTAAGTCCCCAGAGACTGTTTACTCAGTGTGGCTGTCTCGCAGGTTTTGGCTGCATAGCTCCTCTGCTGCTTGCACTTTATCACATAGGTGTTCCTAGGAGACTTTGAACATGTACACTGTTTATTTCCCTCTAGAGATGCACTACCTTGCTACTCTGCACTGTCTTATGTTCATGACAAGACTACTGTGTGGGATGAAAAGTTGTAGACCTTGGTCATTAACTTTTTGCATCAGTTTCTAGCATTCTTTTTTCCTGAAAAAAACCTTGAATTGCCTGTCCCCTCTCTAAAGATCTTTTATGACTGCGTATATTGGCTCAATCACTTTTAATATAAGAAATTACTTATGAGGCACTGCAAGCTGTCTTCCTAATCAGAGAGAGAGCAGGACAAATGGAAAAGAGAAGGGAATAGGGCAGCACAGATTAAATCAGTATGTTCAAAGAGAGAAAGGATTCCTGAACTGTGCTTCTGAAGGCTCATGAGGTCCATGCAATGCCTCAGCTGATTTGCAGAAGAAGCAGAAGCATCTGACAATGACTTCTTTTCTAGGACGGTGGTGGGAAGCTCAGGGGAGACAACAAAGTCTTTTCAGCCACAACAACAGTCACAATCAATGTGGAGGATGTCCAGGACACTCCTCCTATGTTCATCGGGACTCCCTACTATGGATATGTCTACGAGGACACTGTCGCAGTAAGTTCTGGTTTTCATCTATGGGAGAACAAGTGCAGCCTTTCCCATCTCAGTCAAGATGGTCCTAAGCCCTTTCTAGCACAGGCTTTCTTGGAAATGGGACCTGAACTCTGATTTGACTCCTAGGTGAAATGAGCTGACCAAATGAGACTTGTTCTTTTGTCTACTGCAAATTTGCCATGCAAGGCTTCCTGCTGTTTTCATTTAAGTCCAAAAGGATTCTGCCCATTTACATTGGTCTAAGCCCAGACATTGACTAAGAGCTCTTCTGTAGCTCAGACCTTCAGAGGCACTTGGCTGAAGGCCTAAGCAGGCTGCCAGTCACCTTCCCTGAACACATCAAGCTTAAAAGCCTTCATGTGTCTGTTTCCTCTGTGGTCTCACAGTGCTTTTATTTTCCAGCTCAGATCAGTCTGCTACCAACAGTGGTTGTAGAAGATGCAGACAGAATTTATGCCAAAATACTCCAGACTCTCTGTGATGTCCTATGTACATCACCTGGGGGCAAGCAACCCTGACATCCCCAAAATGCAGGACGCTTTCTGCTCAGTGATGGGTGGTTAGGCAGAATGAGCCAGGAAGGCCTCCTAGACCTAAACCCAACCAGATTATCAGACAAGCAGGGATATAATTTGGAGAACCAGTCATTTTCAGCCACATAATCTTGAAGCTGCAAACCAGTGAGTTTTCTCTGTATCTAAGCAGTGGCATTATTGTGTATGGATCAGCTTTCGCCCTGATACATAAGATTTAATGGAGGTTTTCTCTATATATAGGATAAGAAATGGTATCTACCATGAAATTACCTAACATTAGGCTATTGATCAGTTTAGCAGTGTGACTGCACTCTGTTCATCTGACCTTCCCTTGGGTTTCAGGAAATATTGTGTCCTACTTTTCTGTCCAGAAATGCACACTGCAGCCCATGCATGACTATATACTGCAGTTCACTGCAGAGGCTGTTACATTTCAGCAGGGCAGAGAAGTAATGCTCGTGTACTTTGCAGGTGTTTAGAATGAATGATATTATGTATATTGACTCATTCTGCATAGTTACATATAGATCTTGAAATAACTATCAGGTGCACACAGGAGTTAGTGTTTACTATGGAAATGAGAATCAATAAATGTTAATTACTTCCAGCTTGAGCTCATAACTTACAAAATTATGATATAATGATGGAAGCATGAATCAGTCCTTCCTTGGTGTGGGTTTTGCCACTGGAATGAGCTCCACAGAGAAAGAGGCAATATTATGATTTTAGTGGTGGTTGTGCACGTGGTGTTAATTTTGTAAACTTGCTTCTTTTCTTTTTGGTGGAGTAGTCAGGATTTACAAGTGCTCTATCACCTTCAAAGGGACTGCACTGCATTTTGCCCAGTAGGCAGATTTTATTGCTGCTTCCAGCATAAACAATAATAAATACAGTTCTCTATTTCCAAGTTACTCTAACAGAGCCTTGCTCTTGTTTGAAAAATTCACTCAAGGGTTGTCATGAAAAAGTTCCTTGTTGCTATTTGTGATTTACTGACAGTTACTTCAATATTCCCCAGTTTTGCAGCCTCAAACAGTAACACTTTCAGTTTAGTTCAGAGGCCTGAATTGCACAGCTCATTGCCACTTGGGTGAGCATTTTAATGTGACACTCATCATTCCCTCTGAGCTGATAGGAGCAGTCACTGGAGTAAATGGTCCCCAGTACACAAATTCTGTACGTATGGCCCATGGCCACGTTACTTGTGCAGAAAGGCAGACAGTGAAACTTTAAGGGTAGTTAAACCACCATCATTTTCATCACAATTTTATGCCCTAGATGTTCTGTGGGTCAAGTTGCTCTGTGATCTCTGTTTGTTTCTACTGCCTGTCTGAACTTAATTAGGAAGGACCAAAGGGACCCAATGACTCCTTGGCAGCTGTCTGTGTCTCAGCACACTGTGTGGCCATGGGGCCCAGGGGTGGCCAGAGGGAATCTTGGTAGTGCCCCAAACTAAACTTTGCATTTCAGATTGGCTCCTCCAAATCTTCTGTCTACATCTGTGGCTCCAGGCAGGTGTCCTTGGCCACAACTTCCAACCATTCCTGTGACCATCCAGCCCCCAGGGCTAAGGCTCCCTGCCACACAGGGTCTGCAGCCATTTCCCACTCAAAGAAATGGGCACTGGCTCTTTTTGTGTTCTCCATAAGGCACAAGCACAAGCACCCACTCTGCCCTCAGCACTTCACTGCAGAAAGTCTTACAGGAGTTCAGTTTATTAATGTGCAGTTGCAATTTCACTGCTCTGATCTCGGCACACAGACTCTGATTTCCCATTTCTCCCCAGGGCTCTGAGGTCCTTACTGTTGTTGCTCTTGATGGAGACAGAGGAAAGCCTAACAGTATTCATTACAGCATCGTGAATGGTGAGTAGGCTTGTCTTATATGAAATTTCAAGGGCACTCTAAACTATATATAGCATAAAATTAGAACAGAATATGCTAGAGTTTAATAAACCTGAGACAAAATGTCAGGAAGCAATGTCAGGTACCTCAAACAACTTCAGGTCCCTGTCTAGCAGAGAATAGCCAAGATTCACTTCAGTGAGTTTTAGTATCTTCTTCATAGAACTGTGCTTGGAGCTGTTAATGTTGATGATTTGTTAGGCATCAGAAGCCTGCTTGTCATTTCAGAAAGTGTAAAGGGAAATGCATTCACTCTTCTGAGTATCTCTATCACTTAATCTGGGAGGTGACAGAATTCATTGGGAGACCCAGACGTGGCATTTGGAGGGATATTTTTATTAATACAGTGATCAAAGTGGCTAAACAGTCAAACCTCTGATTTCTTGGAAGAAATCATATTTACCAGTGAAGAGACACTGGCTGTACACTGAAGGGGAAGAAAACAGATGTTATCAGAAGATTAATGCTCTCCATCAGCTATTCTGAGAGTGTCTGTCGCACATCTTTTAATAGCATGAATGTGAAACTTGGCTGAATTTATGATTCATTAGGTGGTGAAGACAACAGCTTAGAGCAACTAAACTCCAGGCCACAGCTTTGGGGGTTTGGGGCTTTGTACTCTCTCCCTTCCAAAACAAGGCTTCCATAGTAACTGGGCACCCAGCTCCCAGGTGTGAAAGATCCCAAAATTTCCTAAGAGAAATCAGAGGTGTAGTTGAAGAGCTATGAAGTAAGTACTTCATTGTGTTAAGTGATCTAAACTACCAGAACAGAGAGATACTCACAGGTGAATTTTTGTGTTGGTGTGGGATGAGACCCGTGCTGAGGTTCCTTCTTAATGTGAGGGAATAAATAGGTAAAAGAAAGGCAGAAACATTGAGGAAAAAAGGGTTGCAGAAGACAATAGATAGAAAATGAGAAAAGGTAAAAAGAAAGATGTAAAATGAGGAGCAAGAACAAGTAAGTGGGATTAAAATATGCTAAACAAGGGAGAAATAAAGTAAGTAGAACAAGTGAAGGCAGAAGAACCAGGGAAAATGTCAAAGGCAAATAAGATTAATGAGGAAAGATGCTGGATTTCCAAAGAAAATAGAGAAGGACCAAAAGGGTTCTCTGGGATAAAAAAAGCTAAATGTTTAGGAAAGAGTGGGAAAAGAAGATGGAAGGGGATGACAGATAAGTAGAACAAAATATGACTTAATAGGGAGCAGGCTTTTCTTATGCCCATTAACAAAGGGTTTTGTTTGTGTGAAATGGAAAAAGAGGGGAAGGGAATATGCTTTTAGTGCATAGAAAGTTGAAAAACAGAGAACAAAAGATTGCAACAGGTTTCTGCCCCTGCACCTCAGACACTGGCATTATTTTTGACAAGCCATTATTCCAATAACTGCAGGCTGGGATGTCAAAGGACAAGAAGACACTAACAGCACATAGGAAATTGTTTGTTCTTAATAAGCATTTCTTATCCTGGGAGTGTGGGATAATCATAGGAAATGGTCCAATCTTCTGAACATGCCGTATGGAGAAACACTCATCCTGCTACACATACTCCAGGTTACCAATTTCCCTGGGATAACCAGACAATAACATGAGGTATGGTGGTTTGATACTACTATTGACTTAAGCTTCTTCTCAGTCAGAATATATTTTGCAGGCCAATGTGTCTCAATAATTGGGTATTGTGAGTCAATATCTGCTCAATGTTATGTCCAGAGTGCTTTAATGAAGTTGCAGTTATTGTAGGCATTAGCCAAAGAGGATACTATCGGATGGTTTAAAAATCAGCATTGGAAATGAGTTTGAGAAAAAGAAAAATGACTGGGTTTTCAGGTCATCATCCTTTATTTCTGAAAGCTTGATCTTCTACATTTAAAGGGATTTCCTCTCTTTTCCTCTCAATGGTAGACAGCCACAAAGCACAGGATGTGGCCAACACTGTGCATGAGGTAGCATCAGGGCTGCCCTTCCTGGGCACCAGCCTGCCCTTGGCTGTGATGTCAGATGGTTCTTGACATCCTGGTGAGACACTGCTGCCTCTATGCATGCTGGCATTTGCTCCAGCACGAATATACCAATCTCAAAAAACTGCTGCCTGGAACTGGTATTCTCTCCAGATCAATGGAAGTTGGATAGCAGTAGCAAAGTCAGCCTACAGCTCTGTCCTGCCTCTGGCAGACTCTGCCTCAGTTCAGAAACCCTGGATTTTGCCCCAGATACTCCAAAAACCCCTCTTTGTTCAGGACAGCCTTGCAACAGGATGAAAGCTTTTTTTGACAACTCAGTGTTTAAGACCAGAAGACACTTCTCCAGAGATGCTCTCTGAGGGAAGTGACTGTGTTTTTTTGAGACAGATTGTCAGACTTCTCACCCTAGCTGATATTAGTGAGAAAAATGTTCTTGTTTCTCAGAGATTTAATTAAGCATTTGCTAATTACAATGGCAAATGTCTATTTTTGTCTAAACCAGCATATAAAAAATACAGTGTAATAAAAACTAATACCAAATTTGCATGCCTGAATGCTGAGGCTTGAGGGGAGCCCAAGCAGGATGGAAAGAGGAAAATTCTGACAGTTGCCCATAAGGGAAGAACTCCACTGAGCCATCCCTAGGGCAGGAAACCTTTTTTGGCCCTCATCTGTGTTTTCATCTCACTGTGACCAGTCATAGAAATGCTTCATTTTTGAAGAATGGCTTCAGATCTACTGACAGATATGGATACACTTATAGACAAAGATGTGCTTAATGAAGTGTATAGTTGGTTTGCCCATGCTGGTCCAAAGAAAGTGTGGCATGTAACCAGAGCATCTTGGTTTCATTGCAGGAAGTGAAGGTTCATTTGTAATCAGCAACACAACTGGAGCCATTTCTGTGATAAAAAGCCCAAATCAGCTCAAGAAAGAGGTGTATGAACTAAAAGTTAAGGTAGGTACTGTGGCCACTTTAAGACTATTGGTCTAAAATGCCATGAGTAGGCATGATTGTCTAAAATTGTTCAATTTATAGCTCAGTTTACCTGTGTCAGAAACTACCTCCTATATTTGAGCAGAGTGCCAGAGAGTATAAAGCAGAACTAATTGCTTTTGTTGGGATGTTTAGTATCTTTCATTCTTTCAAATGAAATTATCTTGTCCTAATTTCATCTTTAAGGCTAGAGAATCAATGTCCTTTACAGCCCTTAGATACCTGTTCTCTGTGTTTCCATGTGTTTCCAGATTTTATTGCTAAACTGGGAATTAATGAAATTTTTTGGAACCTCCCTGTTCTGAGATAGGTAACAGTGAAATCTATGATTAATAATAGGACTGGGACAGATCATGCAGTGTCATGTCAGCATCCACTCCTGAGGCACTCATCACCCACGTACAAATACGTGCTCACACCTTGATGAGCTAACACCTCGATGAGCCAGTACTCATGTGACAGGCTGTGTTATTTTAAGCAGTTTCTAAAGAAAAAGTGTTTAAAAATGTAGAATTAAATAGTGAAGACTGTATCAGTTTTCTTCAGCATGTTGGGATTGCATATTACTGTTGTGGTAAGGACAATACCTGCTTAAAGGCAGCTTTGAGGACCTGCACCCTGCCAGAACCAGTGTGTAGCAGTCCCAAGGGCACCTGCTTGCTCCTGGACTCAAGCAGTGAGCTGCACCTGGGAGAACATGGAGCCCTCATGGGCTGGGTTAAACTCAGGCACCATTTCTTCTTCTATCAGCTCTGCTTCACTGCAATCTGATACCACTCCCCAGATGCAGAATGGGTTAAAGCCTTGCAAGCTTTTCTGATCTCCTAAATATGTAGTGACCCAGAGCTTGTGCAGGCTGCAAAAGCTCCTAGAGGAACCAAAAGGATGTTATATTTCCCAGCATATGTAGTGACAGGCACCTCAGTTGCCAGACTAGCATCTCCAGAGAAAGTGCCTTTGGTTTTGAGCCCTTTGAGCAAAAAGGCATGTTAGATACAGCTGTTGAGACAAAAATACCAGCCAGTTTCTGTCCTGGCAAAAGAATTGTCTCAGGTTCAATCCAGTGAATCAGGCCGCATGTTGCAGTTGTTGAAACTCAGATTTGATCTTGTGGTTCAGAAAAATACAGCTAGCTTTGCCTGTCTCTCTGGACTATATCCACTTTAAATTAAGCTTATCTAAACATCACAGTAGAATTTTGAATCAGAGACTAAATCTAAACAAAAACATGCACTTTTTCAAATATTTACCTAAATGGCACAAGTACAGTTTTTCTCACAGTATTAAAGGCCGCAGTCCTTGCAGCAATGAGACAATGAACTGCCTGTGGTACCACAGCAAATTTAAACATTGTCTT
This sequence comes from Thryothorus ludovicianus, assembly GCA_013397245.1. Lineage (NCBI taxonomy): Eukaryota > Metazoa > Chordata > Aves > Passeriformes > Certhiidae > Thryothorus > Thryothorus ludovicianus. The sequence continues at coordinate 22,583 of VZTB01002645.1, forward strand.
CCTTTCCTATTCTATCAACACTTTAGGCAAGCAATTACCTTACCTCTATTGGATTGTTTTTCGAGAATTGTTTTCACCTAGAGTGAGTTACTGAGATGACAAAATTAGAGGCAGAATCAACTGGGGCTCTACTGGGACTGGTTTATTACCATAATCTTCTAATCATCAGAAACTTCAGTGTGAAATAGACTGAGGTTTTTGAGAAATACAAGTCTGTGAATCTTCCTACAAGTTAGAGTGCTTTGTACACGTGGAATAATAACTGAACACGAATCTGAAGAAGGAGAAAACAGCTGCATCACTCTTTTCTTCCTCTTGCCTGCTGCAGGCATCAGAAGTCAGCCAGGAAGGGGACAGCTCGGAGCACACATTTGCCATGGTGACCATACGGGTGGTCGACCTCAACAACCATCCACCAACGTTCTATGGAGAAAATGGTCCCCAGAACAGATTTGAACTGACCATGTATGAGCATCCCCCAGAGGGTGAAATCTTAAGGGGATTGAAGATTTCAGTCAATGATTCAGATCAGGTAAATGGAAACTATGCAGACTTTGTTTTCCTGTCCTATTTTCCTAAAAACTAGAAAGAGCTGTCAGATGGAAATGTCATTTTAGAAACTCAGCTGTTTCACCTGCATTCCCTAGAAGCCTAGGACAGATGAAGTAGTTGTAGGGTCCAGTACCACACAGAGCCTGGACCCAGGAGTTCAGTTTGTCTGTCATACACTGTTATGCCAATGGGAAAGGTGGTCCTTAACCTACAGTCCAGGTCTTGTGGCAACTGAAGCTGAGCAGTCCTTTTGAACTTCCCTAACTACTGGTTTTGTTCAGTTGTTACCAGTGTATTGTCCGAGAACATATTCCTTTGAAGATTTTCTTGGAGGTTCCAAGCCCTTTAGTAATTTCAGGTGCAATTACTGTCTACATCTTCTTCTGGCCCTTATGTTATAGTCAGGATCTGCAGTGCATGGTTTGATAAGTCATTCCCACTGGAGTGATATTTTTAGGTAGTCTTAAAAATTATGCCCAAGCCAATCTAACTCTTAACAGATAAAGGAAAAGGAAAGAAGACTCCTTCCATCCCAGTCTGCTGTCTAACTGACCTATGATGCCTGTAGGTGCTATGGCAATGGTTGCTATAGGGACCCTTAAGCTAAATGTTGTATGAATGACATCCATCTGAGTTAGCCTCAGGTTAGGCAGTGACAAGAAAAAAGCTTAATGCATCTCAGAATTGTATTACTATTGGAAAGACTCTCTTCTGTAACTGTGCTCAGTATTGTGCTGGTTTGATGGTATTGTACTTTATCAAACCCACTGGCTTCTTCCCCCTCCCTCCTGCTGCTCTGCAGCGAGTAGATAAATGACTGCTTTCAAAGCAGTGCTACGTCTATCCTGCTATTGTCATGGGGGATGGTGCTGCAGAAGGGGAGAAACAAAACCCATCTCTTCTCTTTAGAGACAAAATATATATCTAGGCTGACAAAATATTCAGGCTGCAAGTTAGGCTATAAAATAAGCAGAAAACACTGATAAATACTCTGTATAGATTTCTCAAGGAACTTCCTGGCACAGTGTAAGGCATCACTCTAGGGGGATGAGATGCTTTTCTTCTAAGGCAAAAAACACAATGTTTTCCTTTCCACCCAACATTATTCCATGGAGAAGAAAATTAAACATGTGTCTGTCTGTCACAGCTACTAGAGACTGTTTTTTTGGGGGGAAAAGATACAAGTGAGGAGGAGGAGGAAGCTGAGATTAAGGTCTAGTTTAGGCCTACAGTGTGATGGAAATACCATGCTTACTTGCAAGAAATTTCTCTCCCAGACCTCTTCATCCAGGCTTAGGGCCCAGTGCTGGTGTTCCTCCAGTCATTCCTGTGTCCCATGGCTGTTTGCTTGGAGACATGCAGCAGCATGGCTTGCTCTGAGCAGGTCTGGGTTCAGTGGACACCAGTGGCAGAAATCACTCAGCTGCTGGAGGGAGGCAGTTCTCTCCCTGTCCCAGGCCACCCTTCTAGTCATGTACACTCCCATGTGCCACACACTTTGTATGATTTTGTCTGACTTTGTACTGTCAGACTGTCCACTCGCTCCATCAGCACAGTTTTGCACAGTCCAGCAGCTCTGGCTGTGTGTGTTTGGCTTTATCATCCAGCAAAAGAGAGCCTGTTATCATCTCTGTAGTTGAGGGTGGGTTTGTGTGACCAAACAATACAGACCACTGAGTTTGGATCCAAGGTCATTCCATTCCCCTTAAGGGACTACTGCTGAATACTTTTTCTCTTGACATGAGCTAGGGCTGCTCAAGAACTGCTCATAACAAGCTCTCCAGAGATAGAGCTGAAAGTAAAGTTGTCCTGTTTGAAAGTTATTATTAGAAATTCATCATCTCAAGATTCATGCTACAGGGAGAACGTGGCACCAGGCAGGCAGTGAATCCGGCTGTTTTGTCACAGTGTAAACATGACACTGAGAAATTGGTGAACACAGAGAGTTTGGTGAGGTATGCTCAGCTCATTTTCACATCTTTCCTGTAAGGCAGAAATATGAGAATCCTCCTTTCATCTTTTCTCTTACATGCTCCAGTTTGGTTTAAAAGAATTAGCCTGGCCAGCTGGCTTTGGCTCATTCTTCCCAACCTGCACACAAGTGATGGTAACCTTTTAGATACTGCTGCTTCCCATGTTCTCTCTGGCTAGAAGGTTTATCTATGCAGTGGGATTTGCCTTCTCACTTCATCTGGAGCTACCAAGTGTGTCAGATTTTGTTCTGCACAAGTGGAGCTCCTGTCTCCCCACAAGTGCATCAACTTCCAAAAGGTTTGGTATTTGCATCTCTGGGCTAGCTTAATCCAATCAGTGAAAAATGTGGAGTACCACCTCTGTTTAGAAATTGCCTATCTTTGTGATTCTTAATCTTCATCATGCAGAATGCATGAAGAACTCACACAGCATATGAGTTATTAGAACACAAGCTGAACACTGGAAGTGTTCAAAGCCGGCCTGGATGGGGCTCTGATCTACCTGGTCTAGTGGAAGGTGTCCCTCCCTGTGGCAGGGGAGTTGAAATGTGGTAATTTCAAATGTTCCTTCCAACCCAAACCATTCCATGAGACTGGGTCTGTGGGGTGTCCTTACTCGAGCAGTTCAGTTGTCTTTCCTTAGTAGGAAGCAGGAAGAGGCAGGACTTCCCTGCCAATATGCACATGGTGTCAGCTCTGTCTAGCTCCCAGTGTGTGACACAAAACCCAAGGCCACAAGATTCTTCTCTTAGCCAGGCCTGCTGCAGGGTTTTTCCATTATGACCGAAAGAATAACCAAGCTTGTCAATCTATATTAAGAAAAGCTGTGTCTGCCTTGTGACTAGGGCTGGAGGGATTATACAACTAAGCTTCTTAGTGGTCTCTTGCCCAGGGGATGGAGAGCAGAGGCCTCTCAACAGTAAGGCTCATTCTCATTTTATATCGTTGGAAGAAACAGAGCAATCTAGGCTGTAAGAAATGTGCCATTCACTGAAAACAATCACTGCCACATGTGCTTTTATTAACAGGGAGCCAATGCTAAATTCAACCTCCGTCTTGTTGGACCTGGTGGCATCTTCCGAGTGGTTCCTCAAACTGTCCTGAATGAAGCTCAGGTTACAATAATAGTGGAAAATTCTGCTGCTATTGACTATGAAAGCTCCAAGGTGCTAACCTTCAAGGTAATTCTGTTTTCCAGGTCCTTTTTTTCAGTGTATACAGTATGAGTATGATGGCATTTGTATCTGATGTGATTTACCTTTTTAATCCACCCAGAGCTGTCTGATGCATTATCAGAGACACGATAGTCCATGTAAGGGATACTCATTTCTGTCTCTGGTTCACCACCTTCACAAGGTTTAATGGATGCATCTGTGGACTGATTTAGTCCAGTGAGTGCAAAATGTTGTTTTTTATCTCTCTCTGGAAACTGTACATGTTGGTGGCTCTGAATCATTCTAGACTGAACTCCAAGGGTGTTATTTCTGCACTCACAATGATACATTCACAGGATGAAATCCTAATTTCTCTGCAGCTAGAACTTTACCTGCTTAGTGCTAAGTAATTTGATTCATGATCATGCTTTTGGATGTTGGCAGCCTGACGACCCCAGCTGACTGGAAGATAATTCCCCAAAATTGCTCACTGCCTTTGTCAGAGTCTATCTATCTACATGGCCATTTGCAGGCTGACCTGAGGCTCACCCATGCTCTAAGTCAGCCATGCAAAAACCAGTTTCATCCCAAAGTGGAACCTTGCATTATCACCTTCCCTGATGGATTCTTTGGCTCATCAACAAGATAATTAAGTAGTCTGGCTTTCTGTCAGCTGCCTCTGAACATGAGTATAGATGTTTCAGTTCTGACTGCAAAGAATTGCATAGACGATCCCTGTAATATTTTTTTTAAATGCCCAAAAACTATCTAGATGAGCATTAACATATGCTAGTTTGCAATGTACAGAGAGGGGCATTTTTGCACAGTCCAAGAGCCAAAATTCCACAATGTTGTTCTCCCCCTTGCCATATGGTTTGCTTTGTGTCCTTAGCAGGTTTCACTTCAATATGTTTTAGGCCTCTTCTTGTAATGTCCTAAGCCATTTTGAGCTTTATAGGTTAGAGATGCTACAAAAATATGAGGCATCATTACTGTGTTAAAGTGGAAGATTCTGAAAGGGCCATAAAGTGCTACTGAAACTAATTATAACAAGCGCACATTTATTCAGATTAAACTACCAAAAGACCAGTAAAGGAATTACACATGGCCTCCTCATGAATGCCAATAGAAATCAAAGTAGTTAATATGATAGCCATGAACACCAAAAGAATTAATTACCAGAAAAAAGGATATATATTTTTATAGCTTAAGCAGTTATTCACCTTTTTTTTTTTTTATTATTTCCACTGGTGAAAGACTTTCCAAAATTATTTCTACTGGAGACTATCAGACTTGACTTAAAAAGTGCAGCCTTTTTCTGGATTCCAAATGGAGAAGATGCAGATGGATGATATGGTAGCATTATACAGCAGAAAATATTTTATAAAGACTTCATTGCTGGCTTCATTTTCCTGCAAAGTTCAAATCACTTCCTACCCAGCTTCAATTGTCAGTGTAGGCATTCTGGTTAGAATTTTGTATGAAATGTATTTCTATTTAACATGTATATCACAACAGCTTTGAGAGGTTATCTTCAGGGTTTTGGGTTTTTTTCTGTAAGCAATGATCCCTCTCCTCTAGTTTGTTTTTGAAGAGTAAACTTCCAGAGAGTAATTAGAGCTAATTTGTCAGAGAGATGCACTGAAAAATTTTCTGAAGCAAATGCTACTAGAGAAATCTACCTTCCATTTAGTGCTTAAATGTAGGTGGTAGTCAGGAGTTCCTTCATTTTCAGCTGTCTAAGAGCTCGAATGGGTTTCCCAAAGTATGGCAGCTATGGTAATTCACACACCTCTCCAGCCCCTCTGCCACAGGGGCCAGATATTGCTGTCCCACCTTGCTATGGGCTGCCATGCTTTGGGAAACCTCCTGCCTCCATCCCCTTCAGCTTAGAGCACACGGTGCCTTGGCAGGAGCCTGGACATGCTGCAGACACTCAATCTACAGAATGGGCCAGGGGAGGCTGCAATTATCATCAGCTGCCAAAATCAAACTCTGTTTTAAAAATTTACCTACCACCTTTAAGATTGCATGTCAGTTTGCTCCTCTGGCACTTAAGTATGAATTGCTGATATGTAGTCCTGTAAAATAATAGTTTTATGCTGATTTTTTTTTCTCTCTGTATGAAACAAATACAGATCTACATAAGACACCGCAGGCAAGTAAGCTGACAAAATTTCCTCCCTGAAGGACAATGTTGTCAGCATGTTGACATAGCAGGACTGTGGCTGCTTAAAGGAGAGGGAATAAAAGATGAGTGCAGAAAACAAAGTAAAAATACTGAGCTTTCATAAGGTGTACTAAGATGGGCTGATTGCAGCAGCAATGATTTAACTGCAGATGTTATAATTTAGTTATAGCTCCATGTGCACAATCAGCACTAAGATTTTACCACTGCACTGCTATAGGAGCTGAGATTTCTCATGAGGAGGTTTTTGCTGATGTCTGTGTGGCTGTCCCTTCAAAATTTCTTTTGCTGTAACACTACTTGAGATTCCCAAACACAAAGTTAGCACAGCAATGTAGTGTCCAGGCTCCCCTTTTAGAGCAGATGTGCCCTGCAGTAATTGCAAGCAATCCTTTGAGATTCATTTCTTCTCTTTATTTCCAAACATTATAAATGTTCACACACAGCAGGCACAACTCTAGGAGAGAACACTAAGACAGCCTTTTCCCCATCTACTTGAACAGCCCCCCACCCTCTGCTTTCACCTCGAGGTGATCCAAGTGTGTCCAAGTCTGGCGGAGCCGAGGCTCGGTCACAGCATGCCTCATGTCTCTCCTCACTGTCACTGAGCATCACACAGTGAGGAGCTCTGGCTCCATGGCACCAGGGGAGCAGGGGATGCTGTGGCAGCCCTGCTGCTCCTTCCAAAGCTCACTGAGGCACTCAACCTCTTTGTGGGAGCTCCTGGGACACGTCTCCTAGGAATTAAAACCTGCAGCCAGATTTTTTCAGCTGAGCCTCTTATATCTCAGTTCATGTCCTGCTCATCAGTCTATTTAGTAGTGTGCTGTCTTCTTTGAGCCCTCCTGCTTTGTGCTAACTATGTCTCTGCCCAAGCATGAAAACCAAACATTAGACCATTGTTTTTGGTGTTAGCCATTTGGGCTCAGCCCCCACAAAGCCTAAGACTGCTGGCCTAGTGCTGATCCTGCGTGATGCAGCCACCCATGGGGCAGATATTTGGGACAGATGCTGGGAAGGTGCCAGTGTCTCTCAGGTTGCTGAAACTTTTCTTTTTTGCTCAGCCACAGACCACCTGAGCTTGCTGCTCTACCAGCTGAGGCATCCTACTGATGCTCCTCAAATCCAGTAAATTTTGCTCAGTAAGGAGGAGATAGATACAGTATATACTTGGTTTGCTCTATGTGGTTGCCTGTCCTTTCAGAGAAGCAGTTATAAGAATGTGTGATGTCAGAGAGCTCTGTTCTCCTCAGAGACAGTGAGGCAATTCAAAAGCCCCCATGTTATCTGACAAAGTCCTAATCAGCATGAGGGCAGAAATTCCATGAAGTCAGTAGTAGAAGTCCTCGCAATCTTTTGTAAATAGGATTCTGCTATACATGCTTGAGCATCCAGCATTTGCTTCAAAACAACAGGTTCCCTCATCTTTCTGCCCTATTTGGTGCAGTTTATTGTTCCTGACTTCTTTCCTGATGAAGAACTTCCTCTACAAAAAATCATGATTAAATTTATGTCATTATTCAAAATAATTCAGTCCTTGTTCCCCAAAGTTCTAGGAGCTGCCCAGGGGTGATTGTTTGTAGGCTTCTGTTACGGCTTTTGGATGTATGTTGGTTAGTTGTGACTAGTTACATCTGTCACATGAAATCTAACATGAATACACAGGTTTGAAGGGCTCTCCCCACAGCTTGATTGCCCTTCACAAGCAAGCACTCACAAACAAGCCACACACTGACCTGCCTCATCATCTCCACGGTTCTGAGCCGCCTGCTCCAACCAGGCTAAAATGCACCAATGTGCCATGGGTGGTGGAGGAAGCTCCTTCAAGAGAACTAATAGCTGCTTTTTAGTGATTTCTGGTTTTTCTCTTCTTAGCTTCTTGCAATTGAGGTGAACACGCCGGAGAAATTCAGCTCAACGGCTGACGTAGTGATTCGCCTGCTGGACACCAATGACAACGTCCCAAAGTTCTCCTCTGACTACTACATTGCCAGGATCCCTGAGAACTCCCCAGGGGGCTCAAATGTGGTTGCTGTTACAGTAAGTTTTGTTCACCTCTTTAGAAATGTTGTCTTTTCTGGGTGTCTTTGGAGACAATTCAAGTACCTTAAAAAGAGTGGACAGGGCAAGTAGCAAATCTTACTTGCCATTTGACTTCCAGACCAAACTCCAATTCCTTTCCAGAATAAACCTAAAAAACCCACTTCAGGAAAAAATAAAGTTTCAGGCAAATATAGTTTAGAACAACAAGGGCCATCTGCTTTTAAGACAAATCACATGGTCTTTGAGTATTAAGAAAGCCTCAGCCAAATCAGTGTCTAGTGGGAAGATTCGGTTATGGCTAAGTGGAATTGGATTTACTGGATTTGCTTGCTTAAGTATGAGCAGAAAGAAAACAACATGGCTGCTTAGTAGGTATTAGTCTCCTCCTCTTGGGAGGAGCCTGGCTGCTAAAGGCATAATTAAACAGTTAATGAGGGCAAGAATATAAAACTAAAGTACTTATGACTGGGGAAAAAACGATCCCTGTGTATGTATCCTCTCACAGTGGGAAAAATATGCCTATAGATTTTCCAGTATCTTGCATTTTCATACAAAGAAAGTCAGGATATTACATGGACCCTGAGTGCTGGAGGAGCATTTCCAGCTGCCTTTCCCTAATGCAACTTCCTGGAAACACCCTCATGTCACAAAGCCAAGAAAACTCCTGGCCACCTGGGCCTCAGTGGGGGATGCAAATCACCAGAGGCCACACAGGTAAGGATGGTAGAGGCAGGTTGCCAGAGATCTCCAGCACAAACTGGCAACAAGCATGAAAGACAATTAAATAATCAGAATAATAAAGTGCTGGAGGCAAATTTTAGCAATGGAAGAATTAAAGAAGTGAAACACAAACAATAGAGAAAAGGTTATTGCATGAAACTAATAGGAAAGTTATCATAGACTCTTAAACTTTACTATGTTTGAGGTAATAGGAATAAAAAAATTCTAGGACATTGATAGGAAAAAAAAATATATATTTAAAAAATGTTTGCAGAAGCAACAGAACTTCTGAGCCAAAGTGCACAGGAACGTGTAGCTGAGGAGCCCATGTAAAATTTAGTAATGTGCTGTCAACTCAGTACTTGACCCAGATTCACAGCTATATGTGAAAAAATAATATGTTTCAAGTACTCAGAAGAGTAATTCTGGAGGAAGTCCCAGGTAAGCAAAGGTTTTAAGTAAAGTTAGACAGTACTAAACTAGGCTGTGGTCAAAATTATGGGGTGAGAGAATCTGACAAGCTCATGCCAAAGAACAAAACAACATCTATCAGTAGGGCTGCAGCTGTGTTATGTTAATCCTACAGGAATCAAAGACATTGTTCTGGTTCTCAAATATTTTAACAGGAAGATGAATGAATCAGCCAGCATCACCATGAATTTGATGGCCAGATACAATGGTGTAACACCTCCTCAGAGCTATCAGAGAAGCAGGAGCTTATGGAAATAGCTGCTACCAAATCAATAGCTTCCTAAGCCTGAGCTAAGAAAGGAAGCCAACAAGAGTATGAAACAAAGATATCATCTGGTGTAGTATTTGCATTATTAAAAGTCACACAGGCACAAGCGTGATTAAAATATAAACAAAGCTGAAATACAATGTATAGATTGAAACATTTGTTATTCATTACTTTAAATTGAATCAATTAAACAAGCAGAAGCTTAAAAATACTCTATATTTATAATACTCTGTATTTGTCTAGGGAATATTCATTAATGTTTAACTGATAATTAGGAAGGTTTGAGAGCTGGCAGTGTGTTCATGTCATTGAGATTATCTCCATCTCTATCAAAGGAGGATGAGGGAACTGTGGATGGATGGGGCCATCTAGCGTCACTGTCCCTGCCAGAGCCCCTGGGCACCAGGGACAGTGTTCCTGGGACTGGCAGGGACATTTCCTGCTGTTAGGTTGTGCACTTTCTAGGGACATATTTCCTCATGTGGTTTCCCACTTCAAATTTGATGGCAAAGAGAGTGAAAAGCATTCGGGCCTGTTGTTAAAGATAAAATGCATTTTAGTAAAGTAAAACTCTTTTCTTCTTTTCTTAAGGCTACAGATCCAGATTCAGGGCTTTGGGGAGAAATCAAGTACTCTATCTATGGAACAGGAGCAGATCTGTAAGTAACAAGTAAATAAATAAAACTACATAACCTCTAAGCAGAGTTCTAAAAGAATTTTAAAAGAAAGCTAGCAGACTCATTCTTGATCTGCTCATTTCCAAGGACGTTTATGCCATGTTCTTTGTGAGTACTGCGAACACAATAGCAGTAAAGCTGCTGTGATCATTAAACATCTGCTTCATGAACCCAAGGAGTTCTACCCACAAACCCCCAAAGAGATACAAGGCATCTGAAATATCAATACACAGGATTTGTTCAATCGCCATTTGAAAAACTCTTGTAAGAGAAAGAGAGGTTTTGGTCTAGTTGTGAAAAGTCAGTTCTGCAGAAAAAGAATCTCTTGGTTTTCTCCCCTTCCCTTTCCATATAGCTTTACAAATAGCTCTTGTCAAAATAAATCAAGGAAGACAAGATATTCCAGGATATAAACTTCAGCTTTGGAGGTCAGCTGCATTGGATGTTAAAAGCCTTTCATAGGTATAAACATAATGGTCCTGCATCAGGAAAAAGGGAACCTGATGCATACTTGATTTGGTAATAATGGCTCCCTCCCTCTCCCTGTCTTTGGGGACAGTGCTGGGCATAGAACATCTTGAAACATTGGTGCCTTCACACCATGTCCATCCCAGCACCCAAACATGGCTGGGATCAGTGGCTGTCACAGACATTCACAGACATATGGAACCTGCAGCTGCAGGGCAGAATGCTGGAAATGAATGAGCTTCTCAGGCACTCTTCTCAAGAATTTTCTTTCCTCTGTACGTTATCCACTAAAGCTGAACTCTTCTTGTTAAGGTGAAAGCCGTTTAGGAGGCACAATCTAAGTCTAAAATCCAAGATGTTAAGGGTGAACCTCTTCTGTAGCCAGAAGGACACACAATATGGGAGCATTTCCACGATGGATTATTTTGAGCTCTTCACTAAGTCTTTAAGCTAGCTGCTAACTGCACAGAGAGAAGCAAGAAAAGGTCATGTCATGCAGGCAGACCTCTTAGGTTTAGAATGTAGCAGCTGGTGGAACGAAGCATGAGAAGGTTGTTGACAAAGGAATTAGAGGAAAAAAATGTCAGTGCAACTTTATTCTTATTGGCATTATGGGGATGCTCAGATTCACTGTTCTTATGCTATTGAATGAAGAAATTATTATGTGAAGTTTTTTTTTTCCTTCTTAAGTATTTTTTTTTGTTTTCCTCGTGCCAGAACAGCAGAACTCTGCAAGGCTAGATTGATTTTCTAGCCCTGGCACGTCTAGATCTGCTGAACACACAGTTTGATGCAGATAGGAGAGTTTCAGCTAGAGGCACCATGTTTCTGTCTTGGATTTCACATCAGTGGGCGTGCAGCTGCCTGGGCAGAGAGATGAGTTGTACCGGAGTAAGAGAAATAGTGTTAACTGTTGAGGATGAAACCAATCTGATGGTACTCCTACTTTGGTAATCCAAGCTGCAAGTGGGAGCACTTCTATTCTTCCACTTAAATGGGAATGATGAGAGTGCTTCTGCATGGTTAGGCTGGGCTGAGTGCTGAGGAGATGGCACAGGCACTGTCTCTACACAGCTATTCCCACCTCCAGATCCTGGATTTCATCAAAACTTGTATTTGAATTTAACAGGGTTATGAGAACAATTGAAGATTCTGGATTGCTAAATGCCTATTTTATAATCACTCTAAATTGTATTCACAGTTGGAATACAGAAAATATTTTGCTACCTGTACATGGATCAAAGAATATATAAAAACTTTTATCTGTTAAAAGTTCTACTGCTTGGAGTCTACACTGGCAGTCCATTTTAAAAAGACACTGTGTTGGTATTTTCTCTATAAATCCAAACTTTGGGCTGACACTTTTGACAGTGTCTCTGTAATTACAAATGTGTAAAATTGAACTTGCAACAGATAAATCTGAACACCCACTCCATCCCAGTGTCAGTCTATGGAAAAATGATTATTTTTGGAGAAGATAATTTGCCCTGTAGTTTGGGGGATTTAAGAGCAGAATTTTTCCTTCCCATTCTGAGAAGTGAAGATCTTAAATATGACATGCATCACACATCTTTTAGCTATTTAGGTGATATAAATCAATCTTAATTTATGCAGGAGATAATCTATTACACTGTACTTCTAAACTGAAAAAAAAAAAGTAAATATAAGTTTAATGTTTTTCCTTTTAATGCAAAGAAATCACTCTGGGAGAAGGCCATCACACTGAGCATTTACTGAGGACAGACTTTTAATGGAAAATGCAGCTAAAATGGCACAAGAGAGAGGAAACGATGAGACACTGATAGTTCTCTTGTTTTAAGCCTAGACAAAAACAAGATTGAGTGAAGGATTTGGAAACATCACCCAGAGAGGAATTAGGTGAAGCGTACCAGTGTCTGGGCACAGCATTTCAGTGTTTATACCCTGGAGCAAAGGTGGGCTCTAAACACACACTGAGTGACCAAAAGTCTTCTCTTGCTTCTTTTCCAGGTTCCTAATCCACCCATCAACAGGTATAATTTACACCCAGCCCTGGGCTGTGCTAGATGCTGAAGTGAACTCAAAGTATAATTTCTATGTGAAAGCAGAGGACACAGATGGGAAATACAGCTTGGCTGAAGTGTTTATCACTGTGCTAGATGTCAATGACCACTCTCCAGAGTTCAATGAAAACATCCAGGAAAAGACGATGATCATTGGGTCACCGGTGAAGATAGAGGTGAGAGATGGCACGTGTGTCACAAAGCAGAGGGCTTTGGAAAAGCCCTGGCTCTGCTGTTTACTCTCAGGGGTCATGATGAATGTTTGAAAGTTGCCTTTTCTTGCAGCTTTATTTTGCACATCCATTCGGATGTAATAAATGGGTTAAAGTGTGGAATTATAGCATTTACTTGCTAAGAAGGAGAAATAAATTCTATAGGCAGAATATGAAGTCCTGTTACAGTATTTGAATGATCAGCTGGTGGACGATCCTGGATTATACAGTGATCACAAGAAGCCCAAATAAGATAAGTGAATGAAAGTACAGGCTTTTGAACACTTAACCTTCCTGACACTCCTTTGTGTTCAACCACACAACTTAGTTCCCTTCATTTTGAAGAACGATATTCAATAATCCAGTGTGGAACAGAAGGTGAAAAAATGCAATAACAATTCCCAGGCAAAGGTGCAGAACATCCTATGTCACACACATTTAAATGCATATCGAGAAGCCTGATCACACAACACTTGATGTTAGTAAAATAAATACCATAGCACAAAAATTAAGGCAGCTATAGTTTATGGCATGGAGCTAATCCTGTTGTTCTTTATCACTTCACATTTGTCCCCCACACTGTGTGAGAAGCTTCCAGCTGAGGACCATTTGCATTCTACAGATAGCTTACAGTTCAGTTTTTCCTCTGATTTTATTTCATTTCAAACAGAAATCACTTTTAAAGAAAGGAGCCTAGTCCTGCTGTTTTTCAGTAGAAAATGTAGCCTAGCTTCCAAGATGAAATGAAAGCAGCCCAGTTATGGCACAGATACTATCAGAAGTGAATGCTCAGAAGCTTTTTGTCCTCAGGCAAGGATACAAACAGTAACACCTTTGTTTTTTACACTTCCCCTACCAGGCTATAGACCAAGATGCAGAAGAACCCAACAACATTGTGGATTATTCCATCATGCAAGCAGATCCAGCCAATGTGTTTGACATAGACCAAAGCACTGGAGAAATCAAGCTGAAATCCTATATCCGATCTCTGGACATCATCCACAACATCACAAACAATAAGGACTGCATATGGTCATTGGTGGTCCAGGCCAAAGACCGAGGCTCCCCGTCCTTCAGTACCACAGCAGTTCTGAAGATTGATATCACAGAAGAGGTAAGCAAATGTTTTAGAAAAATCCAAACAGGAGACAATCCCTGAAAGGCACCAAAGGCTAGACTTGCTTTTGCAATTATTTGCTCCATTTCTGAGACTTTCTTGCCAGCTCTGTTCTATAGAGTGTTTCTATAGCCTTGTAGTGAAATTGGACTCTACAGCCATAAATGTGAAAGATATTTTGATCAGAAATAGGGCAAAGGTACAAAGGTAGGAGCATAATGTAAATGGGAGATGAGTTTTTCGTTAGAGATTGTTAGATATGAATAAAGGTCTATAGACTTCTGAGAGTAAAGGTAAATCCCAAATGCTAAATTTCCACTTTTTATTTTCATCCAGAAGAAGAACAAAAACTCTTTTTCCCTTACAAAGAATGGAAAGCAGCTGAGGTCAGAGTGAAATATATCAGATAAATCAACCTAAGTGACATAGGAAAAGTGAAAAAAAACTTTACAGAAATGCTTTAAAGTACATAGAACTCTGGATGGGAGTTTAATAATTGCACTATTATTAGCAGATGAAACAAGAAGACTCTAAAAGAGTCTTGCACACGTAGGTTGAGATTTTCCTTAGTCCAGCTTTTGTGTGGGCTCAAGAACAAGCAGCGATTTATGGTGTGCAGCACACGCTTGCACGATTCTTATTTATTGTAACTGTCTTGCCATGCCTTTAAGTAGGTACCAGCAGGGAGGAAATGGGCTTTAAAGTAGATGAGAAACACATCATTAGCTTGACAGTCTCTGGACCACACACATAAACTGGGCAAAGATGCAAATCCTACAGACAGCAGCTGGCCTTCTCTTTCTTTGGTCACAATGCTCCCACTGCTCTTAGATCTGTTATAATCTTTCTTTGATTTCTCCATTTCCTCTTATTCCCCTGATACTCTTTATGAGGCATGTTCATATGATAGTTTTTATAGACAGTTCAGATCCTGCTGGACTGCCAGGGGACTGGGGTCTGCCCTAGCAGGGCAGTGCCTGGCATGGGGCTGCCTTTTGGGGCCAGCCAGCCCTGTGGGCATGGGCTGGGCTTGCTGCTGCAAGGCTCTGCCATGTGGAGCTGGGGGACTTTGCATGTGGGGCATAAGTGGTAAGTCTAGAGATGTAGCTGTTCTTACAGATACAAAGGACATGCACTGCTTAACACCTGGATTTCTCATGGAAATTAAGTTTTGGTGGGTTTTATACAACAAACCAGAATTGCTGCCCACAGCCAAGAGTGGGAGTTCTTGCCCTCCCTGCCTGGCTCCCAGGCTTCTCACAGGCTGCACATTTCAGGATTGCATGGCACTGGGTGGACCCAGGCACTGTCCTCAGGCATGTCCCTGCTGGTGGCCACCAGCCTTCCCTTCCCTCCCAGGTGAGCTGGACACCTCTCTGTCAGCACAGAGCTGATGGCTGTAAGTGGAGGGAGGGTCCCCACACCTCCCTGCTGGGGGACAACCTGTCCCTGAACCAGCTGATGAAGGACAACTGGAAGGAAAACACAAGTAGCTGATACTTTGGGATAAGACGTTTCCTGAATTTCCTTCTAGAGCTTGAAGCAATAGCAGTACCTGATGAAAGATGGTGTCTGGTAGGAAGTCCCCTGTCTGCCTCCTTTTCTCTCCCTCCAGAGGTATATATTTGGCACACAGTGAGGGAGAGCCCACCTCATAAAGGCTAAAGGGGAAGCAGAGAGCATCTGATGACATGGATTTCCTCACATGAGCAGTTTTTTTTCCTTCTTCCCGTGCTCTTCTTGACGTCAAGTCCCAACAAGGAGTCTGAGATAGCAACAGCATCTTCTTTCTTCTAGCAGGTTTCTTCAGCAGGATCTGGGCTACCAATCTAGTGTCACATCCTCCATAACCTTTGTATATATCTCTATTACTTTTTCCATTGCTTGCAATAATTTGGGTTGGTTGGGTAGGGGAATTTTTTTCTATCCCATAGGATCCCATCTTTCTGCAGAAACAGATTTCAGTTTGCAGGTATATGAGATGCAGTGACAGTGTCCAAAACTTTTTGTCCCTATATCCCAGGGACAACACAGCCACTGCTGGCACTTTGTGAAGAAAACAGTCTCTTGGTGTAGGCATATTGCATACACACACTCTCTCTCTTTCTCTGAGGCTGTTAAAAATGTGCATTTCATCCCTCTGTGCTCCAGCTGTACAAAGGCTCTTATTTTGCTGTTTGGTGGGCATTTATGTATTACTGATTTTGGATAAGGAGGATATTTTTGAATGCATCCTCTAGAGGTTTCCTGCAGTGTTAATCACAGTAAGTAATTAAACAGGCATATTTTCTGATTAACGTTTACCGTAGCAATTAGCACAAGTCTGTGCCCTTCGAGATGGATGCCTTGTGGCTAAGTTCAGCAGTATTGCACATCAAAAGGACCTTCTTCTCTTGGAATAATACAGTGCTAAAAGAATCCAAAGGCCTTTTAATTTAACTGAGTCTGATTTTATGGAAATTGGTACCGAGGGGCATCTGTTAATATCCTATCCTTTTGCAATAAATAAAAAATATCTTTTCACAGAATGAAAAACATATGTTAGAAAAGCCAGTCTTTTTCAATCCATATGTCTCACTCAGAAATCTATTCCTGCTGCCCAATGTTTTCAGAGAAGACTGATTCCCACTCCTGTTCCTGAAGTTTGGCCTGATGGGGGCATCCACCAGCCTCTTGATGACTCTACTGAGGTTCTGCAAATGTAGAGGGGGTGTTTATTTACACCTCCTCACAGACTGAGGCTTAAGTCCATATTTAGACAGCATAATCTGTAGTTCTTAATAGCTTTGGCCACTCATTTAGACTTCTAAATATAGCTGGTGAGCCTCAGTTTTAGATTCTCCTAACTGAAAGGCTCAACAAAAATCTTTGGGGTAACATGGAGATCTCTCTCGTACTAACTGCAACCATGGGAACTATGGTTGATAGCACTGTACAGTCCTTGCCACATTTGCAGAGCAGTTAGCCTCTTCTTTCCACTTTTCTTTTTTCCAATATAGAAAAAAAAATTGGTTTGATTTGAGAAGTCTTGCCTCATGCTGGTGTTTGTACTGCAAAGTGATGCAAACACAGCCTTCATATACAGTGATGGCACTGAGCTTTGGGATAAGCACTGCAGGGCCAGCTGGTGTTCTACCTCAGATCAGGAGTCACTTCTGAAGCAAATCTTCTGATCATTCCCACACACTGTGTCTGTGCCTCACATAGCTCCAAGCACACAAGGCGGACTTCTTTCACAGGAAAATGTATTTCAGGAGAACACCTAGTGTGCCTGAGCACCATCAGGCAGTCCCTCCCTGCGACCAGGCTAGAACAAAGCCCCAGAAATGCTGAATTTGTGGAAGTGGGCTTCTCAGAGCCAGCTGGTTCGTTGCACAGATTGGACAGATCCATTTGCTTGAGTCAACGCAGACCAAGTTGTAACACAATCATTGAACCAAACATTTAAGATCGAGTCCAACTGTTAATCCAGCACTGCCAAGCCCATCACAAAACCATGCTCCTTAAGTGCCACATCTGCAAAAACTCTGCAATAGCTTGGGCTCTTAACAGGTTTGCCTACTTACTTAGACTCCTAAATATAGCTGGTGAGCCTTGGCTGCTCTGCTGGTTGAACAGCTCAACCACATTCCTGTTGGGTCAAGCTTCTGGATATCTGGCACACGTGCTCTGCTCACTGCAACCCATGCATTAGGAAAGGCTCTTGAGAAGCTGCCACAGCAAAAAAACCAGCAGAGCATTATCTTCTGTGAGCAGTAGCATTTTAACTCCTTTGATGGCTGTTAGGAAAGAGAGTGTTTCCTCCAGGTCTTGGCCCACAGAGCTACGACAGCTTCCATTTCATCATGTATCTGCTTTTATTTTATGTGTACCAGGAAAACCATTACCCTTCAAAATGCAGCATACCTTTTAGGAAAAAACAACAGCTTCAGCAATTGCAAAGTGGCACTATTTGTAGAGCTGGCTACATGGCACTGCTGGTAATCAACACAGGGACTTGTAGATGTTTTAAATGTCCACTTCCCATAAGTTTCTCTATAGCCTGGCTAAGATCATGACATTCCTGGCCTGTACTGCAAGTTATTCATCCTATTTATCCTGCCAGTGTCATGGCCATGACAAACAGAACTCTCCCACTGTGTGCTTACAAAATGTCTGATGTTTTCATGCAGAACAGTTGTCCAAGGCTAATTCCAGGCAAAGCCTTGTATAGTAGAGGTCAAGTAACTAGAATAGAGGCTGAACCTAGCTGTTAATGGGTTTAGTTTTGGTATTAATCATCTCTTCATCTTTGGAAGCTCTGAACAGATGCCAGACTGAGACCATGGGATTGAATGAAGCCAAATGTCAAAACTCTCCATACAATTTTTATCTGTTCTTGCCTCTACAGCTGTAGTACACAGACAACATGTACTTCTGTATAATCTCATTTATGCAAGGTTTTCAAGTATCTAGTCAAATACTCTTCAGCCATCAGTGCCTTCCTATAAAACAGATCTTGACAAAACTTGTAACAGGTGGACTTAGGTCACATACTACTTAGCAGGCTTTATCTGATACTTAATTCATCTGACTTTCACATGAAGTTAAGTAAGCCAGGGTAGAATGTCTATCATCTGATGGGACTTAAGTACAAAAAAATCCATGTAATGCAGAACAGCAAAGCTGATGTTAGTCTAAGCTTCACCAAAGTCATAGGCTGCTTTGCTTTTGGTTTCTAGTTCAGGTACACTCCTAATACTGGACATAATCTCTGCACAGCAAAATGATGAAAACTTATCCCCACCTGCCCAGTGACACAGTCTGTGAGTTTCAGTAGCATTTCTTTGGCCCTTTCTTGTTGGCAATGGGACACATTCAGGGTAGAATGAGGGGGCTTGATAATGCATTTGAGATAGGTTGTGAAAACACAGAAATTAAGACAAGGAGGTGTTTATTAGCTAATTTACATGCCCCAATTTATGGATGTAACATTAATTAAAAGAGATATTCTGAAGCACACTCTGGATACTCTTAGTCATCTTCCCCCACAGACTGGGGAGGGCAAAGAGATGGGCATCCTAGTTTACAGTCACACAGGGAAATCCATCTGATCTCCAAGTCAGAAGTTCAAGTCCAAGCTACTCACAAGGTTCTCCTTATCCACACTATCTTTGGTATCTATTTTAACATGTGGTGACTTCTGCTCCAGAGGGATCCTTTTCTCCCTATTGACCAAAAGCTGTGAGCATAGACCTCTAACTAAAATATGGATCAGTAGACATGCAAAGTTTGGGTGAGGATTCCCTCAGGGAGTCAGGGACACAGTGGGCAGCCCAGTCTTTCTGCAGCCACATCACTTTATGACAAACTCTCAGTAACAAAACGTGCATATGAATGTGCCATTTCTGAAAGATCTCCTGGCCTTGCATAGCACTACTCTCTGTTCAGATACCACCTGTATTCCCAATGAGCTTCTCTTGGAAATGCAGTCCAAGGATGGGCTACCATACCCTGAATAAGGGTGTTCTACGTGCCATGCCTCTACCCTTTATTCCCTAATCAGCCAGGTGTTTATATGTGCTTCCTAACTTCTTTTACTCTTTCTGGATTCAGTTCAACATCATTGCAACTGCCTCCTCTCCTGTGCCTAGTTCAACACTTAGCTCCTTTTATTTTATAGGCTCTCTATCCCATACACATTTCAGCCTAGTTCCCCAGCTGTATTTATAATAGATATTGGCCTCTTCGAAATATAACCATGTGAGGGTTGACCATTTCTCTTATTTTTGATATTTCCAGATCAAGTCCAGGGTAAAATCCTATATTTTAGGCCTCAAGAAGCGTCCATGGACAATATATGGAATATGCATGAGTGGCGTCCTTTCCACCATTTCTGTTACAATGGTGATCTCCACCATCATGTACTGGAAAAGTGTGAAAAGATCCAAGCTCCACCCACAGGGCAAAATCCGCAAAATTATACGGGGACCTCCAAGACGCACAGTGTGCTAAGCTGGAAAGTGAACTGGCCATTCATTTGTCCTTAATATGCCATATGTAGCTTATGTCATTGCTGATTTCTTTTCTTTCTATAAACAAAACTCTTTAGCTCCACTTATCTCCCCTACCTCAAAGAGTTTTGTTATGTCTGTAAAAGAGTACTTGAAAACAGAATGCAGCATGTATCTGCTAACTACTGATTTGTACACTGACATTTTATAAGCCTAATCCTTTTCAATGTCATGCTCAGTAATTGAGCCAATTCTTTTTTTGCTCCATTCTTGCAAGTTAAATGATTATGGTGACATGAAGGAATCTGCCCTAATTTGGTGGCAATTCTTCTGTAAACTTTTGTGTTCAAGTCATCTACCTCACAGTACTATAATGTTTACCCAGTCTCTGGGCCCATCTAAATTCTCCACCCCTGGACTGGACTGGCTGTGTGACTCTCATTTTTTTTTTTTTTTTAAAGACAACTTCCATCAATGAGCTCTACTTGTAACATATTTTGGACAAATGAAATTTCTGGGTCACTGTCTGTCCCCTAGAGTAAGTCATGTGTTTTCTTTGTACTCCTTTACAGACTCTTCACAAAGGGCCTATGGCCGCCTTTTTGATGCAAACTAAAGATAACCCCATGAAAGCCTTAGGAGTGCTAGCTGGTGTCATGGGCATAATGGTGCTGATAACTATCATGATCTCCACTGCCATGTTCTGGCGCAACAAGCGGTCCAACAAAGTCATGCCGGTGAGAAGGATCATAAAAAAGAGACAGATGCCGCCATCCCGGACAATCAGGATGGAGTGGCTGAAGTTCAAGAGGCCCAGCAACGCTGCAGAGAAGTTTGTCGTTGAGGAGGACGTCAAGAGCCTACACAATGAGAACAGCAACAACAACGTCCAGGTTGTGCCGGTGCCGCCGGCAGCCCCTCTGCCCCCGCCACCCCCTGCCCTGGCTCCCCGGGGCGATGCCCCGGCGTGGCGGGTGCCCACCGTGTCCGGCTCCCTCACCCCCAAGCACGTCACCAAGCCACCGAAGAAGAAAGGTCACAGCAGCACCCACAACGCCCTCGTGTCAGAGCTCAAAATGAGGTTTGAGAAGAGGAACGCAGCCTTTGGGGAGCCCCACATCTAGGTGCTCTCAGCAGCCCCAGAGGCTGCAGACTGTGGCTGGGCATGGATGTTTTTACGTGCTGTCTCTTCCCTGTGACTGTCAGCACCCTGTGAACCAGAGCAGCTTCTCGCTGTGATAGCCACCCCTCACCCTCTGCAAGTCCCACGTGCTACAGCGTCTCCCCACCCACAGCAGCCTCCATGTCCAGCTGTGACTGCGGTTCCTGCGTTTCCCAGGGCCCTCCCTGCAGCTGTGTCTGACCGTGCTGCTGAGTGCACTGGCCACAGCCTCCCCAGGTGAGCAGGGACTCAGGCTGCCCCTGGTTTGCAGGGCTCTACCCAGAGCTTGGGTTTTCAAACAGGATGCTCTGCAGCCAAGGCCCTGGTGGATTCCACTTCTGACCTGGTCCATGGCACGTGGGTTTGAGGTGTCCTAAAATCCATCACTTCAAATCCCAGACCCATTTTTGAAGATGTTGGCCTGGCTGTGGCAGCAGCACTGAGTCGAGGTGCAGGTCAGTGACACTGCCCTGTCCCCAGAGCACACTGTGCTTTGCAACAGCTGGCGGAGCGATGTGCTCACAGCCTGAGTACCTTCATTCCCCAAAGGTAAGCAGGCAGGCCTGGACAAGTTCTTCATTTTCCTGCAGCTTACACTGGGTTTTGCCAGAGCACATTGACATGATGCTGTGCTTTGCTTCTGCCCTGGACTTGCCTGCTGAGGAGGGATGGGAGGGGCTCCTTCCCTGGACCAGCAGGGGCAAGATTTGAGCACAGAAGTTCAATGGCAGCGCTCACTCAGCACTGCCTCCTTCTGACACCGCACCCTTGAAGAGCAGGAGCCCAGCAGGAGAAGGACATGAATAAAAACACAGGGAAGACAAGGTAAAACTGAGAAGCAAATGATAAGTGGAAGACAGACACAAGTGCTGGAAAGTTGCATATGTTGGTCAGGGAAGTGTCTGGAAAGATCATGTGGTGTTGTACACTGCTAGCAGAAGGTGTCAATGAGTATATTTCATCACCTCTCCTGGCTTGTTGCAGGGACTGGTGTGTGCAAAAGGAGGTTTCCATAAAATATTCAGGTTTTTCTTGTCACTATTTTTGAGTGAATTAAACAACAGTTAATGGGAGGGGACTGGCAGAGCAGCTGACAGTTTTATTAACAGTAAAAAGGCACCGAGAGCAGAGCACTTTTCTCACTGGATCTACCCCACAGACTCCCCCTCAGGTTTGTTTCTAAGGAGATGGTTTTCAGCTGGGCCTGGCTGTTTCCATCCCCTGGGGAGAAGGCAGCACCGACTGAGCTGGCTGGGGAGCAGCACCATCCTGCAAGCCTCTCTCTGAGACCTGGCCCTGCAGAGAAGAGGAATATCAAGGTGGGGAGCAAGCCTGACAGGACACACCGTGTTAATTCAAGGGGTTCATGAGAGTTCTCTAGCTGTCATTTCAATGGAACCAGCAGACCTGGCCCTCAGGATCTCCTCTCACTCCAGTAGCTGAAATAATTCCCTTTTTAGCACCAGGACTTCATCAGTTTAGGAGATAGCTGGTTGAGTATAAAATTACCCACTTACAAGGAAAATCTTGTATTTTTTAACTTCAGTTCAATCTGCCTCGAAGCCATAGTGTTCATGGCTCATGTCACCCGTGAGCTGAGCCAGCAGCTGTAGCCAAGAGGTGCAGGAGGGTCCCAGCTGGGCACTGCTCCCAGAGCCTCTCCTGTCACATTTTCTCTACTGTTGTCTTGCTTATCCCTCCTCCTGGGGCACTGTGATGTGAGGCCCAGGTTCTCACCTGTCCAATCACCTCATCCTTGTCTCCTGGCCATAAGCTGGCCAGAGGGAGGGGATGTGCAGCCCCTGACCCCACTCCTGCTGCCCTGTGCAAGCACCTGCCTTCTGCTGGCTGAGTGTCCATCCACAGGTTCTGCAATGTTTCCCAAAGTTCCTGATTTGTTCCCCACACCACTGTCTTCCCTATTGTGTTATTGCCAGTACTCAGTGTTCATTCTCTAATGAGGAAAGCCTATAAAGACCATTCAATTAAGTCAGATTTAACAGGAATTACAGGCTTATAGTCTTAGAGATTATATTTAAGAGGCAATAAAGATGTTTTATTACTATGTTGTGAGTCTCTTTCCCAGTTACTCTGTATTTCAACTTCAAGGAGTTTTTTTAATAAGTAAATTTAAAAAAACCTCTGCAAAAGGTGGTTATGTGTGTACTTGGTGTGCTTCTGCTGGCGATGTCATTTCCTGTTACATGACCAGCCAGCCAGAGGCAGCCAGGCTGCTTTTTAGGATGATCAAATGGACCCTTCTGCAGGCTGTGAGTCAGTAGAGGGGCTGTGTGGTTTTTTTTCCACCAGGCTGGAAGGAGAGGAGCTGAGGAGCAGGACGCCATTGGCACAGGCCAAGGGCTCCCGTGGTACAGCCCTGCAGGCCCAGGGCAGGGAGGCAGCAGTGTCCAGGGCCTGCGGTTTGTTATGAACCCTCCACGTGGTCAGAGGATGTTTTGTCTTCCCCTGGCTGTTTCCTCACTGTGATTCAGCTCTCTCCAGTCTCTACAGTGTGCTGTTGTCCCTCCCTGCTGACTGGGGTGGAAGAAGACCAGTCATTACTGAAGGTGCTTTGTTATTTACTCCCCCTCACTCTGGTCTTCAACCAGCATCATTCTGTATTAGCTGTGTCTGCAGGAGGCTTTCCCAGGACAAGGTTTTCCTGCTTGGCCAGCTGCCTCTGCTCCTTCCTCACCACTCCAGACCCCTGTGACTCGTACTGAAGCTGTCTGGCCTCCTCCATCCTTGCAGCCAAACCCCGGAGCTCCTTGGAATCCAAGCTGCTTTGCAATTTGTAACTGTAAAAGGCCAGAGATGAAGCAGAGGATGTGTATTCTGAAAGCCTGTCGTGTTTATTGCTTTGACACTAAAAACTGACAAGACTAAGAAGTCCTGTTAAGTATTAACAGTGAGAGTCAGCAGTGACAAAACAGAGCTCTGTTCAAAAGCTGTGCAGTACAGCAGAAGGAGGTGCTGGGAGAGAAATCATATGGCCTGAGAAGAGACAGCATAGAAAACACACACCAAAAAACAAAATACAATTAGAAAGCCAAGCTACAACAGCATGAAGCTCACAACACCTGGGGTGCCTACTCTAGATTTTTCTTCTTGAGATGATCTATAACACATATAACAAGGGCTGTGGGTCTATGGGCCACATGCTTTGGTTGTGCTGGAAAGCATGAGGTCAAAAAAAGGAAAATAATAAGTCACATGTCCTCAGACCCCTGAGAATCACAGCACTGAGCTGCTCCACAAGCAGGAGGCAATCACTTTTACATCCATCTTCAGGCTTTTTTGCCTCTAGCAAAGAGGCAAGCTTTGGCTTCAAAGCAGCAGGATGGGCAGAAACCTGTCTGCATTTAGGGAACATGCCTGACTTCCATCTTCAGCTCCCAACCCCCTGTTCCACTATGTTCTGTGCCCCTGTCCATTTGTCCCACCAGCCTCCTTCAAGCACTCGCACTTTTCCTGTTTGTGGTACAACCCAAGCTGTGAATCTCCTAGGGCAGCGTAAACCTTAAGGAAGAGTATGAAAAAAAATGACAAAAAAACTCACCCCCAAAACCAACACCTCTGGTCAAAATAATTTTTTCTCCAACTAAACTAAAATCTCTTCATCATGTTGACCCAATCCTGCCCACCACAGCTGCTGGGCTGTGACTCCAGCCGCGCCCAACTCCCCCGCCCGTTCCCAGGAGAAGCCGGCACCCGGCACTGGACAGAGCTGCGGACACACATAAATCGTTAGAGACACCTGTGTGGGTGAGTGAGGGCACGCCTCTGGCCACAAGCATTGCTATTGGTTCGAGGGTAGTTTTTTTGTTAGTGTCGGTTTTCGTGGTGTGTCGGTTTGCGTTGCTCCGTGTCAGTGCTGCAGGGACAGCCCGGGGCTCCGGAGGCGCAGCTCCACCCACACCTGGGGCCGGACAGCCCGGGCACCTCCCTTCCCGGGGCCCCCCGAGCCCGCCGCGAACACCGGCGGTGCTCCAGAGCGCCCCGAGGCCCCGCAGCACGGAGCCGCCGCCCTCGAGACAAGCGGCACCGGCGGCCGCGCCCTCAGGCCGGGCAGGGCCGGCCTAGTAGAGGTCGGCGCTGTTCCTGTGGGGCGGCCGGGCCTTGCCGGGCTCCTGGCGGTCCGGAGGCCGCCGTGCGCCGCGGCCGCCGTCGGGGCGGCANGCAGCCGGGCAGCGCCTCGGCCGTGCAGGCGTACATGCCGGCCGGCACGGCCAGCACCATGGCGCACACGATGACCACGATGTGGATGAGCTTCTCGCGCTGCTCCATCTGGCTGACGTCGCTGCCCGTGACGAACACGACGCACTGGCCCTTGCGCGGAGCCTGGTTGCGCACGGCCACGCACACCTCGTACTTGGTGGCGGGCAGCAGGTCGGTCACCGAGTAGGTGTTCACCCCGGGCCCGATGTAGATCGTGTCCTTCTGGGCGGCGTCGTAGCGGCCCACCAGGAGCGTGTACCAGGTCTCCCCCGGCTCCGCCGCCGCCGCCGCCGCCGCGAACCACTCGAGGGTGATGCCGTAGACCGTCTGCTTGGCGATGCGCACCTCCACGTGAGCGCCCGGCTCCGCCGCGGGCGCCCAGCCCCGGGGGGTGGTGGACGCCCACGGGGCCACCACGCGGAGGTTGATGGCCACCGAGGTGTTGCCCAAGAAGTTCGCGGCTGTGCAGGTGTAGTTGCCGGCGTCTGCTGGCCGCGCCGCCGGGATCAGCAGCTCGGAGCGGACGGTGTCCTCGCTGATGGGCTCCGTGGACACTGCGGGCAGAGGTGAGGGGTCAGCAGGGAAAGCGCCAGGGCCGGCCCCAGGGCCGGTGTGGGCCCCGCCCTGCCCGGGGAGAAAGGGAGAGGGGCACAGGAATGTGCCAAACCCTGCAGGGCTGACAGCAAAGCGTTGTCTGACCGGCAGTAAACGCTTCGGGACACCCAGGTATGGAGACATGGAGCGTGTCCGAGCCCGGACCCAGTACAGGCAGCTGGAGAAGCTGCTGTGGGCAGAGGCCGGGCTGCCCATCTGCCATCAGCACTCTCAGGTCAGGGCAAACCAGGAGAGGCGCTGAGGAGGCACCCCTACATTTTGGACACAAGCTCCATCCTCTGTTAGGATTAAAAATGTCAGCCTCAAGAGGCTCAGACCAAAATAGGTGTATGAAGCCAGAAAGCATTGGGCTGGAAGTGAAATGTGGTTTTAAGAACAGTGTGAAACCCTTTCATCTACCCAAACAGAGGTGTGTGGCTGTGGTTGAGCAGAAACTGTATGTAATTAATCAGCATGTGCTTGTGGAAAGACACACAAGTGCTGCTACAGCGCTGCAATTGAAGCAAATACCAGCCCAGGATTAAGAGCTAATGCTATCCTATTTAGTTAGCTGCCTTATTAGGGACACCTGTGTGCTAGCTGCCTGTGTGTCTTATTACCTTACCTGATGAAAATAGCAACTTGTCCTATTGAAGTGTCTTAGTAAAAATAAACATGAGGTGGACTGATTGGGAGGAAGAGGAACAGGTCTCGTATTGCGACACCTTTGCTAAAGAATATAAATTAGCGAGACTTCAGGAAAATAGCAACCTCTGTTTCAGTTCATACAGAACAAGAATAGACAGACAGGAAGCAGGGCTGCACATTTTTGTGGTTTGTGTAGTGTTTCTTGAGGGAATACATGGGAATAGTGCATAGAAGTCTGTGTATATGGGTGTGGGCTCATACAAACACATCTACATGTACATAATTATAGAGTATGTGCATATATATAGACACAGTGTATGACATATAGTAAAGTATATAGTATATCATATATAGTAAATATACATGCATATTTAGATAGCTATGTAGTTATTGAATATGTACAACTAATACAGGATTAGTAGCTCTTACATCATGTATCATGAGGAAGGAACTGCTGCTTAAAATCCTCAGGTAAGATAATTGTATAAAAATGAGGTCATGCTCCTTCCATCATTGACTGATATCCTGCATGAAGCAGCTCTTCTTATGCTGGTCAGATGTGCATAGATGCACAGGATGATTAAGATCATTTGGATTATTGCCACCACAATAACTGTGGTGCTCTAAAGGGGCTGGGTTGCTGTGGTGACTCTGATGGCCTGCAGACCTGTGTAAGATAGTGCAGCATAAATTTTTAATGTAAAAAAAAAAAAGGGAAGAAGAAGAAAAAAAAGCTTTGCTTACCATTGAATGCCCTTAAAAGTTTGAGTGCATAGGTCCACCAGACAGCCGGGGAGGGGCTGGCTTGCACAAAGCAGGTCAGGGTGATGTTTAACCCTGCTGGGACTGTCAGGTTGGTGTCAAGGGCTGAGGTCAGGGGCTTCGTGCAGCTGTTAAGCTCCACTTCATGAAAATACTTCCCTGTCCTGAATTTTGGGCCTGAGCAAGTTAAATAGGAATTCATCAGAATGATAGGTGGGCCCACAGACTTGATGAACTGAACAAATCCCCGCAGGCGGCAGTCGCAGATCCAGGGGTTGTCATGGAGGGCCAGGACGGCGTTGGAAAGAGCTTCCAGCGGCCCCTCCGTCCTCTGGCTTCTCTGGTAGACAGGCCAGTTGTAGAAGACATCCCTGGATATGATGGTAAGCTGATTGGAGGAGAGATCTAAATAGGTCAGGTTGGGCAGATAGCGGAGTGCGTGTTCTGGAAGGACATCCAGCCTGTTGTGCTTCAGATCCAGGATTTTCAGAGTCGGGGTGTCTTGGAATGCTGTCCATGGCACTGAACTTAATTTGTTCCCTTGCAAGCGCAGCTCCTTCAGAGCTGGCAGATACTCCAGGCTCTTGATGTGCATCACTGTGATGTTGTTAAAATTGAGCCACAGATACTCCAAGGCACTAACATTCTCAAAAGACCCACGAGGCAATTCTGTTAGGTGAGAATTTTCTATTCTAATTTTCCGGATGTCCTGAGGGATGTTTGCAGGGATCTGCCTCAGCAGTGCAGACATGCAGAGCAAACTCCTAGGGAGGAAACCAGAAAATTTTCCAGGTCACACACCACGTTTGAGGCCAATAAACCCGTTCCCTAGGCAGGTCTACAAGCCCTTGGATAATTATAAGGTGTTGTATATAGGGCATGCATAAGCCGTGCGTCCATCCATCCCTGGGGTTTACACCAATTTTGCCATAAAGAATGCAGTTAAGTCATAAAAATGGCTGTGTGTATCTCATATCTCAGGGAAAAAAAGAGAAATCTCATTATATGCTCAAGACAGCACAGTTCAAGCATTAGAAGTGGCACTCTTACGCATCTGTCTGCATAAGAGTTTTGGTGCTCTCATCATCAGCAAATTCCTACTGGGGCTGTCTGAGCCACTTCACTGGTGCTACAACAGGGGGAACAGTTCTTACCTTCCAAAGCTGTCCTGAGAACAAGAGCATCCTGTGATGCAAGATGAATCAGACGGGTTTATCTTGTGGAAGGCCAGAAGAAGAAGAAAAATATGACAGACAGGGTCCATATTCTCCTTTAAGAAAGCACTGTGCAGGGGTTTGCACCAAACAAGCCAACAGCCTCCAAGAGGCAAATCCTATTAACTGTAATCTTCCTTGACGCAGAATTAAATCCTGCTGGGGACCCAACCCTAAGGAAGGCATGGAGTGTGGTTCTCAGTCTGTGTCCAAGTGCTGAAAACCATCCCCAGGACCACTCTTAGCATTTCTCCTCCAGCTGAGGGGATTATCACAGACATATTTATTTGGTTGGGAATATGAAGATGGAGCCAAAACCACTTCTTTTGCCAAGCCCTTGCAAGCAATTAACCAGGCTGATTTTTATTTTTTTTTATTTTAAATTTCATGGGTTCTGTCTCTATCTCCATTATTGTAATGGCTTTTATCAAGACAGAGAGCCACAGTAAAGGCTAGACTTCACAGCTGTAATTTGCCATAGTGCCCCATTGCACAGTCCATCCTCCCCCTAACCCTGCCCACAGCTCTGTGCAGGGTGTGTTTTGCTCCTGGTGAGCAGGAAGCCTGTTCCCCAAACTGGGATGTTACAGCATGGAAGCATAAGCATGGCACCTTTTTCCTCTGAGACGACGACTCCTCCCCACAGCAGCTCAGTTGGCAGTGAAAATAGCAACATAGCTGTGGCCAGTCCATGGGTTTCTCTGAGAAGAGTATCTTGGAAGTCAATCTCAAAAACAAAATTTCAGTGCTATTCTCTGGCCTCCCTCATAAGGAATGTGCTGACTACCTTTCAGTCATCTTGAAAAACTAAGTCTTTCTGAGAAGGGATTTTGAGTAAAAAAAATTATTGATCTCTTTTAATCCAAAATAGCAGGTTTCAGTTACGCTTTCCAAGGAGTTCTGCGTTCTCCTGGGGCCATCTAGTGTGGATGGGCTTCACTGCAGCTGGCACGGGAGCATTCCTGGGAAAAGGGCTGCGCCTCACTGCCCCTGTGGGTGATGCTGGGTCACAAAGCAAGATTAGCCTGAACCTGCTTAACCTCTAACCTATGGGACCAGGATAGAAAAATATTTAAAGTGTGGCAGCTTAGAGCTATATGTGGCTCTCAGGGTTGTGTTGCTTTCAGCCTACAGAAGACACAGGCTTGATTCTGCAGTGTTGAAATCAACAGGAGTTTTTATTTCATGGCAAGTCAGCAAAATGAACTGGTGGGGAAACTTCTGGGGACTGATTCTGTTTCTGTCCCCCATGTACAGGAGTGGGCCTGTGGGGGATGCTATTGCTGGCAGTGCCTCACAGATAACAACAAACATATGGGATTTTTATGGTTTGGGGTTTTTAGCTGAAATATTCCTTATTTGTCCCTGGTGCAGTCTTTGATTTTTCAGCAAGTGCCCTGTGTTCAGATGTCAGTGAGCTGGGAGTGAAGGGGAGAGGCTGCTGCTCTGGAGCACAGCAGATGCAGCAGCTGTGAGTCCCTCTCTGGGAGGGAGGGTGGTGGCTGCGGAGGAGTTTCTGTTGCAGTGCAGCCCCTGTCACTTGAGGCACACACTCCTGGTGCACTTTCTGTGTAATCAGAGCAGTAGAGGGGACACCCATCAGCAGGGCTGGCTGGCTGAGCTGAGGAGGAGCAACAGTGGCAGCTGCCATGGAAGGATGTGACCTTCCCTGTCATCCATCAGCCCCTGAAGCAGAGGGACTCAGGGACACCACTCTCACCCTAGCAAATGCCACAATCACCAGTGCCTTTGGTCTCTTTTTATGATCTGCCATAAAAATATTCCCTAATAAAGGAATTATCTTTTTTATTATAACAATTTTATATTTTTACACTTTGCAATAATGATAAATTTAATTTTACAATAATAAAATAATACAAACTATAAAATAAAATCACAAATAATTCTATATAATAGTATAATATATAAAGATACCCATAATAATATAATTTTACTGTAATAAAATATCATTTTACCCTTTACAATGGGCAATAACAGTAACAAACTATTTATGATGTAGTTAGTTAGTAAACTCCTGTGTGCCAGGAGGAAATCCTGGAGTTTGCCCCTGTGTGAGGTGCAGAAAGCAGCTGGGAACAGAAAGCTTTCAGCAGTGGCAGAAGAAAATCAGTGCTTTGATTTGTTCAGCTTTAGAGGGGATGGGACTGGGATGGGCTCAGTGGCTGAAGCTCCCCAGATCATGGTCGTGTTCAGTCTTGCTGCACAGGTGGGAGCCACGAGGGATGGAGACACCATCAGTGCCTGGGACTCAAGGCAGGTGGGATAGAAGAGAGCACACGTGGCACCAGGGAGGCTCTGGACTATCATGCTTTGGCTGTGCTGATGGCTCCAGGAGGGACAGCCAGGGGAATTCACCACTTTTAAGGCCCAAAACCCTGCTTTGCTTGAAAGGAAGGGCCCTTCTTTGCCACCTTCCTACCCCTCCTTCATGGCCTGTGGGGAGTGTCTTAAAGCCTGTGGCAGCTAAGTCACATCTTCAAAAAATCTTTCATGAAAAGTGAAGTGTTATTTATTTACAGGTTTATAAACTACTGGAGTTTCCCTCCATGTACATCAGGCCCAGAACAGGTGCACAATGCCCAATGTCCTGGGATGCAGGAAGCAAAATGATATCCAGGCTTCTGTAAATAATTAATTGCTTAACAGAAAAAACAATAAAAAAGAATTGCAGTTGTTTTCCTTTCCTCACATGAGGATTCCTGCCATTCCCACCTATCTTCTACAGGGCTGGAAAATGGCCTTCCAAAGAGTGATGTTAGTCAGTACCATGGGCCAATGCTCTGGCTGTTTTCAGGCTGGAATTTATTTGCTGCTTGAGAGGCCATTTATCTAAATATATCCAAACTCTAAGTGGACTCAGAAGGTTCAGTATTAACCTGAGTGTCCAGTGGTGAATGACTTACCAAAGTCAGATGAAATAGGGTGGAGAGAAGGAGGAGGAGAAAGAGGGGAGGAAGAAATAAGGGAAATAAATCCCCCACAGTCATTATGCTTATGTTCCCTACTAGTCTGGGATTTTGCTGCCTTTTTAATTCAGCCCAGTTTATGCCTGCTTGTAAATGTAATGGTCACTATTGTGACAGCAGATGTCCACTCAGTTCAGCTGCTCTCTTCACATCATGTGGCATCCTGGCTGAAGCCAAAATGCAGAACAAGCTGTCTAAAACTCAAGCTGTCAAAATAAATCTCCACAGAGACAGTGTCTGCTAGTCTATGGGAAGTGGAGTTTAAGATAGACTGTGCTGATTGCCAGAGCAAATGCCAAGAGATCACCCACGGTGTGCTGCCAGCTCTGGCCAGGGAGTCAAACTCCATCTTGGAATGACATTTCTCCTTGTAAGAAATCAAGTCTGGGCTGATGCTTTTCAATTAGTCCCTCTGCCACGGATTTCAGTGTTAGAAATCACTGCAGGGTGGGACATAGGCATTTGGAGGCTGCAGTTGGGTGTTTCAGACAGCACACGTATCAAAGTGTTTAAAAGATGAGTTGACATAGTATGGTTTAGTGGGCATGGCAATATCCAGTCCCAGCTTGTTAAAAGGGACTGCAACAGCAGATGTTTGCTTTGGTTCTTGCAGCACATCTTAAGAATTTACTCTAATCAAGAAACAAATGGTTTGCTTCTTAGCATGCTGAAACTAGGTACC
Source organism: Thryothorus ludovicianus (assembly GCA_013397245.1). Taxonomy (NCBI): domain Eukaryota; kingdom Metazoa; phylum Chordata; class Aves; order Passeriformes; family Certhiidae; genus Thryothorus; species Thryothorus ludovicianus. Next base: position 54,728 of record VZTB01002645.1, read on the forward strand.
TAACAGCCCTTCCATGACAACAAAACACAAAATCCAGTGAGGTCTTTATCTTTACATGTCTGCTACCACTGAAAATCTGACCCAGAGGCTTTGAAGTCACATCAGCTTCCTTAATGGTTTGAAATTTCACTCATAATTTAGCAAGTATAGGGTTTCTCCTCTGACCCATGCCAGACAAGGCAGAGTTTGTGCAAGTTTGTACCCATTGCCTATTGTGTGTGAGCCACCAGTGCAGCAGAGAAAGGCTCGTCTTGAACAGCAGCAGCTGAGATGATAAACTGTGATGCCTCAGCTATGAGACAGTGAGAGTGGGCACAGGAATGAGAGCTAAGTCAAGTTTATTCTATTTGGGATCACTGTTTATTCGAAGTACAAAAAGTATCCAGTAGAGTCTGTAAAATTGAACACATCACAGTGAATGTCCCAGGATGATCCCTCAGGGGGCACAAGCAGAGTGCTGGTGCTGGCCCAGCTGGTGCCTTCTCCTCAGCCAGCTCACAGCAGGTGAGAGCTGCTTCTCCCTGGGGCTGGTGCAGCAAATGGCCCAGCTCGTGTCTCCAGTCAGCTGGAAAGTGAATGCTGGTTCCCAGTCAGCTCCTGCAGATCTCATTTACAGGAAACTCCTTGGGCAGTAGGTGCACTGTGTTCACCACAGGAATACTTCACTCAGGGCAGCCTTGGTTCTTCAGGAGCTGGCCCTTCCAGGGCCATGGCAGGCTGAGTTCTGCTCAGCCCAGTGCTCCTGCTGCATTTGTGGGCAGGACCCAGGCTTCTGTACAGCAATCCTTGCAACTCTGCACAAAAACTGCTACTGGAAAGAGAGCATTTTCCTGATCTATTAATCAGGCTGGGACAAATGAACTTTATAAATAAGGGATAGATCTATTACGTGGCATGTTTCATTTGTTGCATTAAAATATATAATTTTACAAAACTTTATTTATAAATCTAAAAATTTACACAGTCCAGTGATAAAAGTTGCATGAATTATTTTATACAGGAATTGACAAATTATCCCAATACAAGAGAAGTTCCTTATCATTAGTGCAAGAAATACAGGGAGTCCTATCAGAAACTCTTGTGATGTACCCCTGTTACTGGTACTTATGTTGAGATCAAATGACTTGCTTTTTCCATCAGGCCAAGTAATCTGATGTAAATGAAACCCTTCTGTACAAGGAAAACTTGCAAAATCCATACAGGGCTCCGTTCCAACCAGTGAATTTTGTTAAGCCACACTGGACATCCAGAATGTGAGTGGAAGTCCTTCCAATAAATGTACAAACACATTTCAGAACAATTCAGCAAGCTTTATCCATTAGCATTTCAACTTGGATCTTTCCCATTCAACATTTGGCAGAACACATATAATTTTCTTCATGAATAATATTTATTACAAAGAGAAAAATGCAGTATTACTACATGAGGAACTTGAGTGGAAAATTACACATCTGGGAATTACTTTGTGATAAGCACTCAGATTCAAATTCCAGTGAAGCTGCAGAACTTAAATGACTGATAAAGCACATTTAGATTAATATTAGACAGGTTTTTTTTCAGGGTTCTTGAAGTTGTAAAATGTTTGAAACTCGAAAGACAGCACTGAGCCCCTGCCACCACTGAGACTATAGTCAGGAATGGCCGATGTGTACATGTCTGATGCCACATCACTTTCTCCTGCTCTGCAACTTCTTCCCATGACCAAGTCACAAGTGCCTGGCTGATCAGGTGGGCCCTCACCACCAGTTTTGCCAGGAGCACAGGCAGCAGTGTCAGGGCTGGTGGGGGAGATTTTTGCAAAACTATCTAATGTAGGTTTTCCAAAGTATGATTACAAAACATTACACCACCACACACCATGTGCAAAGTAGACTATTGTATGATTTTTATCTAGCACAGCTGGTATAAAACATATTCTACTAATTACAATACAGATACAAAATGCCAGCTAGGACTGATACTGAAAGACCTTTGTGTTGTTCCATATCTTTAGAAGAGAGTTTAGGACCAAAGTGCAATCAGCAAATACTCTCTATTATGCATTCTTAGAAGTGGATTGAATTTTGTCTCTTCATTTCTATCTCCTTTGCACATTTCTCTGAATTCAGAGCATAGAGTTGTGATTATGTTGGATATAATGGAAAGGGTTGTTATACATCTGTATTTAGTGATCTGCTAAGCATCAAGCTGCATGTTTCATGCAAACATGGGGGATGTAAAAGTTGAGACTCTCAATCTTCACCTTCATAAGTACTTTTATTAAAATTCTTAAATACTCCCCTGACTTGTCAACCAAAAGAACATCAAAAGAGCTGAGAATAAAATATGTAGCATATTGCAGAGTAGGTCCTAAACAAAACCAAACAACACACTCAGAAAGTTGCTTAATGTCCTCACACTTAGTGTGCACACTTCATTTGACAGGAAAAAAACAAAAAAAGTGTTCCAGGAGAACGAGGCCATTATCACAGAAGCTTTTGACTGCTTCTGATAAAGCAGCCAACCCCAAGTGGTGTGAGCAATGTTTCTGTAAAGCTTGGGCACTGTCTACCCTTTTGCATCCTCTTCCAGAGCATGTCAGAGACTGCAGGTGGCGTGCAGTGCTGGAGCAGAGTCACAGACTGGGCGAGCTGACAGTCAGCCTGGGTACTGTCAGCAGAAGTACTCGTTGGGCTGTCCCTCTGTCTTCGGGATGGCTTCCGAGTCCACGCTGGAGCGGGCGGACAGCAGCCTGTTGGACTCGTCAGGGGTGTGCCTGGTCAGGTATTCTCCTTCCACGCCTTTGGCCTTGGCCCCAGGAGACAGGCTCTCAAAGGTGACGTAGGATTCCTGGACGTCCTTGGGTTTTCGCACAAAGCATTTCTTGCAGCGCCGTTTGAGGGCTCCGCAGCAGACCACCAGTGTCAGAGGAACAGCAATGACACAGGCCACGCTGATCACAACCACGTTGATGAGCTTCTGCGTGCCTCCTGCACTGACAACTTCATCTGTGGAAAATATGATGCACTGCTCCTTCCTGGGGATCAGCCCTTTCACACAGACACACACGATGTACTTGGTCTTTGGCAGCAGCCCGTAAAGAGTGACCTTGGTCTTCCCTGGCTCCACGTTGATCCGCCGCATGTCCCTCTCCCCAAAGACAGCATAAAGGACACTGAACACTGTGGTGTTCTTTGCCATAGGCGCCTTCCAGGCCAGGGTGATGCTCTGGTCGGTGTCCCCTATGACCCTGACAGACCTCACCATCCTCTCTGGCTCCTGCTGGCCCGTGGTGGGGCTCACCAGCAGGTTCTGGCCGTTGCTGTCTTGCGCCGTGTCCGGGAGGAGGAGGCTGCCCCCAGTGCCCGCCCCAGCCCCCAGGGTGGGCACAGTGGAGGTGGTGATAACGTACCTTGCCACCAGTTTGTCATTGTAGGCAGCTGCCTCCATGCCGCTCGCCTTCCCGTTCCATGTGCCTTTGGCACTGGAGTTAGGGTCATCTGTGCTGTCTGAGTCTGAGTCTGTGATGATGAGCGAGATGAACGCCTCTGTTGCCCCCAGGAAATTCTTTGCTTTACAGATGTACTCTCCAGAGTCAAGGTAAGACACTACAGGCAGGCCCAGGATAGACCAGCTCATCCCATCACTGGAAATCTCTTGGTGAACTGCAAAGCAGGAAAAATAAATGGAATTAATAAATGGAATTAATTCCATGTTTGTAAAATATTAAGACTCCATCACAAAATATCTGTTGATAAAGCACATGATAAAGAATCTTAATTTCTGCTTGCCATCAAGAACATGACAAAATCAAGGTAAATCTAAGACTATAATTAGATTATGTTAGGATTTAAACTGCTTCAAAATGAATATACATGAGAAATTTGATGCTATTTCCTCCAAATTGATGTGCAGCTTGAAAACGTAACAGGAAAGGTTCTTTCATTAAAAATAAAAGCTTGAAAATTCTTATGTAGGTACAATACTTAAGAGTGGAAGGAGCACACAGCAACATGATCTATTCAAGCATTTGATGCAGGCCGTGGAGGAAAGAAAATACAAACAGTGGAGATTTTATTGTAATAAACACACACGGACTAGACTAGAGTATATGGAAAAATAATTGAAAGGTAATATCCCTTCTACTGCTTAATTATTGCAGGTGTTTATCCTTACACACTTGCCACCAACTGATAAGTACATAGCTGAGTGTTGATTTGCTCCAGGGATTCACTTGCAGCCTAAAACTAGCTTTTTTTGCCTTTTTCTATTGGTGCAGACTAAAAAAAAAAAGTTGGGACCTTGTGGAAGGGTGAAGCACCCTCTTCATTATTTGAGCAGCCTCCTTAGGATGGGCATGTGCTGTCTCAGCCCTTTCCTGCTGAAAGGTAAACCAGGGAGGTGTCAGAAAGGCAAAGGGAGGAGGATGCAAACTTCTCCCAAGCCCTCTTGGGGTCATGATCCAGCCTTGGCCACCACAGCCCCTTCCAATGGCAGCAAAATACAAGGTAACAGAAGCTACTTCTTCAGTTTAATTACATAAAGCTATGGGTTTACCTGTGGCAATTACCTATACATATAGACTGTGGACTGTTTCTCATTTTCCTTTCTGCTCAGAACACCAGCATTTCAAATAGTCACCAGCATTTCTGTGCCATTATAGCATTGGCACAGAAGCTGCCATTGCTGAGAAATAACCCACCTTTCCAGCCAATGTTTTATGGAAAGGTGCTGCCATCTGATTTAATGGGGCACAAAATACATAATTCTCAGCTGTAGCTCAAAGTAAACTCAACATAGGCTTTCAGGAAATTATCCTGTTTTATTTTTTGTGGTGGCTCTCTTTCAAGTGTAGGAGGGATGTTTGCAGCATGATGGGTACACATTATCATTATGAGGAGCAGCTCTGCTACATCCTGCACAATGTGCACAACAGAGCAATGACTTGTGCAGATCCCAGAAAATTATACTTATTACAAATAGTGCTACTGCTGTGAAAGAAGATTGCTCTCTTCCCTGTTCTGTGCACCGAGGAGCCCTGTAACCCTTTGACGATCAGCCCCAATACTAAGCAATTTATCTGCTGGGTTTGGATCCTCTATGAACGTCAGGGCAGGACTAGGATACAGGAGTATTCAGGGCAGGTTGGAGGCAAGAAGGTTCAGGTCCTGAACCTGAAAACTTCAGGTTTCAGAACTGTTTCAGAAACTGGAACAGTTCACCTGATCTGAAAACTTCTAGAACAAAAAGCTAAGGACAACTGTCTTCAGCAGAGTAAAGGTTTCTTCTCTAAATTCCCCACAAATTAAAGGACCAATGTCTGTTTGGAGGCTTCCCCCAGCAGAGGGGTAAGCACAGAAAAGGTGCTCAGACCAGGTGATCAGGGTTTCTTCCACAGACCTTTTTCCCCAGGAGAGCTTGTCAATCTATCAGAGGGAATGATTCCTTGGGGACATTCCCACTGAAGTGTTGTATCCTTCAGCAGTTTAGTGGCTTTTCTGTCTTTTAATATATCAGTAATGCTGTGTGTTTGCAAGCTTTTCTTTCTTCTACAGCTGATCTGAATCCCAGTTGAATTCATATCAGACATCTCTTTGCCAGAGATGTTTGCTAATGGATTAGCAATAGAATACATGAATATAATATAGAATAATAGAATAATTCAGTAGGAAGCCTTTTCAGAGACTGAATGACTAACTAACTGAAAACAGCTTATTGGTACAGTTGGAAATACTTCATTTCTTTAACTCCAACAGAGCTGCAGAAAATCCCTCGACTTGTCTCACCACCACAACTGCTGTGAAACAAAGCAAAACCAACTTCCTACACATGATAACACACATTTATCTGATAATATTTAGATCAACGTGCAAGTAATTTTGCAGTGTGTAGAAGATCACAGTGCAGGAGTGGATTGCACTTTGCAGAGTGTGCCTCTGTGACTGCAGGAGTGCAGAGAGGCTGGGAGCAGCCCCACCTGTGCCGTTGAGCTGGGCGCCGTCCGCCCTCCTCCAGCTGAGCTCGGGGATGGGCACGCCCGTGGTGCCGCAGCGCAGCAGCACCGTGCTGCCCAGGATGGTCTTCACCTTGGCTACAGACGTGTGCACCACGGGGCTCTGGCACTTCCTCAGCTCCACCTGGCTGAAGAGGACTCCTGCAAGGCTCCGGGGGGTGAAGCATTTCAGCCTGGGCTCAATGAAGGCGATGTTAGGAGACTGGAAATTTAGGAAATGGACCATTTCGTACAGACTGCAGTCGCACACCCAAGGATTGTCTTGCAAGCCTGTCAAAAAGAAAGCAGAAAAGAAGTCACTCCAACAGCACCTTTTTGCCACTTTGGTTTCTGTTTTTTAGCAGGACGATGTGTGATGGGCTCCCAGCCTGCTCTACAAGAACTGCCTGTGCAGGAGTTTATGGGGTGGAGGGATGTGTCCCCCACTGCTGTTGCCTGAGCTTGATGGATCCCACAGTTGCCAGAATGGAATAAATGTGACTTGCTAAAGTATCTCCAAATCTGGATCTGAAATTGTAATTCTTCAAGTTCAAAGCAGGATTATTCTTATCATGGAAACATTGTGATTCATGCACATTAAGAAGCAAAACAATAATTTATTATAAACACATTTTTGTTCCAGGATGAAAAATACAAGTACTCATGGGAGAAAGGCTGTGGATTCTTTTGGCATGAGGAGACTATGAAGTCTCAGACAGGCCAGAAAATTCTTCTTATTGAACATTCTTAAAATATTAGCCAGATTGTCATGTCACTTTTCACACCTGCAATAGCTGTAGATGATCCTACTTGCCTGTCACGGTTCTCTTCAGCCCTGTTATTCTAAGTTATTTTCATTATTTTGGTAATCAGTTGCTTTTCCTGAAATGCTGCTTTATACTGGATAAGATGAAAAGCACTATTTAAAGGATTAAATTGAAGAGCATGTCTGTTACGGTATATAAAAACACATAAAGAGCATTACTATGTCAAGACTATGCACACAGAAATATATTGAAAAACACACTCCTGTTTCAGACTCCTGGAATGTTTCTTTTCTTTTTATTCTGCTCTATGCGTTTGCATCCATTGAATTCCAATTCTAAAAAAATATTACATTATTAAAAATAGGCCTGTAAAGATAGTACTGAAATTGTACTAGATTTGGAACTAGAGCAATGTATATCCGTGAACAGAAGTTGCTGTATCCTGATTAAATCTGTGTCATCCTACTTACAATTGTTCACATCCAGCTGTGCTGTGGACAGGCTGTGGTCTCTAATGATTTTAGCTAGCAGAACTGGCACTATGGATATTAATGCCATGTAACCCCAGGCACACATTTGAAGCCTAAGCCCGGAGCAAGGCTCCCAGGCCTCCTGCCTGGCACAGGAGTGAGCTCTGCTCCCTCCAGGGGGGCTGCACCTCCTCTTTTCCATGCACAGCCCAAGGATGTGCCTGGGGGCTGGCACCTGCCTGAAAGAGTACTAATATTCCCTCAAACTGTTTAAAGATGCTGCTGGAAAAATTCTTCTGAATGCATTCCGTATCTTCTTCCCTGGGCTCAGAAGAGGATCTGGAAGTGATGTGTTTTGGCAAGAGCTCAAGATGTGTTTTTTACAAGAGTTCTTGTAAATTAATATGCTACAGTGGAGGGGACTAAGTAAATAATGAACGTTCAGCTTGGCTTTGCTGGTGTATGGCATTTTTGCTAGCAGTTTCTGGTTCATGCACTAGATAACAACTGATCTCAGGTTCCCGGCAGTGCCCCAGCTCCAGCTGAAGCAGCAGCACCCACCAAGGCCAGTGAGGCCTTTGCTGCCCTGCACAGCACAGTTCCATGGGCTCACATGGGCAGCCCTCATGTGGAAAAGCTTGCACCCTTGGCACAGACTATTAGCAGGGGAATTACTTCTTCTTGAAGGAGTCTGCAAGCAGTGGCTCTGGAGTCACAGTGAGGCACTGCAGACAGGGAATGGATTGGGCTGACTCTTTTTATTATTCATGATTTTTTTATGCCTCCATGAGAAACAGTCATGAGCAGAGTGAAACAGAAACATGCAGCTGTGTTTTCCCAGCCTGCTCCTGTGAGGGACATGTATTTATTTTATCTACCTGGTTCCATGGGTGTCCAGAGGATAGGACCCAGAAGAAGCTGGAGTGTCTGTACATTACTGCATTAATTTTAGCATTATACTCATATGGCTACATGAATTTTTTAGGATCCTGGCACAATCAGCCTGTATACAGCTGATACTTCTCAATTTGGCCACGTGCATCAAGGCATGATCTGTTCTTGATAAAATACTCTCCTAATCTATATTGAATGGAATAACATTTTTACATGTAACTTGACTCCAAAAATAAAAAGGGAAAGTATGATCTAGGCAGTCTTCTCAAGAATTAAATGGTCAATCCCAAACTGCTAGTTTTGGCTTAAAGAACTTGTTACTACATCTGGCAAAGCAGGATAATGAAACACCTGCTCCTCTCCTGATGCTAGTGAAACCTCTAGAAACATCTGCTAAGGACACTAAAAGCTTTGTATGTGGTATTTTGTATCTTTTAAAAGTCTTGTATCTCTTTCCACTGCAATCAGGTTTTAAAAACTTTACCTCCCTAAATTTATCAAGAGAACAAAGAGGGGCAGGTACTGCCAGAGTGAGAGGAAACTTGCAGTGCCTCTGCTGAGATTATCAGCAGGTGTCTGAACTCACAGCCCTGCCTGCAACAACTCTGAGCCACCATCAGCCTGCTGTGGATTTGAACAGTGAACAATGGCTAAAAGAATATGCAATAATCCCCTGAACTGGGAAATGTGCTCTAAACTTCACCTGAGCATGCTGCAACTGAGAGTCAGCTGTGAGATACCCTGACACAAAAATGGGCCATGGCCTCAAAGCTGTGCCTCTGAGGGGCCTAGAGCTGCCACCAAAAAGGGTATTCTTGGAGCTTCATAGCTGCCCTTCAAGGTACACCTATCTTGGTGTGTTTGGGTAGACTGGGGTTTAATTCTGTGTGAACAGATAAACAAGGCTCTGGGAACAGACAAACTGGCAGCTCTGACCCAGATTTTATGCTCAGTCATGGCATTATTCCTGTTTAATTTAGGCATAATAAATTATCCATCCTTTTATTTAGTTCTCCTTAAAATGGGTCAATTCCAAACACAGTGCTATTAGAAAAGAGCACACAAATTATGAAGAGCTGTAAACATATTTGTACTTCTATCCAAAATGGCAGTGGCAATAACTAAAAAAAGCCTTGAGCAAGAGTCATCAATTTTATGCTGCAAAGATCCGAGCAAGTAATCAAATCTATGACATAATAAGATGGATGTGATGAGCCTGAGGTGGGTTTGTTAATATGCAAATGAATTTACACAATTTTTGGGGTATTAAATTATATACATAAAATAGCAGTGTACTCTGTATGGTAACCACAGGGGATGTAAATGCTGCAAGAAGATGAGGAACTCTTGACATTTGTGCCCCCTGCAAAATGGCAGGCACTTCTCTTACCTAGGATGATCTTGGAGTTATCATTGGGGAAGTAGGGAACAGCCTGGAGGTTGGCCCAGGTGGCAATGAGAGCCTGAGGAAGGGTCATCAGCTTATTGCTGGACAGGTCCAGGTATGTGATATTCTTGACATAACGAGCAGCGTCTGGAGGGACTGAGGTGAGTTCGTTGTTGTGTAAATCCAGAAGCCTCAGCTGTGGCATGCTGGCCAGGCTTTCCCAGGGGAATGAGATTAAGTTGTTCCCATCCAGCCTCAGCTCCTGCAGACGACGAAGGCCCTTGAAGGTGATGCCACTGAGGCTGGCCAGGGAGTTGTAGGGCATCCAGAGGTACTCCAGGTTGTGGAGCAGGTGGAGAGCCTCTCCCGGCACCCTGCGGATGGCTGTCTTTTCTATCCGAAGCTTGGTTGTGTCGACAGGGATGTTCACAGGAGGGAGGGTCATCTCTGGGTCATTACACAGCACTGTCCTGGTGGGGAAAGACAAGGACAAGCAAAATTTTGAAAATACTTGAAGCCTTATTTTAATGCAAGACTTTGATCTGCCTTTCTTTTTTCACAAGGTTTCTTGTCATTTCTTTCTTCCTGCAGATCTCTGCATCATCACTGTAAATACATCAACTTGGAGTAATTCATTTGTGTCTTCTGACTGCAGAGATCACAGTGTTGTGCCTCTCCTGGAGTGGTACGAGTCCAAATCTGGCCCATTTAGTGCTTCTTTTGGGTTTTGCTATCAGTTTTTTTTAGAGTACTTGTGATAGACAGCAGTGACAATATTCATGCACAACAGAGGATTCTAGTGCAAGGTAAAACAAAAGGATCCATAAACTGAACCATAAAAGACCTACAAAAAGAAGCCTTATTGGCATGTGGGAGGGCAAGAAGTTACATAGATAAAATATGACACAGGAACTCTGGTTTGTGAAATGAGGATAAGAAAGCCAGCTAACAACTCCGTGGAAATGGTGTGGAGTAAGCTCTGCTTTACTATGGAAGGTGTGTAAAGATGGTAGCAGTCACTGCACTGCAGGCACGTATAGTCCTGAGAGGTAAGGGACATAGAATTAACTCTTTGGAAAATGCTATACTGAAAGCAAGACAGATTTATGTGTTTTAAACATTCCTCCCCATTTCTAATTTCTAGAGGTCAAAGCATGAGAAGCCTCTGCTGCATTTTTGCAGCCTTCATACAAGAAATTGTGACTTGGGATTGTAGAGAGCCGTGAGAAGTGAAAGAAGACAAAACAGTTCTCTCAGACTGAATTTTAATTTGCTTATCAGCAAGAAGGGGAAGGCAAGTTCTGGACAAAATACCAAGCCACCTGCAAAAGGTAACAGGTTAGATGGGCATGTTCCACTCCACTTGCTGAACAAGACAGCACAAGAAATGTAATGTGATCAGTCAAGGAACATTCTGCCATCACACTGCCTCTATAAACAGAATATTACAAAGCTGTCAAAACCAGACTGGTTTTGGCAGAAAGCAATTATTCCTCTACTATCAACAAAAACATATAACATTGCTGAACTGCTCAGGCAGACTTCCCAGATTTAAATGCTATTTGAGCCTGCAGTTAAGTTGTTAATTTATAATCAAAACACAGTACATTACTCTCACCCAATGCTTTTATTGTGGCATTAAATCCTACCCACCCTCTGCTGAAAATTGACATGAAAGATGAGGAAGATAAAAATCTATCAAATAAGAAAAATCCAGAAATCCACTTTCAATAAAACAATTTTCTTTGTGTAGTCATGTCACAAAATATTTACTAACAGAAAGACCATGGCAGTAAAGCAGAATGCTTCTCCTAGTGTCCCTAAATTATGTCAGCGAGCACTAAACATTTAATCTATGGGATAATCTCCTTCTAGTGAGAAATATGAATCATAATGCAGGAAAAAAAGGTGGCATTATGCTCCTTAAGGGACTAATGGATATTTGCTTTATTATGTATCTTACTAAAATGCACAACAGCTTTTTCCAGTCACTGAGAGGAAATTCCCCTGGGAACTGTGACATTTATGGAGCAATAATTGGCTCTCGCGCTGTTTCACTCCTTTTAACAATTGCAGGCTACTTGTGTCTCCACCATGCTTCTTACTAGGAAAGTTTCTAGTATTAAATTTATAGCACCATAAAAGAGATAAGAAAGTAGAGCTATTTCATGGGGTTCCAAAATAACCTAATTTCTGTGATGAAAAACTATTTCAGGCTAAAAAAGGTTTATTACAAAGGATTTTGCAAATCCTCTGTCACAAAACCTCCTCTGCTGTGAGCCACATCTTATGAAAATATGGCCTTTAATTTTCTTTAAGTCAGATATTTTGTGCTTACCCTTCAGAAGGACTCTTTTATTACAGAGAAATGTATGTACAATGGCTTCACAGTCAAAGATGGGTGTCCTTCCTTGTCTTTTTTTTTTAATGGAAAGATTCCAGTCCAAGAATGAACTTTTGGGGTTGTTTTTTTTTTGTTGTTTTTGTTACTGTCTTGGTTTTTTAGTTCATTCTTGTCTAAAGTCTATTGCCATGCCTAAAATCTCCAGCTGAAGGATTGGGTTTGGTATCGCAACATGAATCAAATCTAGTCACATTGAGCAACAAAACGCCAGAGGACAAAAAAAACCTTTTAGAAACAGAATTTTCAGCATAAAGGTAAAAAAAAATAAAATACTGTTTAAATTTTATTCCCTTTTTGCCATTACACCAGCAATAATTATGTCACTGCCGTTCTCCCAGAGGAGATGCCCAAACGCTTTCTCTGAAATCAGCTTACTGTGTTTTCAGAAGCTAATCCTCCGCAAATATAGCTAGAGCACGGAGCAACTGGAAAAACAATGTCCCCAAAGGCCGGACACGATATTGGCCCCTTGCAGAGGAGCGGAATCCCCCCGAAGCCGCGCGTACCTGGCCTTGGTGCCCTCGGCGAGGCTGTGGAAGGCGCAGCTGCACTGCGAGGGGCAGGCGGCGGCGCGGGGCAGCGCCGCGCAGCACAGCAGAGCCACCGCGACCCACATGGCCCTGCCCGCAGCACGGGCACACCTGGCTCCGGCACCGTGCGGGGCTCCCTCTGCGCTCTCATCCATCGGCCGCCAGCATCTCCTCAACGCCCTTTTGTTTTCCGCCACGCCGAGATCTTCCAGCCCTCGCTGAGTCCGGCAGATAAAAAAGGATAGGCAGGGATTAGGGATGGGGACTTGAGTTATTTTCATGAAGGTGCTTATTGCTTCCTGGAAGCCTGCTCACGGCGTTTCTTCCTTCCTCTGGCAGTCTGGGGCTCTCGTGCATGGAAAATCTAATATATTTTTGGGGGACCTGCATCACAGGCAAGATAACTGTTAACTGACCAGGAATTAGCAGTGATTTACTTCCTCGCAGAGGTATTGGGAAGATTTAAAGCAGTTATTTGTGCTAATGGAATATAAGCCTGCTATCTAAGAATGCTAAAATATACATATATAGTGATGCCATTAAAAGGCTTTACTTTCTTTTATAGACTCCTAGTTTGATAAAGCAATTATTGAACTGTTGGCAACAAGCAATGCTAATACTGATAAACAGTTAATAACCCATTAAATGTACATGTTTCAGTTTCTACCAGGGCTAGCACACACCTGCAGGACTGACCACTGTGCTCTGACTCTCTGACACAGCAAAGTTCAGATAAGGGACCCTTTTGGGGAGTGCCATTTAATGCAGGGCTGTGTGGCAGGAATTCAGGAATGCTAAGGAAAACTCAGCTCTGTCTTAAAGTCAGCTGAAGACTCACTTTTCCAGCATTCCTCCCTGTTGTGGACATGTTAATACTGCTTTTCCTTTTGAAGTACACAATGAGAAGCTACCACTCAGAAGTGCAGCAATAACAACCTGGCTACATACAAACTACCTGAAAGTTAATGATTAAGCTTACATCAATGTTGTTCCTAACAAAGATTGCTTGCCAGGATTTCTGGAATGGAGCTCTTCTCATGCAGAGTTCATCCTGTGTACTTCACAACGAAATTATGCTGGTAATTTTTCAGTAATTCTAAGTAATGAACTTTCAAAGTTTCAAGGTAATCTAGATGTGATTTGGGACTAACTATTAAACAGACATTTTATGGTGCCATAGTTTCACATAGGTTTGTTTCACATGAGCTTGTTTCACAAATTACTCAGATAATTAATTAAGGCTTGCAGAAATCACTTATTGAGAGGATGGCCCAAAGGATTACTTCTCCCCCTGCTATTTTCACTTTCTACATTTACTGTTGTTCAAAGAGAAATTCAAGTATCTCATTATTTATTTCTGAAGAGATGAGAACATAATGCAGTGCTGCTCATTAACTGTCCATAGTTGTTCCCTCATTGACTTCCATTAGGCCCTATTTCTAGATTTAACGATTTCTCAGTTCCCTTAATGATCTCCAAGCTAAGACCAAGCTTATTGGTTTTTTTTAGTGTACTCATTGGTCAGCTTGCCTTGCTGCCCAGACTCTGCCTCAGCTCAATACTCACAGCATTGACTGAAACTTCTCAAGTTAAATTCTACTTGAAAAGGCAATGCAACATTATTAACCTTTTGCATCTGTTTTTTCTTTCAATGCATCTGATGGTTTCCCTCCATTGGAGCTCTCCGCTAATAAACTTGTAGAAAGTAGAACTGTATTGTAAGGTTTGCTTTCATGAACCTCAATTTTGCCTCACTAATGAAACTTTTAAGTTACCATTAAATGTCAGGAGCAGTAGAAGTAAATTTAATTTGTAAAAATCAAGAGCAATCAATAAAGCATGCCTTAGCAGCAGCTAATGCTTTGCACTTTGTAAAGAAAGCTGCTATTTACTTGACATGACAGAGTCACTTCTGAACAAGAAAGAGAAAGACCTGGAGGTAGGCTGAGAGATTAATAAAACCAGATAAATTAAAGAGGCAACATTAACAGGTTTCACATCTTGGAGTGTATTCACAAGTGTGTCTCTGGAAGGAGGGAAAGGGAGGGAAAAGTACCAGTCAACTAATAGCCCAGTTATGTTTTATCAGCACTTATGTGTTAAGTTTTCCCTCCCTCTTCACTGTATTATCTTATAACCCTTCACTGATCCTTCACCAAATGACACAAATGATGGGTTAAGCACCAAGGCACAGATACACCTGTGTTAGGCTTGATTCAAATGGTCAAGAGAGCGGGTCTGCTCTCTCCCTGCAGAAACTCGAGAGATTCATCAGGAGGTGTGGAAACCAGCTCAGGTAGGCTTTGGACATAAGGAACTGGAGGAGGAAGTGGAGGAGGAAGGCTTTGGTGCACAGGGAGCAGATATATTCCCCTGGTTTGCAGGCTTCATGGATCATAGAATCACACAATGGTTTGATTTGATTTGGAAGGGACCTTAAAGATCACCTAGTTCCAAACTTGCCGTAGGGGGCAGGGACAACTTCCACTAGAACCAGTTGCTCAAAACCCCATCCAGCCTGGCCTTGAACACTTCCAGGGATGGGACATCCACACCTTCTGTGGCCATTCTGTTCCAGTGCTTCACTGCTTCATACACAGTAAGGAATTTCTCCCTAATATATAATCTGAAACTGTCCTCTGCCAGTTTAAAGTGATTTCTCCTTGTCACTACACGCCCTTGTGCAAAAAGTCTCTCCAGCTTTGTTGTAGGCTCCCTTTGGGTACTGGAAAGCTGCTCCAAGGCCTCCCCAGAACCTCCTGTTCTCCAGGCTGAACAAGACCAATTTTCTCAGTTTGGAAAAGATGGAGAGATGCTCCAGCCTCTGATGGTCCTTCATGACCCTCCTCTGGATTTGTTCCAGCAGGTCCAGATTTTTCTTTTGTTGGGAGTCCCTGAGCTGGATGCAGTACTTGAGGTGAAATCTCAGAATGGAGCAGGCAGAAAAAAAATAGAACTGGAGAAACAAAGACAACGAAATTACATCCTTAAAAATGTAAGAGGAGATGCCAGTACCTGCACTTCAAGGATTTCATGAGGCAGCATTGATGAGTGGGCTGCAAGGAGGTGCTGCTTCTGCTTACATTCATGCTCCCTCTCTAATTCGGGGAGATGGAAGAAATAAAACTGGAAGCAAAATCTGACTGCTGTCTTCAACAGACTGAATTCACTTCTACACAGAATTCTGGTTTATCCTGAAGCACTGTTTGCAGTACAACAGCTTTCTAGATTTTCATGGTATTTTTAAGGCTTAAGTGTATTCCCTCCTCCCAACTACTGAACAATTATTCATTCATTATGCTATCTAATGTAAAATGAACACTCATTAGATAATTTCCTGGTAAGTGCAGGTGATATTCATTGGAGACTTTAAAATCAATACTACATTTTACAGTGCAGAGTAAAGACTTTTTTTTTTCATGACAGACAATTCCATTCCATAATGAAACTAGTGGGAGTTAGGCTCTTCACTTACAGTCCTGCACTCCAAATCATAAAAATTGTGCTCCTTGCTGTTTACTTAGGAACGGAAGTAAACATTTTATTCTCTGCACCAAACTAAAAATATCAGTTGTAGAAAAAAACATACAAAGAAGCAGTCAGAAAGTGTCATTCATTTGAAGTGTAAGAATTTGTTTTGCATTTTCTGAGAAGAACCAGATCTTCCATTTATATTGTTGGTGTAAATGAATGCAAAGCAAACTGGGCCAAAGTCCACTGTCAGCAGAGTTCAATGCGTGGCACTGTTTCTTATCTTTCTTAGGTGGGGTTATAATTCATAGAAAAATTTTTGCTTTGTATTTAATTTTTATTTAAGGTAGTTATTTGATATCATAGTTTCCATTTTTTTCCCAGAAAAGTTTTATCAGAAGATTCTCCTTACAAACTCTAAAGCTAAACCTGAGTGATAAACACAGCATGCTCCACTAAGTTGCTATTTTTAATATGGCAATTGGACAGAATTTATATTCATTTCTTTTCTCCATATAGTTAGAAAAATATGGCATAAAGCAAATCAAACAGCATATATTAGCATAAATGAAAGCCATAAAATAACTTATTATCATGATTTTGTATGAAAGATTTTATTAGCAGGCAACACAGGCCAGACGCTAAATCAATTTCATTAGGTAAGTGCACCTCCAAGAAGCTTCTGGCAGGGCACTTGTGAAGTGGAAAATCCTTCCCAGTGATGCAGGTTGGGAGCACGTTAATGCATTACGTCACTCTAAATTGGATCTTGCACTTAATGCTGATGAAGGTAGCTCCTCCAGACCTGCAGGACCAAAGTCATTAACAGAGCTCTGGGCATGCTGAAGAAATAAAGCGAACCTACACAGCTTTTGGCATGGCGCATTACAAGTCCCTCAGTGGTAGTTGCTTTGTGCATATTTACCATGGTTCTTACAGCCAGTGCAGAAGAGCAGACCTCTGGCTGGGGGAGATAAACTCACACACCTCCCTCACGAATGCTGCATTTGACCCGTTTCTGTCCATGCAGCAGAAGCTGCCCCCCAGGCCCCACTGGGGTCAGCAGTGCCCAGCCAGGCAAAGCCTGGCAGAGGATGGAGGGGTGTCAACCACCGCACCCTGAGTGTCCCTGTGCACCCAGAGGGGCCTCACCTGGGCTGAGGCAAATGGGAATTGCTGGGTGCCTGTGACACTGCTGCAGAGCCTCCAGGTCCGGTGGAGAATAAGCCCCTCAGCAGCCAGCAGGGTGAGCTGGACTCAAACTCTTGCCCCACCTTAGGGGAGGAGTGGGCCAGCCACCAAGGCCACAGCTCTTCTGCTCTTCCTCTACAAAGGCCCCACAGCAACAGGCAAATTGCACCAGACTGGACATTCAGGGACCCAGAGCGAAATTCTCTGGGGACAAACCCTTTGTGAACTCCTTTACAGAGGGAAAGCAGCAGAGGAACTGATTATCAGGGAGTTACCAAAACATACACCTAGAGCAGCATCTTTCTCACTGAAAAAAGTACTATTCTCTGAGATGCCTCAGCCACATCCACATCCACAATAGTCCAGTTTAATGACTGGACATACCATGGTCATATCTGATGTATTTTAAATGTATTTTAAATCTCTATTCTACCTTTATTGCCTAAAATCCAGTACAGTTCTCTCAGTTCAACAAAATCAGCTAACTTTGGGCTTAGCATCCTCAGCTGCATGACAGAGGGGGTCATGCAGTAATACTGCTGACTGCAACCACCTTTTCTGATTTGGACCTTAATAGTATTAGTCTAAGCCCTGCAGAGTCACCTCTAATTAGGAAACAGTGGCTGTTTTATTTTGCTTCTTCAGGCATGCAAGAAGAGCTTGCAGCATTGTTTATCGGGCTCCTGAATGCAGATGGAGCCCAATGTTTTCCATAGCAACCCTCTGCCCTCTTGCCAGTCTGACAATCACCAGCTTTCCTACTCTGATTTACCTGGATACAGCTTCAAGATTTTGCAGGCTGAGTACATGCCTTTGTGTAAACTTCTTGGAAGCTGCAGGTCTTACAGGGAATAAGAAAATTTTTTGGAAAACAAAACAAACAAAAAAAAGTACAAATAATGAGAAAAGGAAAGCTTTTACCTTGTGTATTTTTATTTTTTTAATGTTATTCCTCTCTGCCTATTCCATTCAATAACAGCAAACAAAGCCTAGCTGAGACTAGATAATTAACACATTTGGGTTTTATTTGAGAAAAAATTCAGATGTGATTAATCCCTCTAAAAGTAAACACAGATCTTACACTGAAGTTGAGGAAAGCTCTGCAGAATTCAAGCTAAAGTAATGTTTGTGGGGGGAAAATATCAGCAGGAAATTTGGGGAAATCACAACACAGATGCTGGTAGATGACTGCTGAGACAAACAAGGTGTATGATACTACAATCATAGGAAAAAAGAAATGCTTTTGTCATATGTGGTCTAGAAGTTCATCTACATACATGGTCAGTAGCATAGGCTCGTGAGGAATGGTTCAGGGAGAATCACGTTGCTTCTTTACAAGAGCAATAATAAACAGGAGAGCTGCTGTGCAAATCCTCTCTTAATACTACCAAAGTCCCTCTTGAAAGCAGAGGTTTTTTGATAACTGCGTACTGGTCTTTGAACTGTAATCCCTGGAGGAGTTATTCTGCAGTGGGAAGGTCTCAATGCCAAGGGGGAAATGCACTAACAGTGTTAGGTACATCCTGCATTCTGTAGGACTGCCTTCTTCAAAGTCCTGAAATGTGTCACTATTCACCAGAGAGAGACAGCATATTTCATTATATTGAATATGTAATAATATTTCATATTATTGAATATATATATGACTCTAAAACTAGTAGGCCAACTGAAAGAAAAACACATTTATATGTGTCTAAAATGCATTTTGAGGGACAGGTAACAGGTCTGGGCAACAATTACATATATTTGATAACGATCATGATTGGTACATCCAGCAAAGATTAAGTCTAGGGTGCAATAAGTGTTCTAGTAACTTTATTAATTTTCTAGCCTGGGTGGATATACATATATTTATGAATTACATATTCAATTTACGGTGAATTAAGCTACCTGTCTGTGGAGAGGTAACTCAAACAGTAGAGGCAATGCTTCCCAGCTCCACAGGAAGTTCTGACTCTCTAAAGACTGAGGTGCAGCAGCAGGCAGGAAAGCCAGTCCCAGCACTGCATCCTCATGGAGCCAAGCACAGGGATAATGTGTGATACTTGGGGAGCAGGTGATGTCTCTGTGTCCTTTCTTGAAGAGACTTTCACACAGCACTGTCCTGGCTCTGACTCTGAAGTCGCCCCTCGTGGCTTTCCCACCAAGTTTACAGCCCTTTCATTTTTTGCTCAGCGTGGCCAAGGAGCTTTCCCCAGATATTATCCCTGACCTTGACGCTCTCTCTGTACTTGCAAGTGACTTGCACTTCCTCTGCCTTCCTCTGCAGAGACAGCACCTCCCACCCCTGACCCCTGCTCTGGGTCCCTTGCACCCTCCCCACCACACCTGGGGCTGCCACGCTCGCTCCCCAAAGCACAGCCCCTGGCTCCTGCCTGCCCCAAACTTCCTTGGCCCTGTCCAAGCCTTCACCACTGCATCTTCCTCCAACAGCTCTGAGACAACTGCAGAGAAAACCAGATGGAGCAGTGTTACACTGCCATAGGAGTGTAGGAGGAGAAGGGTTATTCTGTGGCTGCAGGCATTTCCAGAGGGCTGGTGCCTGTCCACACACTGGTGTAATGACATTTTCCCTGCATCATCCCTCCTGTGGCCAGCACCAGGTGCCTATTTACAATCTGGGTCATATTCCCTATCAGTCCTACCAAACTGAAACAAATTTACACAACTGCAACTAGAAGGTCTCCAGACAATACGCTTTCTGTTTCCTTTCCTTGGCAAGAAGCTTTTCCCATGAGGGCCAAGATTACCACTCATTTCAGTGGTACCAAACTGCAGTTCTGGGTGACTGCATTCCCAGCCCACTTCTGCTGAAATGCTGCCGGTTTTCATTTAAAGACATATTTCAACAGAAAAAGTCAAATTTGGCTAAATCTGAATCAGAAGAAAGGATTAGGAAGGCAGAGGAATAATAATGTATCAATTTAGCAAAGTTCTTACTGTGAATATAAAATACTGTGTCAGTAATCTGCATTGATTGCTTGATGAAAATTCAGAGGGCATGAGCACTCTTATCTTTGCACTGCACCTTTTTTGTTGTGCTTGTACCAATGCATATTTTACAAAGATTAATATGCTCCCACCAAATCTATACAGTTCTATGAAATCCATAGGGACATCTGGCAAGAACCTATCCTCCTATCATATATTTCTTCTGTGTATTCTTTACAAACAGATTAGCAACCAATGAAATATTCTTAAGTGAGAGGGTAAAAGGCAATGGATGTGTTATTGATGCAGGAAGGAGATCAGTGGAATTCAAAATATGAAGTTCGAGGATAACATCAGGTTGAGCAAAAGACCTTTCCTCTTCAGTTTGAAAAGAGCAAGAAGCTGTTGAAAGAGTGCATAAAATAGAAAGGGATCACTAAAAACTTCATTGCTAAGGAGTCAGTGAGTGTCTTTGGCAAACCTGTTATCATTTGCATGTTTTCCCTGACTTCACAGGAATACACAAAGTGAGGTTACCTCCTACATAAAAAGGACAGAAAGAAAATGAATGCAGCTTTGTTTTACCAACTGGAAAAATAACTGTCATTAGAAGATTCTATCAAAGTCAAAAATTTATTCCTTGTTTGCACCTCCTCTTTGCTTGGAGAAAACCATTTACAACCTGAACTTACAAGTGAAGTTAGCAGCTATATTGGACCATATATCATTCCATACTATCTCAACAAACCCTTAGAAAGTCAGCTTAACACATCAGCATCAGCAAAGGCATTAAGAGACTGATGGATAAAGTTTCTGTCGACATCAATTTCACTTGAGTCAGTTGCTGAGCTGCCACTGGAAATTTTGCCTATCAGTGGCTTGTGTAATTAGACTCTGCACTGATAAATTAAATGAGATTTAGACATGGAAATTGTTAAGATACTTAAAGAAAAGCAGTCAAGAAGTTAATAATAATCATTCTAATAAAAGCTTGTTAAATCCAAGGGGACTGGAGTAGTACTCTACTTTCATGGAAGAAATAATATTGGAATGAGCAAAGTTTGCCCCACAGACTTTAATACACTCCATAAAATCTGCCAGCAGTGGGAGATTTGCTTGGGACCGAAGGTAAAGTACAGTGGCAGGCAACCAAAAGTACCTGGCAGCCCTCAGGAGGGCAGTTCAAATATCTGTGTCCTTTATCCCCAGTGTAGAAGAGCTGTGCAGCTTTATGTTGACAAGCATTACAATGAGCCATCCATTTTCAGAACTATCACACTAGGAAGATTTACAGCACATTTAGAAGATCTAGCACTAATTTTTTGCAAGAACATACAATGGATCACTATTAAAACACAGGTTTAGATCACTCATTTGCCATGCTAGGAGGCAGGACTGTCACCTTCTTTGTCATCAAGACATATAGGTGAGTGAAAGGCAAATATAGCAATGGATTTATGTGGTGCAATGTAATTTTACTCTGCTTAAACCAAACATATGTATAGCCTAACATATATCATGCCCTCCTGAATTCTACTTCAAAACCTAAGAGCATATCCATCAAGGCAATTACCTACATCAAAAAGAGCTGCAAATTGAATACCAGAGATCAAAAAAATGCAGCAAGATGGTTTCACAATAGCCTTGAAGCTCTAATCAGTGCTCCTGGGCATCACAGCCTTTAAGCACAAATTTCAGGAAAGCTGCAAGAAATCCACCACTATCTTCAACCAACACCCTTGACTATAAATGCATCCCTGAAAGGTAAACTCTACCATGTAGTCAGGAGAACTGAACAAGCTCTGGTGGCATCTGGAGTGAATTCACTCTGCCTGATACCTCAGTCCACTGGGAGCCAGATCAGCACAGTGTGGGGCCTGAGCTGGGGGAAGCTCATATCCCCTGTGCTAACATCCCTTTTAGCTCCCATTTTGCAGTAGGATTATCGGGATGAAGAAAGTTATGAAGTTATGTATCAAAGAAGAAACTATCATGCTAGTGGCACCTTGTTAAGACAATGAGCTGGAGTTTGGACAAGCTGCACATACTGCAGAATGACTGAACACCCAGGCTGCAGTCTCCAAACATCTCCAAAAAAAACAGGGAGGTGATTCCTGTGAGTGCTCACCACTGAGCAACTCACTCACATCCTTGTATGTTTAGGGCCCCAAATCAGTAATTTGTGTTTGTCTTTAATCACTAATGTGCTAGTGCGGACATTAATTTAAGCCTCAGTTACAAAGAGGAAATATGTTAATATAGAGAACTGTCATTGCCAGAAAAATACACTGGCCAGTTTCTAAAAAAAAAATGGATGAGGGGAAGATCTACAAGCTGCAGAAATTATTGGTTCATACTTTTGCTCTAATTATGAACTCAATGAGTGCCTCTTTGTTTTTCAGGTCACTCCCCAATTACATGTTTCCTTTGTTCCACAACATTTAATTCTTTTCCAGTGTTGCAAAATTAACTGGACAGGTTTCTTAATCTTGTGTCTACAAAGAACTTGTTGTAATTGCAATGAATGCTTTCATTTTGCTGGTGTCTGAAATACGATTTGCAGGGGAAGGAGGAGTGCGGGTTGATGCTAGTCCCATCATTAATAACATTCCTGCAGGGATTGTAGTGGTGGGAGTAAAACCCCCAAAGCTTTTATATAATAACAGCATGTGTTTGCACGTGAGCTGCTCCTTTAAGAAGCCTTGGGCTACTGGAAGTAGAGAGATCCAGAGAAAAGGCAGCCCCACAGCTATAACAGAGGGCAGAGGTTAAATCTTTTGGCATATTTACCATAAGAATGGTCACTGCACACCCTCTCCCTGAAGGCTTCACTGAAATAGAAGTGTTTGCCATTGGCACTGCCCTGCTGGTAGAAGGTAAGTTTAGTGTGGGACCTCGGCAGCAATAAGATTTTTCCCTCCTATTATTTCTAGTAAGAGGGGGGAAGGAAAATTGAAGTGCACAGCAGCATTTATGGTATGCAGACCCTGGTTACTGTGGCTACACCGCCAGTACTTCTGGTGAGTAAATCAGAGTGAGCTGCAAGCTCTTTGCCATGAATACCTGTGCTCTGTGCATAGCTGTGGCAGTGAAGTACTTACTACTCAGCTCTCTTCTCAGGAATTTGGGATGTAATATTTTGTTGTTGACTTTTAAAGGCAATTCTATATTCCTCTGGGGAAAGAAGTTGAAATGCCTGATAATCTCTCAATAAAATTGGACTGCCTGTTTTGTGGATTGTGATGGCTGTCTTACAATCAAACATGATAGCTCAAAAAAACCTGTAAACAGTTAGCATCCATCCAGACTGCATTGGTAGCACAGCAATTATTGGCTGCTGGGTAAAAGTAACAAACCATATCCATTTAATTTAGCCAATGTGATCTTGTCTTAAGGCATGTGCCACTTACTGAGAGACTGCAACGAAACTGAATTTTCATCTACCTGGCAGCTAGCAAAAGCTCATAGCTAGGATTATGTTGGTGTCATTCCTGCATAGTGCTGCTCAGAGGGGGATGTGGGAATTGTAGGGCCCAACAGCAGACGAGGAGAAGCTGTGAGCTCCATCAGAGTGGGTTAATGCTCATTAGCTCTCCCCATGACCATGGAGCATGGGTGCTCACCTTCACCTCGCCCCCGAGCTCGTGTCTGGCTGCAAAGGAAAGCTGGAAATGCTGTCAGACACTCTCCCTTCGAAGAGAGAGGAAAAAGCTTCTACTTCTTGCCCAGGGGGAGGCTGCTGCCCAAACAGAGTCCAGGGCTAAGCCTGGCTGTCAGTCCCCGAGCCATGTGCACAGCCCGGCAGGAATGCACTCCCATCCTGAGGGGTGGGAAGCAGCAGGACAGGGGCAGCGCTGGGGGTGGCAGAGCCACGTCCTGTTGGGGACCTGCTTGTGGCACTGCAGCCCTGCCAGGCCTGACCCGTGCCAGGGAGGGCGGCCTGCTGGGGACCTGCAGCTGGGGAAGTTCTAGCAAAGAACCTGGGGGCAATCTCAGTTAAAACTAGGTGTAGTCCAATACACTTATGGTTTACTTAACACAAATATTTCCCACAGGGTTTTAGGCAGAATGTGCCCAGTAGATTGGCAGTAAAACTTCATTTGGGTTAGAAGACCAAGCCAAATAATCAAGGATTAATTCACTTTCTGAAACACTCTGAGACAAAGGCAACGAAGATCTCTCCTTTTTTGGGGCAGCTTCTAAGTGCATTTTGCAAAAAAAGGTTGTGGAGAAGAGTTGCATTCACTTTATTAAGTGGACATATTTGCTGATGTAAAAATGAAAATTCAAAGCTTTTTTTTAAATATTTAGTAAGTTCTCTATTTGTACACTCATGCTGACCTTCAAGAAAGCAAAATCTGGTAAAGCCTGAGGCTCCCAAAAACAGGGAGAAGATAGAAAAAAATCTGATATAGTAATAACTCTTCAGCTCTACTCTAAATATGCTCAGAACACATCTCTCCTAAAGGCTTCTCTGCATTTGGGAGAGTTGATAGCAGTTTTACCCCGTGGGTGGGAGGTAATCTGGCAGGGAGAAAATAAAAACAGCAGATCTTAAATGGCTCCAAATATTACTCTTGGAAATATTTTTTATATGTTGTGTAATGATAGACACACATCAGCTGTTACTATGGTTATGCCATCAGCCATTAATGCAATTAAGGTAGAAGCAGGATTTCTGACTGGAAAAATAATCATCCATCTTATGTAACTGCAGAATTAAGACAATAAGCATAAGTAAGTACACTACTTTACAGAATTAAGGGATATGGGTTTTTTCTGTGCTACATCATTTCTTTTTCCAAGAGCACAAAGACATTGTGCCTCTCATCTGACTGAAACTTAGAGAGACTGGATGTTGAGTCAGAGCCTCATTAGAGCTAAAATAATTCAGGTTGCCTTGAAAAGGGCATTAAAGGACAAAGCTCAGGTTTAAACTAGTGAAGGATGGGCTTCAGAGTGGCACAGCTCTGTGCTGGTTGAAGAGCTCAGGTTGCTTGGATCCCTCTGAGGACCAACATCAACTTATTTTTTTAAATCTACCAGTGACTGCTTTTCATAATTAGATTATTCCTTTCCATGTATAGTCTCTTGACGAGGGGCAGTAATAAGATTGAGCTG
The DNA here is from genome assembly GCA_013397245.1 of Thryothorus ludovicianus. Taxonomy (NCBI): domain Eukaryota; kingdom Metazoa; phylum Chordata; class Aves; order Passeriformes; family Certhiidae; genus Thryothorus; species Thryothorus ludovicianus. The sequence continues at coordinate 79,865 of VZTB01002645.1, forward strand.
GTGTGATTCAAGCACTGTGTAGGCTACCCTGAGACAGAAGCCCAAAGGGAGGCAGGCTGAGGGATTTCTGTGCTTAAACAAAACAGAATGTTATAATGAATATTAAATACAAACCATGTCTCTATTGAAGTCAGGCCTGGACATGTGTACACCAGCAGCATGAGCTGGCTGTCAGCTCTCCTGAAACTGCCTCCTCTGCATCTCCCTTGCTCTGAACTCTGAACCATGTGTCCCTGTGTGGAGCCTGAAAATTCAGTTTCTCTTATTATAACAAAAGGCAGAATTACAAATAAATTCAGTTTCTCTTATTATAACAAAAGGCAGAATTACAAATAAGATCAAACCACTTCTGCTCCACGTGACTGATGAAGTCTGAAGCACTGGCTTGAGCTGTCACCTCTGACTTCTCTTCTGAAAGCCTTTGTAACTTGCGTGCAGACTGACCACTACAGATGTATTCCCCATGCATAAGATTCCACTGTAATTATTGTTCTCTCATCAAAAAAAAAGCAGTATCATTATAGATATTTTCCATTTCCAGTTGAATCACACCAAACAATTCTACCTTTCAGCCCTGCTTGGATTCTGTCTGAATGGCTTGACAATTATTTCTTTCCGAAAAATCAAAGAGCTCCGAACGCCCAGCAATCTGCTGGTTCTCAGCATTGCCCTGGCTGACTGTGGGATTTGCATCAATGCGTTCATCGCTGCCTTTTCCAGCTTTCTCAGGTACAGAGGGAAGGTTTTCCTAAAGCATGCTCGGAAAAACCACATGAAAATTAGCAGCTGAAGCTCTAAGGGTCTAATGAATTAAATGGCTCTCTTTCTACCATAAGTCATAGCTAACCTTCTCATTCCCTCAATGTGGAATAGTAAAACAAAACAGTGCTGGATTCTACCAGGCAAGCAGAAAAGTAGATTTTACTGCATATAATCACTGGCAGATAATAAGACTGACTAGAGAAGACATTTTGCCAGACAGCTTTACCAGTGGTTATAGAAGCTACTTGAATATCAAAATATCACCTCACTAAACCTCTAGATTGACCCTAAATTTGTCTGCAAGTCTTAATCTGTTTGTTGCACTGAGTTGCACACATGGACAGACTGTCTCCTCATAGAGGAGGCAAATCTTGATGATCTGGATAATTGGATGAAATGTAGATTTCAAATTCAAAAACCCCCTACTTTTCAATACACAGATGCAGGTTGTATTTTCTTCTCAGTATTAAGAGTACAGACAGCTGTTGTACTGTGAGACACCACAGCAAGAAAAATGCTGGCAAATGCCTAAAAGCAAGCACAGTAACATCTTTCACAGGGTTTCTCAGACAGATAGGATGAGCACGGGCTATCATTTTACCCTCTCTCTTAATGCAATTTCCAAACATGTCTTCACCTTTCCCTGTCATTTTCTTAACCTGTTCCTTGTTTGCTGACAGATACTGGCCCTATGGCTCCGATGGCTGTCAAATCCATGGATTCCATGGCTTCCTGACAGCCCTGGCCAGCATTAGCTCCAGCGCCGCCGTCGCCTGGGACCGATACCATCACTACTGCACAAGTAAGGGCTACAATCACTTTACCTCACAGCCTCACCCACATCCTGCAAAAGGCAGCTGGCTCAGGTTTCTGAGAATCTTACCTGTATCTCATCTATAAATTTGTTTTTCTTAAACATCGGATAGAGCAAATATAAGCAGTTTCTCCAAAGGACTTCTTCCCATACAGGGGGAAATTATCAACCACATTCAGGAGATATTTCCTTGTCCAGATCACATCCAATTTGTGACCCCTTTGCCATGCTTTCTTTTTATCCATAAATAATCTTTAAAATAAAATCCCAAATAAAATCCAATTCCTTATATTGAAGAAAAATCTATTCATCTTGGGCTTTCATCCAACACTCTGCTGTTACCAAACAGATCATCATGTCCTTGCAGAGTTTACTAATTATAGATAAATTTGGTGTAAGCAGAGAGCTGCCTCTGCAGGGATGGTGGCTGGAACAGAACCCATGCAGAGGCATGATTGGGCAGAGTTCAGCAGCCCCTTTGTGCAACACATAGGCATTTTGGGGTGCAAGAGACTTTCTTTACCCACAGAGCCTTTCAGGCACAGCCTCCATGTGATTCGAGCAGCAAATGGCAAAACACACCCAAAGCACACAGGGAATGTGGTCAGTCTGATGATGCTGTTGAGGAAAGGCTGCCAACCTCTTTCGTTCTGGAATTTTTGCAGGAATTCTGCTCAGGAAAAGAAATTTATTTTTTCATGTGTAGACAAAGATCCCAAATAATGCAGGTTGTGACCTAAATCTATACTAACACCCCTTGAACACTGGAATGTATTTGGAGCTGGAAGAGGAGCATCTGAATTTTACAAGGCAGAGCCTGAAAATAAGCATGTCTGGGAAAGACATTTTACTCTCTGCCACATTGACTTTAATGCTTTTGTGCCATGCACTCCTCCAGTCTGGAGCATGCACTGCATTAAGAGCAGAGGCAGAAGGACCCTAAGGGCACAAGCTACTTTACTTTGCTCAAATTGTTACTTACTGATGGCCAAATGTGGCTCCTATAGTGAACATTTTGAACAAAACAAAACGAAAAACCCAGAAGGTGCTCATGCCCTGTGGTTATTCCAGTAAAACCAGCCCCTTCTAGTCCAATTCTTCACATGCTGATTGCAAGGAAGATTAAGTCATATTTCACAGATGTGCTACACCACCAAGCCCACAGGCTACGCTGTGTTCTCAATCCATACATTAAACTCCTGTTGACACTGGTGTGAGTTGCATGCCTGTACAGAAGGTACAAGATACCTTCACCTAAAATACAAGGCTATCAGTCTTTTATCTTCATTCCCCAGGATCTGGTATTCCTTCCAGGCTCAGTTACATCATCCCCAGTTTTTTTTGTTATGTCCTAACAGTTTCCCAATAAAACCTTTGTTGGGGCATTCCTCAGCTTGGCACTTGATTATTCACCATCTCTATTTTTGGGAAGAAAGAGCTGATGAGAATGTAAGAGATTACTCTGATGATAGGATAACTTGGGACTTCACAGCCATTCTGGATGCTAATATCAGAAATTTGTTTACTAACATTCTGAAAATTGACCAGATTTTAAGATGTGGAAGTCAGAACAGCACTAAGTGACAGAGCACTACCTTTAAAGTGTATTGATAAATTGACAAGTCACTTGCCAGAAATCAGGCTGATATTGCTTGGCATATAGAAGGAAATAGTATTATTATCCCACAGAGAAGGTCAGGATATTTTACTCTCTCCTCTCTTGTATTTTTTACTTCCAGGTAACCACACTGGGAAACTCTCTTTTCATCCCCTAAGTGTGGCTCAGGGGTCTATGAGATGCTGCTTTCACAGCAAAGAGAAAAGAACTAGAGAAATAACCTAAAAGTATGCAACAAGAGGAGAAATAGCAGGAGAGTCTGAAGGGTGTCAATGTCAATCTCTAGCAAGATGGGGAAAAAAAAGATTTTAAAATTTGATCATTAGGGAGAAAAGGAGGAAACAGAAGTAGTTATATGTTAGTGCCTGACAGTGAAGAAGAAAAGGGCAGATTCTGAGGGAGCTGTCTCTCAGCAGCCAAGTATTCAGGACAGAAGGTGACAGTTTAGATCAAGGTAGACATTGTCACTTCCTCTCTGGCCATTCACACTGCCAAGAGAAGTTTGTGAAGAGGGGAAGGATCTTGGTCAGTTCCTAAGCACAGCATAAAGTTACAGATTTAAAAGGATAGAAAAAAGATATAGCTTTTTAAGTTGCATTTAAGAATTAGGGGGGAACAGAAAATCTGAAGTGATTTATATCAGTACTTCTCTCAATATTATAGAAGAGAAGGCAAACAAAAGCAGCAGGGATTTCACAGCAGCATTCAATCTCTAAAAGTAGAATTACAGTGACTATTATCTAATCCTTAATGACCAAGGTAACCTGGGTTCTTATATCAGTATTCAAAGATTACCAAACTGCCATTTGCTAAAACTTCAGCTGTCAGCTCTGTCAAATTAGGAGTAAGTCCTAAACTCTTGTCACACTCACTGAAGCCACCTTGCCACATTTCCTTCATCTAGTTTTGCACTTGTATCAGTTTTCCCTGACAAAATGTCAACATTTACACAGATTGTGCATTTTTCACTGAAGCAGGAGGTAATCACCAAGACAGTCTAAGATCATGGTAAACCACAGCAAAATAAAAATAAATGGAGTAAAAAAAAAATCCCTTAATAACATTATTTTAAAGAGCTTTTTATAAAGATATGCACAAAAGAAGCTATTACACTTTACAGTTTTCTTATTCGTACAAAAAATGAATACTTGTGAGCACCAGTGACTGGTGCTTTTCACACTGCAGGTGCTAATACCTATTTTATTTATGACTGATACAGATTTTTCCTTATCAGCTTTTCAGATATTTCTGTCTTTGACAAACCTAGCTAATTTTAAACGATGCATGCCATTAAGTTTGCTACAAGCTTATACTTATACATATACATATACTTATACATATACTTATACATATACTGTCCTGGAATATATTACAACTTAATATTATACAGCTGTTAGAACTTAACCATTTGCAAGAATGAGGAAAAGGGACGATTTGTCCCCTTCATCACAGAAAATCCTGTTGACCTTTTATTTGAGACACTCCTTTTGAACAGCAGACTGAAATCTAGCTGAAAGGTAGCCACAGTGTCAAAGATGCATTTTTCAGTCTGTGAAAATCAGCTGTTTGAATAAACTATAAATCTTAAACAATACACTCATAAATGTTTCTACAAGCTAAACCCTGAGATACAGTTTATGATTATATCACTAAAAATTTGCCTTCATGATCAAAAGGATTAAGGTTTCGTGCTCTATCTAGCCTTTGCTAAAAGTTCATCTTTTAGCATCACAATTTTAGTAAACTTTGAATGATGGGGGAGCAGTCTTTCTGTTCCAAAGCAATTAGAGAAGTCATTTAAAATTCCCTGTATTAAGATTTCACTGTGTGGAAAAGAGAGGCTTCCCTTTTCCTTTTCAAAGAGGCAAAACCAGAGCACAAGAATGATTAGACTTGATAGCACCAAACTGCCAGCAATGGGCCCTAATTAGGAATTATATCTGTAAGCATATGCTGAACCCCATACATATGCATTTAATTGAATTAGGACCTACACAGCTATTACATTAAATTTTATCAGGCCAAGAAAAAAGCATTTAAGGTAAAGCAATGGCCTGCTGTGCACAAAAACAACTGAACTGCTCCCAGCTTTTGCTCTTGCTCTCAGCCTTCTCAGGGAAGGACATTTTTGCTGTGTGAACACAGCACAATTCTTTCACTGTTCTTGTATACTGAAAGTGGTTTTTTTTTCTGAGTAAACTAAAATAATCTCAAGCTTGTTTAATTTTACATTCATACAATTTTTAGCTACTTCTGATGTGTGTGTAAATATCTTCTGAAGGGTCAATCAGCAGCTGATTTCACCAGGTCTACTTCACCATTAATCTCATTTTGCAAAAGGTCAAAGCCAAAAGGAAAAATTTAATTTTGTTAGTTCTGATTCTCTCCCCTTCAAGCACCCAAAGTGAGGCCCCTTAAGTGTGAGAGGAGAGAAAAGATGAGCTCAGCCCCAGAAATGAGCTTTCCAAAGGCAGGCTGTTGAGACATGCCTGGTGCCAGACTCCATTATTGCATAGTTCTTTTATTCTACATGAAATAAGACAATGGTCATCCCTAACTCCCCTAACACAGAAAAGTAACTAAAATAAACTTCATAGAAAAGGCACAAACACTGAAGTAATAAGATGCTTAGGGTACATTGCTTCTTTGGACTGGGAGTTTAAGAATAATTACAAATTACTAAAAAGTTGCACTTCTATTTCTAGTCCCCCAAGTCAAAAACCATTCTTTTATTTTCATCTAGGTAATTCTAGAGTCATATTATGTACTAAAAAGCAGTATTTAAGCATTTGCAGCCAAAATATAACTTCTGTATAGTAATCATATGAAAGACAGATATGTCACTATTAAAAATTCTTCATTAGTATCCATTACAAAATTACATTTTAAATTAGTAAAAAAAAAAAAAAATCAATTTTTTTTTTGCAAGTACCAAATATAAAATCTAGAATATTTCATACAGAGTATTTTCTTTAATTTCTCCCTGGTATGTAAATTGCAATGTGTACAACTGTCTTTTCCCATTATTAATTTTTGAACACCTGCACCAAACAAATTTTCCAAGTTGATTTTTAATGTAATTCAAACTTTAATTTTTTTTCCCTGAAAAACCTCTGGCAAATAAGAAAAATGAGAGGAATGGAACCAGAACTCCTATAAAAGGGCATTTTCACTAACACCCTTTATTTTCCTTTTTTAAATATATGAGATGCAGCCTATGTGGCCCCCAGGTGTCCTTCATCCACGGGTCAGCCACGTCTGGCCCCACAGCAGGGACTCACCTCATGCGCCTCCTCCCCAGCCCTTCACCTCTCAGGAAAGATCAGAATTGGCCTGAATGTCATGGTGCTGCTGTCCAAGGGCACACAAAAAGATAACTTCCCAACCTCAGTGAAAATTAATTACATCATTACTTGTCCCTAATGGGAGATTGGATTAGAAAGGAGTGCTGGGGAAAGTCACTGTCCTCCTTGCTGGTGCTGCTGGCATCATAGGCAGCTCAGTGTGGGCATGACGACAGACACTGGCCTCAATAACAAAATTATCCAGACCTTTTCACATGCAAGCAGCAGGGCTAGCACAACATCCTGCAGCAGCAAGGAAGCCTGCCTGCCTTTTCCATGAAGAAATACTTCCCGTGTCTTCTCAAGTTTCCAATCTTCCATTATATTCCTGTGGTACTCAATGGAACCGGATGAGATAGGCACAAGGGAACACTTTATTATAAAATTAGAAAAAAATTGCTAATGCTGAGCTTCACATTTCCTGTTATAGGCTAAGTGATGAACTTAAGGGCAAAATTACTTGTCCAGTAGTATTTTTAGAACAAGCTCTGTTCTCAGGTTGTGTATATATACTCACATATATATTTATGATCAGTAATTTTAGAACAGGGTGTATTAGATATCCACACATGCTGTGCACTCCTGGCCAGGCAGGAAGGAAGAAGGCAGGGGCTGGGGAGTGTGTGCAGAGTCACATTTCTGATCTGACCCCCATTGTGCAATGGGGCTCTGTTTCTTCAAACACTGTTTATTGCATCACCCTGTTTATTCTCCTCTCTGCCTCATCTGTGTCTTTTAACACATTCCCAAAACACAAGAATGTAGTGTTTGTGACAGCTGCTGTATCTCCATCATGGTACAAAGCTGAGCAGCAATACAGCATTTGTCTAAGTAAAACACACAAAAGGGAAGTACAGTTTGCTGTTTCCTAAGAGTTTCCTTCATATTTTATGGAAGACTGATTCCTCCAGACTCAAGTCAGCTTCAGGATACAAAACATGAACAACTGCTTGATTCTGCCTGAGGCCCGAGGGCCTGACAGCTGTTTCCAGTGGTTCTGTTCGGGGCATGGAGACCCCCTTTCCTCTTCCCACAGGGAGCAGGCTGCAGTGGAGCACAGCTGCCTCCATGATGCTGTTTGCTTGGCTGTTTGCTGCCTTCTGGTCCGTGATGCCCTTACTGGGCTGGGGAGAATACGACTACGAACCCCTCCGAACCTGCTGCACCCTGGACTACAGCAAAGGGGACAGGTGAGGGCCAGGGCCAGCTCCCACAGGAGCAGAGTGGAGGCTGCCATCCCCTAGGATGGTCCTGGTGGCACACAAACCCCCCCAGCTGTGCCCACCACTGTTCCTGGGGCAGATGTCCCTCCCCAGCAGCTGGGACCAGGCAGGCACCACCCAAGGCTGCCTGGACTCGCATGGTGGCACACAGAGCAGCTGAAGTCAGCTTCCCCTGTGGGACAGCTCAGCTTTCTGCCTCTCCCTCACTCATCCATACACTGCCTCTTTTCTGGGTTTAGGGCTTGAAACACTTTCAGATTGCCTTTGGCTTTGTGAAGGCCAGCACAGATATCTGAGTAGTGATGTTTGGGTTTAGGATACAAACACCTGTTGTCATGTTCTACAATACCATCCATCCCACAATAATATGGCACAGACTCTCTGGCCTTCAGCAAATGCTGCACCTGAAGCACCTTGACAAAAGTGGTTTTAACAATTTTAAAATTACAATTTGGTAAATACTTACAGCAAGTTTACAGAGATGCACTAGAGTTGAATTAACACCCTCTGTTTTTCTTCCCTCCTCACCTTTTCCAGAAACTATGTCACATTCCTTTTTGCTCTGTCTACTTTCAATTTCATGATCCCAGGCTTCATCATGCTGACAGCCTATCAGTCCATACACCAGAAGTTCAGGAAAACTGGGCACTTTAAGGTAAGAAAGCTCCCTGGACCCCTGCAATCACCTTGTCAAAATAGGGCTGCATTCAGTAGAGACAAAGTCCTTGAAAAAAACCAATTTCTTTCACAAAGACTTTGACTCAGCTCCTTCTGTCCTAACTCCCCAGTGCTACTTGAGTGGGAGGGTAGCACAACACAGGATGGGAAACCCCATCCTTGGAAATGTCAGCATTTTACCAGATGGCCACATTTGGCCCTACCTAGTGCTATAAACAGTTCCCCATCAAGGAGGGAGTTGGACAAGTGATCCTGAGGATTTTCCTCAATAACACTGGTCCAACTCTCCTCAAAAAATAAACACAGAGCATACAGAATATTTGCCAATAGCGTATCAATACTTATCCAGAGAAATTTATCTCAGGAAGGATTGTTATTTCCTTTGCTCCAGGCCTTTGGCTCATGGCTGAGGAAGTCAGACAGAACTGCAGCTCTGCAAGGAAACACACAGGCACCCCATGGGGGGAGAAGGGCCTTCCCATACACATTGTGGTAACACTAGGCTGAGGAAATTCAGAAACCTTTATGAGCTGGAAACAAAGGAATTGTTCTGGTGTGGCAGGTTTATGGGAATGTAATGTAGTGATTATATGAGTTGTTTGCTGAGGTGCAGGCTGTACAGTCTGGGGCAGTATGCATGGCTGGTGGGCACAGCCCAACCCCTGCACTCAGTAAAGACAGTCAGGTCTCAAGAGAAATATTATATTGACAGAGACAGTCAGGCAGTTGTTTGTAGCTGACTGGAATAAATACATGTGCCCTCTATATATTTCTTGAACAAATCTCAGTGTTCATTATTATGTCTATTACTTTTTTCCAGTGAGTTTGTATGCACTAGCATGTGATTTCTTTCTCATGGTACTCTGTGCTGTGCAAAGAAGTTACAATGCAGAAAATTTAAGGATTAAATTATTACTTCCTTAGCCATTAATATTTATAAGATACTTGGGAACAGCTGGCCAGGAACACCATGGATAGGGCCCTAACACAGAGGACAGAGGAATCCTCCTACAACAACATAGCTGCTGCATCCATCTGTTGCACCAGCATAGCAGTGGCTTCATACAATTTGTCTGCAAGACCATCTAGGAAGTCAGCACAATATCATTCCTTTTAATCTGCTTTTAAATTTTCACATTGCTGTCTCCCCTCAGCAGCAGTTACTGGCCATGGCTTCTGTATCTAGCACACACTGATTTATATGATCTACATCCCACCCCCAGCCAGGATCAGGGCTCTGGTGCTGCTGCACTGTTCTGTTCCATATCCTGCTGGCTGATCCTCTCCTGCTACTGAACACGAACCAGGACGTCTCCCATCCATTTGTTGCAGTGTGTGGTTGTGAAACACAAAGATACCTATTGCTCTTGTTTTTCAGTTTAACACTGGTTTGCCATTGAAGACACTGGTCATTTGCTGGGGCCCCTATTGCCTCCTGTGCTCCTATGCAGCAGTGGAAAATGTGATGTTCATCCCAGCAAAATACCGCATGGTACGTGGGTGCCACCTCAGATCCCAAGCAATGACATTCTCCTCACTCTCCTCTCTCTGTCTCTAGGGAACAATGCCAGTTCACTCACTGCTGGGTTTACTTGTAAAAATGTTTATAAAAAGTAGTCTTTTTCCTCAAATCATTCTGTTCATCTACTGTTTTTTAGTGAAAGCAGGGAAGCACAGTGATATAACGGGCATTGCATCACTGCTTTGATCAAGAAAAAAAATTAGGAAGTCAGGGGTATTTTTCTTCATCAGTTAGTTAGGGGTGTGTAACCTGTACTGTTCTGTGCCATGTAGGAACCTTTTTTGTCCTTTCCAGATGAAGTACCAGCTCAGAATTTTCATTTTTAAAGAGACTGTTGTCTCATTCATGTTTCTAATACTTCTCAAGGAAGCTGTAATGATCACTCCTAAGGTTCTGCTGCCTCCTTTTTCCCCTTTCTTCCATGAGTCTTGGCTCAAAAGCCACTGCTGGGACTCAGTAATATCACATCAAACCTTTCAACTTCCATTCTGTGCCCCAAAATCAGCCCAGTTTCAGATCACCAAATGCATTACTGTATTTAGTATGAGATATTAAATGTGTTAGCAACATCAGCCTGTTTATCATCCAAAGGTGTCCAAGGCACACCTTTCACTTCTCCTGTTTGTATTCATTCTCAACTGAATTATCTCTGTTTCAGGCAATGCCAACCTAAATTCTTTCTCTTGGAAACAGTAATTTCCTGAGTAAGACTTCTCTCCAGTCATATTGCTTTTACTTCTCCCCTGTCTGGGAGCAGCAAGCTAATGCAATTGGAGACAGGTTTTTTTTGGTGAAGGGAAACAGAGGCTGAAATCAGCACATTGGCTTCTCACTGTGCTTTCCTAGTAATAAATATTGTGTCTCATGACAGATTCCTGCCCTTATTGCCAAGGCTGTGCCAACGGTGGATGCCTTTGTATATGCCCTGGGAAATGAGAACTACAGAGGAGGAATATGGCAGTTCCTCACAGGACAGAAGATTGAGAAAGCAGAGGTCGATAACAAAACGAAATAACCCATTATGGCATTATACAAAATTACTGTGGGTACATCACTGAAAGCAAACTTCAAGAGAAAACTGAGTGCATTCTCTGATATGAATGTGCAAAGGTGGTTCCACATTGGAAAGGCTGTGCATTGTCAACAAACAATGAAGCATGGAAAGAAAGCCCTCCAAGATAACTGTCCAAACCATCATGAGCTGCTTGTCAAACAAGCTGCCTTAAACCTGTGTCAATTGTCATCAGTCTCATTTTATATGTCACTGCCAATAAACTATGTGCTGGAAAGCACTTTTTTTCCTCCTGATAAAAGCTAACATAAAAGCTCAGCAAATTAACTGTAGCAGGATATTCATTTACCCAGTGAGGCCTCATCAGATCAATCTATGCAGGTTGTCCATATGGTAATGTCTGGATTACTAGAAGATTAAACCAGTATCCAGAATTGACCACATGTCTGTCTGTATAAATAGCTTGTTCATCTGAACAACTCATTTTCAGTGCACCCAAAACAGGAGTTTCCAAATTTCTGTCATAAATCTGACATCCTAGTTTCATAAAAACACTTTAGTGAGCATGTTTTCCCAGTAAGGAATATTAGCTTGGCTCCTATTCAAATGAGTTACTGCGTGGCATTCAGCTTAGTCACACACTAAACTGCATCAGATTTTGCAGCTGCTGCTTAGCAGGACAATCAAAAGCTTATAGTCCATCATAAAAAACACTCATCATTTTGTTGAACATTGAGTAAAAACTAAAGGGAGGTATGAGTCAGATTCTGTTCAAAAATGTCATAAGAATAAAAATTAACTTCACATCTTCCATTAAATTTCCCTGTGTTTCTACATAAGAGAGCAAGTGGTGATTAAAGAGTCTGAGCAATTAAAAAGTCACTTTCACAATTATCAGAATTCATATGTATTTCAAACTCTCAGAAATGTCCATTTTAAACACTTGTATTTGCTCATATTGCCTATGAGATTAAAAACTGTCAGTTGATATTGCCTGTTATTACAAGATGTGTCTCTGAATTGCCCATTTGTAAAAAAATATGTGCATGACACAGATTAGGAGAGATTGTGTGTACAAAAAAAGAAAACCTAATTGATACTTACAGGGATCATATGGTTCATTTCCAAGCACCAATAGTGAAAGGGGTTTTGATACTATCCAAAGAAAAAGCTGATGCATCCTTTTGATGCCTTCCAACATATTAAAAGGGAAACCAATTGTTTGTGAGATATAAAAGGGTAGATGGCACAATTCTGCAAGCTGAACTATCAGTGGGTAGAGGGGACATTTCTCTCATGTCTAGAGATAGAGAATAAATGTCTTTTTGTCAGCAGTTAACCAGCAGGATCCCATTCAGAGATGTGCTTTGGGACTTTATGAGGTTCAATCTGGTCACAAACTACCTGACAGAGCACTGAATAATGCCACGACAAAATTATGCAGAATAATGACATCTAATGCTGACAGCTAGGACTTACCTCTTAGGTACACATAATATAAAGTGAGCAGATGACAAAATGTTTGCACTGATAAGTGCAAAATAATGTGCCTGGGCACAAAATTACCTTTAAGTATGTATCTACAGTGACAGGCTCTGAATGTGCAATTATCTCTTTCTCAGGAAAGAGGCCTGGGTGGGTCTTGCAATCATCAGCTCCATTGTCAGCAGGGTCACAGAGACAAATCCCAGCAGAATGTTAAAAAACACTAAAAAAGGAGAAGGTAACAAAACAGGACACATAGTCACACCATTTGAAAACCATTAATTCAGACTTAGTGAACAGGGTGCATAGTTTGGGTCATTCCAACTCAGAGAGGAGAAACTAGAGAAATGCCACAGAGATGATCAAACACAGGGAGAAGTTTGAACACAGCAGGGAGGAAATGAAGGAGTGTTGGCTCAGAAGAGGTGGCTTATGAGGGGAATAGAGACAGCCTTTTTAAACCAGGGATGCAGGACATGAGAGATGGAATGATTGTTTGCTGTTCCCAGTAACAAAAGAGTGATGGGTCATACAGTAAAATTAGTTGAGATGTGCATCTTCTGAAGTTCATGGCTTGAGAAGTGTCTGTCTACTGAAACACATTATGGCTTACATAAAAAAACTGTAATAATCTAGTAAATAACAGCTGAAGACATTTGGTCAGGGACTGAGTCCCTTTGGCTTAAAGGAAACATACATCAGGAACTCATCTCAGACTTTGGCTCTTAGTCCATTTGCAGATTGATTTTTGACTTGCTCTTACTACAAACTTTCTAATGTGGGAGTAGAAAGCAGCAGAGCTGTTTCTTCTTTCTGTTGGATAGCTACAAACCTAAACGTGCCTCTGATTAGGCTTGTGCATGCTTTTTCATATTGATTACTGAGAATTAGTGATGGGTAAAGCTGAAAATCATGACTTAGAGAGCATAACATTGGTAAATCATATTCAAGCCTTGAGACAAATGAGGTGTCTGTCCTGAGCAGCAGCTGAAGCTGTCCTCCAGAGCCCCACTGAAGAAATGCAGGGTAACAAAGTCACCAAAACCTTTCAGACCTAGGGACAGTGCAAACTTTCAGATGGACTGTGAAGAGCACAGGACATGTTCATATGGCCCAGCATAGTGCTATAAGCTTGGGACTAAGCAGAGGCAGTACAGTGAGATGAGAACAGCCTGTCCCACCCAAGGGGGAGAGTTGGTTTCCTGTGCTCTGTATTTCTCCCATTCAGTCAGAAATCCCACTGGTTTCACTCTGCATCTCTAAACCTAAAGGTGTAGATAAAAATGGAGTCATTTCTCCTGTCATTTATCTCCCTCCTAAGTATCTTCAACAAATGCTTTTCAGTCAGTCAGGCCCAGAGCTGTCCCAGCCTGAGGGCTCCTTCATACAGGCTACAAAAGCTTCTAACTGATTGAAGAGAGGCAAACAAAGCATTTGAACAAACTGCTCAAATTCTAGTTTATAGCCTTGGCTGCTGACTTCCTGCCAAAGAGGGGAGGAATTGAGGTTGGTCATGGCTCATTTTTTGGATTATGGATACTTTCTTTCTAAAAAAAAAAAATGAAACAAAAGAAAGACATGGAAATAAACATGAGTTTACAGGGACTGGTCACCAAGATCTAGCAGTACTTGATAACTAGTCACTCTTCTGGCTATGATTAGTTCTCACCACTGGTTTATCCACATTAAGAAGTAGCTGATGACCACTAACAATGGCCTAGGCAAGTGTCCTGTGCTTCAGCAAAATGTCTGAAAAGCAAACTGTAGTGCATCAAGAAGCTCAATTCATACTTCCAGTTAATTACACAATTTATCATTAACATAGTCAGCCTTCACCACAATGTGCTGGCCCAGTGCCCCATGGCACTGCTGGTTGTCCAGGCCTAACCAATGGATATCTGTTACCATCCTGATAACACCTGTCACAACAAAGGTGTTACCTTGAGTAGTTTAGGCTGAAGCATCCAAAATCCCATCATGTTTTTGCACTCTGGAGAGTCCCAGATGGCTAGAAACAGGATTTACATTACCCTAACCAAAGAACAGGCCAAGGGATGCAAGACACTCCTATACACAGAGTATTCCACCTATCCTCTAAAGCAAACTGCGTAAGAACAAAAAAATGGAGATTCAACTTAGGCCAGTACAGCCAATATGAACAGCAGTGATAAATACCTGTCCTGTCACTAAAGATGAGAGTGACTACAACAACTGCATGCCCACTGTTAAAAATAATTAAATGACACCTCAGATTATGTCACAGTAGCCACTGTAACCCTTTGTTGGGGAGATTTTGAACACTTAGGCTTCAATTACTTGTTTCAGTATCCAGCCACTCTTAATGCCCAGTGATCTGCAGCATTATATCCAACATCACTTAAACATTCTACCATCCCTTTACAGGCAAACTAATTCTGCTCATTTGTGACACACTGATAAAAACAAACTTTCAAAGAAAAAAAACAGAAGGCAATTTCTCCTCCTTATCTCTAGATACAAAGCGTAATTTCTTCAAGTTTTCTTTCAGCAGACATGAATGCCTCACACCTTAAATAGCAATTCATGCAGTTCTCTTTTCAAGGTTATTAAACGCCCACAACTCCAAACGAAGCTACCGTGTCCTCAATAATGCTTCAAACCCAGATCTTGCTGATTCGGCTTTCCCGCACTGCCCACACTAACAACATCCTACAGTTCAATAAAAGGGAGTCAGGATTTTCTGCAGTGCACACTCCTCAAGTGCCTCACACACACTGTGGTGTGTTTTTCCCAGCACCTGCAGTACAGCTGATGGGAGCACTACACAACCATTCAGCAATAGGGTCAGAGGAGGAATCTGCACTGTTCCAGTCTATCATCGGGCCTCTTTGAAGGGCATCACTGTAAAACAGGGCAGTGAGCTGGTTTTGTCATCACAGAGAAGAAAAGCACTGCCAAAATCTTAAACACAGACCCTAGTGCTAGTGATTGGTTTGGTTCAACAAGCTGGGATACAAAGACAAAAAGTGAAATATAAGATCCTTATAGTATGGTCAAGGGCAAGTGTTAGTCACAAGCACTCATCCTTCCTGTTATGTCTCACTTAAATTTCATGTTTCACCTGCAAGGATGACAAAATAGAGGCTCACACCTCAGCCCATGACAGTGAGAGTTTGCATGTTGGAGTTAAAATACAAAAATATTGGTACCATCTGCCTTTTTATGCATATTCACACTTGAGATTGTTCATCAGAGGGTTACAGTCTGTATGAGCTACCCTGGCCAGGCTAACACAGTAAATACTCAGAAGGCTTTTTATTATGAAATCAGGCACTCCACTGTCTGCGGGTAAAAAGGGAGGGTGGGCCTGGTGCATTAATATTATGTAAAATAATAAGAATTTTCAAATGGTGAACACACATGCCTACACATCTATATGAGGTGTTGTTTGGAAGTTTACTAATGTAACCTCTCATGTATATCATTAAAAGACAAAAGGATCCAATAACAACACTGGGAAGCTGTTAAAATGCTTCTCAAGAAGTTGCAAGTCTGAATAATTATTAATACAATTGGCATTTGTACATGCATGATTTAAGATTTTTTTTTTTAACACTTTGAGACCCTCAGATTTCTGCAGACTGTAATTTCTTCCAATGTTTGCCAAGTATGCAATTTTCCAAAGCAGGTTTTGTTCAGAACAGGCCATCAGATCACAGAACTGTCAGAAGAGGAGAGCTGGGGCTGTGTAAGGGGCTGTGCTGGGGTACAGGTTTTCCTTGTTTCAGAAGAAGCAGGAGACAAGCACAGGGCTCCTTGATGAGCAATAATACCCCTGAGCAGTGCCAGAGAGGTGAGGCAAAGGGAGCTGCAGAGACCTGATACCTCCCTTGAGACCCTGACCCACAGAAATGGTCAAGACAATTAAGATTTTGCACCTAAAGTCTGACTTAATGTATTTCAGATGCAAATTCAATTACCTGTTTTAAAGGAATATAATTTTAATTAACACAGGTCTCAAATTAATGTAAACTAATTAAACATTGTTTAGAAATATGTTTCAGAAGACAATACCTAGTTCAGTAGGTCTCTAATGATAGAAAATGGTCTTTCTTTACCAACAATTTGTTCTTGGGAATTAGAAAAATAATTGTGTAGCTATAAAGCAAAGTCTAATACATTTTTACAGTGCTGTCAAAAGTCAAGTTTGAAAAATAATTATTTCTAATTATTGTAGTACAAGAATATGTCTCTAGGAAGACAAACATTTGTGTCCTACAAACATATATCTTATTTTTAAATGGTGACAGCAATAGTTCACTTACATATAGGCCAGGTTGGATGGGGTTCTGAATAACCTGGTCTAGTTAAAGGTGTCATTGCTTAAGGCAGAGGGGCTGGAACTAAGTGAACTTTAAGATCCTTTCCCAACCATATCAAGCCATTCTATGATTCTATGTTATAAAAACCAGCAAAGAATATTATATAAGTGGAAACAGAGACCAAACTTGCCACTGCTACAGCAAGAGTGCTAAATTTTCAAAGTGTTTTAGATGTTAACAGTGAAAACAAACTGTATTTTGACAGGCAACAATTGGAGGCTCTAATAGGTGAACAGTGAGAAAACAAATTTTTTCATGGTGTTCATTGATTTGTGTCCACCATCCCAAGATTTCTTCCACTGAACTACACCGTGAGGTGCTACAGCAACGTTCTTGATTTCTCTATCAATAAGCTGACCCATCATTCAAAAACAAGCAGTTTTGCAAGCAAATTATATCACATCAGATGAGAACCCATTGTGCAAGTCAACTGTAGAAGCAGCAGCTTAAGGATGTTAATGACTACAGAAGGGGCAGGGAAAATGCCATCAAACAAACAGAAGAAAGGCAAACCCAATGCTTTGGTGGCAATATCTGTCAGCTCTTTCACTACTGGACTGGAGTCAGTTTGAACTTTAAAGCTGATCAGCTTTAAAGTTCTGTCTCAGCTGCTCATTGAGTGGCTAGATATCCCATGGAATGGTGCCTCTGATGCATGGATTAAATGCTGCATTTCCCAGAGAACTCCAAAGCTTTACTAGGAAGGTTTCAACTTTCTTGAAATAGATAACAAAAAAAAATCTTAATGGAGACAAGGCAGTGGGCTGATTTACTGTTAGCCTTTTATCTACAAATATCTGCCATATTGAGATACTTGTCATCAGCATGTGATAGATCAGCTCCTGCAGGATAGTCCCTGAGCCTGCGCTGGGTACATAAGCTCTCCCCAAAAGCAGAATCCACACAGAAAGTAAGGGAAAGCACCTTAAACAGACTATCAATCTGAAAAGAGGGAGGGTTTTTGTTTCATAGCCTTTGTCAGCACACTGAGCTGCTTCACTGCAGCCTGTTTTCAGCAAGGATCCAAAACCTGTGACTAGGCAACTAACTCAGCACCATTGAATTATTTAAGCCAGAAAAGACCCTTCTAGAGTTACATTCTTGTATGACCAATTAGTATTAATTATTTTTAATTAATGGTTGGACCTGGTTTTCCCAACTGAATGTGAACAAGTAATTTGGAATTGATTTGACTTGACTAGATGTGAAGAATGATATTTTTGTCCATAAAAAAATGCAAAGACTCATGTGTTCCTTGTGAAAACTTGAATTTCTCCAGGACACTTGTAAGGATAAGTAAAATACAGCCAATTACACCTTTCATGGAATTACCTCATAACATGTTTTATTAACTGAATATTAGGCTACTGGCAGCTCTTAAAATACAGTTCATAGGTAGATAACAGTGAATGGAGACATTTTAAAACCAGAGACTTTTTCTTCATTGACTTTTTGGGTTTGCTTCTCTATGCACCATCTTGGGGTGACATTAAACTAAGAGATAGATGGGTAAATGAGCCATCAGGGTAAATAGTTGTAACCTGCAAAAATACATTTGGTAAGATCAAGTGTTTGAGATGCAAGAATGGCAGTTTCTTATATTTACATGATAGAAGACTTTGCTTTGAAAAACAGAGCTCAGGAAAGGATTTAGGGGTCATTATAGATAATCGCCTCAATGTAAGCTGTCTGGGCAATGCTGTTGCAAAAAGGACTAATGAGATTCTTGAATATGGGTGAGGGAGAATAATATGAAGCAGAAATAATGAAGGATTTCAGCATCATTTGGCAGCACTGCCAAGACCCTTACTAGGTTACTGAATGCTGTCCTAGTGTCTGCATTTTAAGAGGATTTGAAGCCACTGGACAGAGTTCAAGTGAGTGTCACAAATGAATTCTCTGGCTTTAAAAAGAAGCCTGTGCCTTCTGACGTGAGGGGTAAGAAGCTCAGCATATTCAGCTCACTGAAGAGAAAGTGTAGACATACCTTCATCACACTGTAGGTAATCGCTCTTGAGGAAGACAGACCTGAGCAGCTTTCCAATCTGGCTGACAAAGATTCAATTAATAAAAGGTAAAGTCAGAAAAATTCAACCTTGAAATAAGGGGAAATTTCCCAGCAGAAAGCAATGGAAGACAGAAACAGCTTATCAGGGGAACTAGTGAAACCACCATCGCTTGCAAGCTTTTAGACAAAGACAGCCCTGAAGATACACTTTTGGCCTGGTTTCAGAGTAGATGATTATGGTTGTCCTTCTTGGCTTGGTGAGCTGTGACCCCTTAGTTCCCCTATGCACAGCTTTATTTCCTCAGCCCTTGGTGAAACAGGACTGCCCATACTGTAATCAGTGTGCTTGCAATGCTTCCTTGCTGGCTCAAATGATGCTGCAGGGGCTATGACTGGCAAGGATGAAGGGTTAGCACGGTGGGGCCACACTGCCCTCATGGTCAGGGAGAAGGGGTAACCTTATGTCCTGCTCTGACACAGACAGTCAGGTAAGGTTTTGATAGCAGGTGTCTGAGAGACCATAATCCATTCCTTAGGATGTAAAGCAAGTGTAAAATCTTCTTCAGTAGCAGTGGAGAGTGATCAACCCTTGTGAAACCATGAATGCTTTCCTTTGCATTAAGGCCAAAACTATTTTGAAATGTTCCCCTACTTTCTCCAAACTCATCCACAGAGCACTTTGAAAGTGGAGCACATTACAGATGTGGTCAGATCTGAACCCAGTGTGCTTGCTGAAAGTAGTTACACTAGCCAACTAGACTGATAGAAAAGCTTAGAGGGCACCAGGTGTTTATTCAGAGGCAGGATCCTCCAGGGGAAACTGTACACTGGAGAGCATAGCAGACAGATACACCTGCTGTGGGATGGACAGGTGGGGAGAGCAGAGTAGCAGCACCTCTGACACAACTGCCTAAAGATGACACTTGAAATCAAATTTATATAGCAGCCATACTTATAAATACAACACATGAAGCAGCAATGGGTTGCAACCTGAGGCATCAGAGAAAAAAGCAAGGTTCCTGACTCCAGTGAAACCCACTCAGCAGCTGAAATAAGAAGCATTAATCCCATGGCATTGCCCATAATTAAAGGCTTCATCTACCACCAAACAGCTGTGTAACTACTGCTGGCTGAACCTCAGTGCTTTGAAATAGGATTAGGAGGAAATTAAAAGAGAAGCAAACGTTGCAAGCATCGGTAAGACGAGCAATACCTTACTGTCTTTTATTACATGGACTAAATCATAAAATTGATGTTCTTCTGCATCTACTCTTTCTCATGATTCATTACCAGCAAAAACAAAAGTATTACAAACAAAACTAAGGAATTCAGGACTAGAGGCATGTCAGAACCATATCATCCAACAGTCTTTGCTTACATTAAGCATTTATTAACTTCTTTTTGCTATAATATTTCAGAGGCCCGAGCTTGCCACTTGTTCTGATTTCGGCTGGGTTAGAATTCATTTTCTTCATAGCAGTTGGTTTACAGCAATGTTTTGGATTATAATGTGCTTATAGTGTTTATAATACAGGGATGTTTTCCTTATGGCTGATCAGTATTTACACAGAGACAAGGCCTTTTCTGCTCCTCTCCCCACCAGTGAGGAGGCTGGGGGTGCACACGGAGCTGGGAGGGACACAGCCAGGACAGCTGGCCCCAGCTGACCTAAGGGATCTTCCAGACTGTATTGCATCATGCTCAGTATATAAAGCTGGGAGAAGGAAAATGGGACATTCAGAGCAATGGCGTTTTTCTTCCCAAGTAACTGTTTTCAGCTTTCTTGGGGGTGGCTGAACACCTGCCTGACTATGGGATGTGCTGAATGAATTCCTTACTTTGCTCTGCTTGTGGATGTGGCTTTTGTTTTACCTATTAAACTGCCTTTATCTCCACCCACGAGTTTTCTCACTTTTACTCTTCCCATTCCTCCCCACCCCACTGCGGGGGCAGTGAGAAGCAGCTGTGTGGGGCTTAATCGCCGGCTGGGGGTTAAACCAGGACACCACTGAAATCTACTCCACTGATTTACCACCACAAGAGAACACAATACCTCAGACAAAGGTTTACAAATCATTATCCAAAGGGATGGTGTTCTCTCCTTAGATATCCCTAAGTGGTGCCTGTTGTTTTTATGGCTGAAAACTATTTGTAGATATAGGCAAATGACAGGATAGCAACAAGAAAGTGTCATCCTGTAAGAAAGGTGCCATATGGTACACAAATCCCGTTAAGAGGGTTTAATTGTTACTTAAAAGCCTACAGACAAGCAGGAATAAAAGGGAGCCCAGTTCAGACATTCTCTGGATGCTGATTTTGCTTCTGTTTCAGTTGCAGTCAGAATGCAAGGCCTGTCCAACTCCTGCTGGTAGCCATTCAATGTGACTGGAAAAATATGGAATAACCTCAGTAAGCCACTGTTGGGCATTGTGTCTTACCAAGTCACCAGGCTCCTGCAATGCCTCAGTGCTAGCAGCCACTCCTTTCTCAGCTGCACTGACAATTTCACTCAGAGAAGCTGGTTCATCTATAACTCATGATGGGAATTCAATGGTTTAGAATTTTTTGTCTCTTTTCAGAAGTAGCCCACCCTCCTGCCAGAGCCATAAGGCCATGGCTGCAAACAACATTACTGGTCACTAGTCTGTTTTTTCTTTCTTCTTTTTTTTCTCTCCAGGTGATGGAGAAGAAATTAACTGGGAGGTTTTTTCAGGTGAGGTGGCAGTACTGTGACCAAGGGGCAGTACTGGAGCTGCACAGCTGCCTTCTGCACTGGTTCCTCACATCCCAGGGTGGGCTTTATGGAGGAAGGAATAGAGATGAGGAGCTGGCTAACTTCTGCCTCCAGCAATCAAAATTATGGCACAGATCTGGCTTTCCAAGCTGCAGGCAGTGGAAAAAACTGACCTCTGAAAATGTATCCTGGTTGTTCCATCATGGGTAAAACTGAAGTGTCTAGTTTGATCTTATTAAATTGGTGTATGGAAATAGTACATTTAGAATCATAGGCTTTGGTTAAAGCTGTGATTGCAAGATTTTAAGCAGGTCAGGGGCCCAATTAAAAAAATTAAGTCCAAAAAATTAAATCCCTCTGTACCTTCTTGCTTCAGTGTGACTCTTGTTAACTCCCTAAAATTAGATTTTTAATCTCAGATTGGCACCCCATTCTCTGCCACTCAAGTAACACAAGCAGTGAGAAGATTATGGCCACTTATGTAGTATCTATTTTCCTATAATCCTTTTAGCACCATAAATGCTAAATATAGCATCCAGTTTAAATTAGCTTTAACCTCAAGTTGACTCCAGTTAACCATGCAGGAGCAGTCAGAAAAAAAAAAAAAAAGCCAAACTGAAAACAAACCACACCCTAAAGAAGGCTAGAAAGAAGCAGAAATAGTCCCACACTAAAAAAATAAAATTGTAGTAAGCTGGTCAGTGCATATTAACAGATGACTTCAATAGTGGTGAATTGTTAACAGCTTTTAGAAAATGTGGGGCTTGTGAGCCTTTAGCCTGCCACACGAGTAGACTGGTCACAGCCTCACCAGTACAAACAGCCAGCCCAAAATGCACAGAAGAATTTTGGGCTGCTCCCTCAGCTCCTTATTCCTGGCTATATTTACAAATCATTAACACTGAACATGGGGGCATTTCTGTGAATCAAACACTCACTAGTTTTTCCAGGACAACCCTTTGTAGGCATCACAAGACCTTCACAAGGAAAACTGATACATGCCCTAATTAGGGGAGGACCACCATGGTAAATCAGTAGTGAGAAGAGCTAAAAGAGGCTCAAAACCTAGAACAGGAATGACTTCAGTAAAACAACTGCAGAGAACCCTGCCTTTTGCTTGGCAATTGCTCAGGAGGAAATAAGTCCTCAGCACCAAAGCAGGGGTTTCAGGAGGTCTCCTACACTCAGAGAGGGATTCCCCCTCCGAGTCCAGGGTGTGCGTGCCAGCTCCTGCTGACCACAGCCATCTTTACAGCTGCCAGGGCCAGACCACTCCATTTTACCTTGGCCATTGAGAGGTTACATGCTCACTCCTTAGCCTGTATATTCTATTTCTGCCTTGGCAACAGCTCTTATTCTGACCAGCTCTGTTTTTTCACCAGTCAGTTTGCCTAAGAAGCATAACAGTAAATGAATGCCAATAACCAAATCACCCTGAAGTAAGCAGTCATACACCATTAAAGTTACAGGTTCATCTCAAAACTTAAATACTAGCTTTAATAAGGCTGAAAGTTTCCCCATTTCTTACTCTTGCCCTTTTCAACCACATGGAGACAAGGGAAGCCCGTCCTCAGCAAGCCTGGCAGGCTGTCATGCTCCAGGGACAGAATGACTGCCAAACCCTACTCTGGAATGGGAAACGTCATAGAGATGCAAATTAAAATATATCTGATTGTGTCTGCCTGTCCATTTTGCTTCAGCTTGTTAGGAACAATTAAACAGATGCCTAATGCTGAGCAGTTAAACATGTACCCAGGAACTCTTCCCACAGTTTTCCTCTTTCACTTGGAGGACTGCCACATACACAGATTGTGACATTCTCAAATGTTCTTTATTGAGACACACTCATCTGTTAAACATAGATTAGAAGGAGAGGATAGACAGAGCTGCTCAAAGGAGAAATAATGAATCAGGAAATGTTCATGTGTACTGTCACAGCCACTACCAAAACATGTGGTGAAGTTCTGTTTAAAAAGCTATGAAATCTCAGCAAAATAAACAAACACATTGAGGAAATGGAATTGAGGTTCTACATCAAAAGCAGAATTAAACTGAATTTAGGCAGGAACTCCAGAGTCCACAGTACCCTCATGCTGCTCCCAGAATGTTTTTCCTTAAGAAGCACCAAATTTCTTTTATTTTCTAGAACGGTTGTACAGTAGAAGAGTAAAAACATTTTCAACTACACCTGGCTACAAAACCAAGGAGTAATAAGACAGCAGACAGCATAGGTCATATCTGGAGGAAATATAAACTCCAGGTATTTATTTTGAGCCTCCTGAGACTGAGCACCTCATGGACCACAGCAGGAGTATCACTGCCTGAGGGGCACTCGGTCTCACTGAGACATGAGAGGAGCAGCAGCACCATAGAGAGCAGGGGGGATGCAAAGGTGATAGAATCACATCTTTAGAGGAGAAATTTATTCAGTTTTTCTGTATTGCATTTACAAACCTATTCAACTCTTGGCTTCAGCAATCTCAGTCTGGACCAAACCCCGTACAAGTGATGGACAAAGATCCCAAATAGGTTACACAAGATGTTACCTAGCTTTCATAAACTTGGCCCTTTGGAATAAAATCTTTCTGATTACTTTCATTCTGCAGAATTTTGAAAATTTGCTCACTGATACTTTTAAAATGATTAGCAAGTTGAGCAATTATCTAAGTTTCATTTCTTCCTGAAATAGATTAGGTAAATCTTCTTAGGCTCTGCAATGGTACTATGGCACACAGTTATGGTATCAAATAACAAGTCACTCCAGATGAAGGCTGCAAAGGTTCTACTCTCCTCTTTATTCTTAAAAACAAAAACCAAGACCTCATCATAACATAAGAAATGCCAGTCTTAGAAATCGGAAGAAAGAGAGCAATGTTATTATGCTGTGGGGCCATGGCCTGCAATAGTGAAGAGTCAGCATATCTTCTCTTCATATCTTCTCTTTGTTCAGTCCTGTGTGACCATCACCAGAGTACACTGAAATGACAAACTTCCACCACAGGGGCAAAATAAGTGGCCCTTTGCCAAGTCACCCCATCCTATGCCCACTGCCAGAAAAGATGCACAGCTGGTGCACACCTGAGATTGCCTAATGACATTTCCTATCACTGAAGCAGCCTCAGTGGGCCCCAAGAAAACCTCAGTCAATCCTTTTTTTCTTAGTTAATTCTTTCCCTGTCAGAAAAAAAGTCTTTAGAACTGGAAGTGTAATGAGAAGAATATTTCTTTAATACTGCACTAAGATTTTAGGCTTAGCCAAGTCCCAGGCACTTCCTTATGTCCCCAGTGCTGCAAGTCCCCTGACAAGAGCATTGAACTTCTGGTTTTTTGAGATTTTTCTTTTTTTTTTGCCATGGAATGGATAGGGATGAACCAGTTTCACAATAGATTTTTCCTCACCCTTCCCTCAAGACAGCATTGAAATCAGACTCATGCCATGTTGATTTTATTTGTCATGAAATAGCAGGTCTGTGTTGAGGATTACTGAGTACTCATATATTTGTACATGAGTATATATTCATATGTGAGTAACTTGTTTAACTTCTGCAAGAGGCTGGTTCTGTTAGGGGCTCAAAGCCTCCTCAGGCAGGAGATAGACAGCAGAGGCAAAAGGATCTGTGGCCATTTGATTTGCTCAGCCTGTGACAATCTCACAGTCAGGAAAACAAAAATCACTGGGCATCTCTTGGTTCTGCTTTTTCTGAAAAGTCAACATTCCTACAGTATTATTTCTCTCTTGTTACAGAAAGAGAAATATAAAGCCCACAGCCTCTGTTTACCCAGCAGGTGCACAGAGCACTCCAGGGTCCACACTCAGCTGTGATCTCCCAAAGCCCTTTCCCACAGCCCACCAGGAAAGGTTTACCACGCTTGGGGAAAGGATTTGGGTCTAGGGTCCATAAGACACAGCAGAGTCACGTGTTTATCTCAATGACTGCAGGTCATCCAATGCCCATGCCACTGTTTGAGACCATCCTTGTTTCCTCAGTGCAACTGTTCAAGCAGCACTGGCCCAGTAGGCCAAGAGAAAAGCCCTTTTCTCCCACCATGGCATCCCTGGGAGGAAAGGCATGGGCAGTTTGTATTGCTGTTAGTTTTCAGGCTGTCTCTCACTCCAGAAGCACATGCATGTAAGGATGGAAGCCAAAGACAGGGAATTGGCTGTTCCTAACACAAGAGTACCTCCATTCGCTAGCAAGCACCATCCTCCCAGTCCTGGAGATATATTAAACCTCTTGGGAACCTCTCTAACCAGGTCTCTGTCATTACTTCCAAGTAATGACAAAATAATTTGTCAATAAACTGTTTCTAGTCAAAGTAAAGTGTTGGAGAGGGAGAACAGTCCCAGCATCTCTCGCTGAGGGGACCTGGTGTCCTGAGTACACTCTGGTCCATTTAATACAGTGACCTATCTCCATTTACTGAATTGATTTGGCATAAATGTTTACACTGCTGAGTGTATTTAAACTAATGGCTGCTAAAGCAGCTTATGTGACTTTTTAATCTAGCTTTTCCGTAGAGTCATTTGTGGAATGACTGTTTGAAAGGGAAACAGACAAGAAATTGGGGCAAAACTTACCCTGACAGACACAGAAAATGGCATGATGTGGCCACAGCAGTTACACAGGCAGATTTGTGGCTCATTCATTACCATCAGACTGTTTCCCACAGCTGGCTTTTCTGCAAGCCACCTGACCAGAGGCACAGCCTGTTCCCTGTGAGCAGACCTCAGGCAAGCTCTGGACAACCTGCACTTTACAAAATTAATTTCATCCTCTGAAGCAGAAAATACAAATTCCTCTTTCTCCCCGAGGAAAAGGGATGGTGGGGTATGTGACCAGTTAAGAGAGGCCCAGCTGGGTGGCTCATTCAGTGCTCTCAAGGTTTTGACTTAATGATCTCAAAGATCTTTTCCAACCTGGTTGATTTTGCAATTCACACAGTTGTTTAAAGGATTCTGTGTGAATTACAGTGAACCTTGAAAGTTGTCACAGATAATTCTGTGTGACTATGATTAAGCATTGAGGCAAAAGGACCACTGGTGACCAAAAGATAGTTTCAAGGGCCTGCTGCAATGTACGAGAGTGGTTCTGACCACAGATGAGATGAATTATTGAGCAGGTGTAATATTCTGTGCCACTGTATGGTAGAAGTCTCTTTGTACAGTTTTCCCTTAGAGAAGATCACGTTGATTTCTTAAAAAACACTGAAATCTGTTGATCTATCACCAAATATATCCATATCATACTGTTTTCGTTTTCAAAGTCTTCAAAATTTTTTTATAGTAATTAAGCATGCCACATCAAAAATCAACTCTGTGCAAAATCATACTGACCCCCCAATATGTCAGACAACTCATGTTCTTCCAGTATATGACAGAAAAAGTGAATCAAGGGACAGAAAACAGTCTTTGCAAGAGTAATAATTAGATTTACTTCTCCTAATTACTGGCACATGATCTTTTGATTTGCACTGCAGGCTTATCTACCCATCAAACTACAGCCCTGCAGACAACACAGGGCCAAGTCCAGGTATTCTGTATAACCCATAATTTCTGCACAAGCCCTCTTGTAGGCATTGCCACTGCTGCTTGACCAATAAATTGACATAATGTTCATTTTAAAAATGAGCATTGTCTAAGCCTGCTATTCTGACACTGATGTATCCTTACCAACATTTGGTACAAACATTGCTTCAAAATTAGAGACAACAGAACCAAAAAACTCCTTCAAGAGGAGTTCCTGTCTGGTGCCTGTCCCATCAAACCTCTTCACCAGCAGGTGCCCCAACAAAGCCAGGAGCTGGGGCTGCTCTTACAATCACAGATCCCTGGTGACTGTCCCACTGCATTCACAACTCTGCTCAGAGCAGAATGTGGCTGATCCGAGATATAGGAAAATGAGATGGGAAGGGATACATAAAACAATTATGGTTCCTATCTTCAGTTTCCTGAAAGAAACCCTATTCCATCAGCATGATTTCAAAGGTGAAGAGTCGGTTCCCATCACCTGTCACAGCAAGAAAAGAAGAAATCACCTTTGGGTAATCTCATCCTGGGGATAATCATGTTAGCTCAGCCTGGCAGCCACTGCAGATCTGAGGAGAAGGAGGAAGGAGCAGATGCAGCATGATGTGGCCAGCCCAGCTCTTTATGAAAGCCACCTTCACTCTCTGAGCAAGTCTTTCCACTTTTCTGGGTATCCCACCTCCCCACAGCAATGGCAGCACCTGATTTTTGCTGCAGCATCTAAAACTTTGGGAGGAAATGGCCTGATCTCCTTAAACTGGAAGATCCACCTGGCAGTGGATTTCCGAGTAATAATCAGTACCTCAGCTGGCCCCGCACTTTCACAAGAAGTGTGATAATCCCATCCACGCCCTAGCGTGTCTTACCAGCAGCAGAAATCACATCCATGAATAAACAATGAGTTGTGCTTTCCACATGCGCTCGGATCTGGCATGAGTCCCAGAGCCAACCCATGCCCTCTGCCGGGTCCAGTGTGGAAATTGCCTCTCTCACCACCGCCAGCTCAAAGGCGCACCACAAGGTCATCTCCAAACACAGCACATCAAGGATTTGCTGACTAGATCCTTGGAGTCACAGCTGGGAAATGGAAGGTCACTCAGCACTGTGCCTCCTCTCAAAAAATAATATTACTCGGAAGAAAGCTGCTGAATGTAGATCGTCAGTCCCAGACTGACGGCACAAAGCGGCAGAAAGCAGAGCAGTGAGAAGGGAAAGCCACAGGACCCTGTCATAATTATATCTTCAGTTTCAGAAGTTCCTTTGATGTTCTCTCAGCAGGGGATAGCTCCCATTTCCTTCAGTCTTTGATGAATCTTTAGTAGAAACATGGGCTGTTTCTGTTGGATTTTAAATTAGAAGTGGACTATACAATTTCCTGCAGGAACCAGGGTGTCCTCCCTCAGCACCCATTCAGACTGTGTGAAAAGGGAGGCTGGATAAGTATGACCAGAACCAAAGGAATGCCAGAAAATACAGAAAATATTCCTTGGAAGAAGGCAAAGACACAGAGGTGCATTCAGGCCATAGTTACAGAACAGTGGAAACCTCTAAAAGCCTGACTGGCTCCTGCATTCAGCACCTTGTCTAAGGAGCCTGGCCATGGCTCAGCTTGTGATTTATTTCAGCCTTCCAGGACAGAGCTGACTGTGACAAGTCAGAGGAACGTTCATTATCCGGTCTCCTCAGGCCGATGGCCACTGGCAGCACATACCTCACTGCAGCTTAATCAGCTCTAAGCAGCCCAGACAGCAGCTGCCATTTGCTTTGTGCTCTTGCATAAATGCTGCAGATTTTACTCTGAAATCTGGATTTGACAAACTGGGAACAAATAAAGATAGCTGATGGTGATATCCAGGCGTCTGAGCAGACTACACTTAATGGAAAAGGACTTTGTGAGGGAGAAATTTGTTTCTTATATTTTTAAGACTAATATTTTTGTTTGCTGTTCACCAAACAAATAATTTGAAAAATATTAATCTCCTACATTGCAACCCATCTTCACTGACATAATCTTACTGCATTACTGGAGTTACAATAGAAAGAAATAAGAAAAAAAAAAGCCAATGTCACAAGTGAATTAATATTTGATCCACTGATCCTAAACCACAGTGCACACATCCTCAGAGAGAGGAAGCTTTTATCAGGATCCCCATGGAATGTTTAGAGAGTTTTCCTCCTGCAAAATGCCTGTTGAAGCCAATAACTTAAGGGTAGCTCCTAAGTGAGGAAAAAGTTGCTAAATATTCCATCAAGCACAAAGAAACCAACATTCATCAAGGAATGTTTTACTTTTTATATTAAAAACACTGTCTTGTACTTCTTAATTCCTTTCAAATCATTCTACCACAACATACATACCAATACTCTGTACGTAATCTCGTGAAAATATATGACATTTATTAACAAATTTTCTAAACATATAGAACTGCCATCAGAGCCTCAGACATATCAAATCAGACAGCTGATGCTTGTGTGCAGAATTTAGTGCCAGCATACACCAGCCAAGAACACTTGCTAAAGCAGCATATCAGAGTGTACAGTGGTAAGTAGTAGAGAATAAAGTTTATATATCAAACTCTCTAGAAACAAGAGGAAACATTAAATAAGTGCATTATGTCATCCTGAAGGTGTAATTAATTTTTTGGTATGCTGCAATAACTAAGTTCCTTCTCACTTCAGAAAAATGTGGTTTTCACATGCAAAAGATGGCATCAGATCTTTGGAATCAAGAAATTCATCAAGGAATGAAAAGGCAGAAGGCACTCCATAGCTCAAACATGAAAATAAAATATTTTTTCCACAAAAAAAAAAAACGAAATTCATGTAGAAATGCTGTGTTGTAGATAACAATAAAAATACTGGCAAGAAAATAGAAATTAGAGTAAATAAAGGGAACCACATTCCCTGCCAAGCCACATCTCCTGTAGCAACTGGCATATGTACAAATTATTTGATTCTATCAAATAATGCTTCTCCCTGTGCTGACTCTCTGCATCTTTTCTCTTTCGCCTTTGCGGTTGAAAACTTCCCTAAAGGCTAGGCAGAGATGTGGGGCTGAGCTGAAGAAAAGGGCTCTTTTTCCCCAAAACACACGCTACCTTTGCACCCCCTACTGGGGAAACAGCCACGAGCAAAGAGCCTGCGGAGTGTCACCACGGAGATCACCCCAAAGCAGCCACCGAGGAGCAGTTTTCATCCTAAACAGGCCATTTCTTCTAACCCCGTCACATCAACTGGATTCTAGTCAGAATCTTTACTGGCTTTAGTTGGAGCCAGGGAAAAGTTTACGCACAGGACTAATGCAGAGCAAGAGAAGCTAATAATCCTTTATTTACCACATTCTTGCAAGATAATTCAGTTTCTTTGGTTGGTTGGGGGTCTTTGGGTTTGGGGCAGGGGTGTTGGGGTTTGGCTGGGTTTTTCTGGTGGTGGTAGTGATGGTTTTGGGGGTTTTTTTGTAAGGAAAGATTCCCCTTGTGATGAGTAGAAAAGTCATTTAAACACAGAAAACACTCTAGTAGCAATATATCATTAAATAACATGTCTAGAAGACAGCTGCTAGCTACTGAAAATCGGACCTTTGCTATCGATACACAGAAATGGCTGAAGCAGATTTTCTGTAGTGAGGCTGGCAAGCCCTTTTCCAGACTCTCTAAGGTAAGCAGCAGAACACAGTATAATATACTTGTTCTTATCTTCATTATATTTTTTCCTAATATAAAAAGTAATCCAAGAGAAAAAAATCGTGTTGCTCAGTATAAAAATGTGTTAAAATAAAATTATCCAAGAAAGCCACCAAATAGTTCGGTATTTGTTATCCTAGTTTATCAAAGTCAGCAATAAACCCTTTCAGAGCTGCTCTGCTGTTACATTTAGAACCAGAAGGTGGCATTGAATGGCCACAAATCTGCTCCCAGTGTCCTTCACTGCCGCCTGCCAGAGCCGAGCAGGGAAGGGTCCGCAGCGTAAATCTGAAATTCAGGCTACCACTCGTATAAAATGCCTGGAATTAAAACGATGTAGTCAAGAACTAATTCTGTTATAGTAGCAAGAAAAATACCTTATTTCTTCTCCTCTCTCTCTTCCCCTTGTGCAACCACCCCACGGCATATCTGTTCTGGCTATTTTGAAGTCCACTGAAACTGCAAGACTCAGAAGGACCCCACACCCTCTAGGGTGAGCAGTTTGTGCAGTACTCTCATGTGGAGCAGAATCTCAAGAGCTCGGGAGAATGTCAGAGGAACTGGTTCCCATGACCCTTTACAACTTATTCACATCATCTCCGATGATAAAGGTCACACTAGAGAAACCGGGGGTGTGGCTGAATCCTCAGTTGGTTCCCAGCAATTCTGAAATTGCTGCCGCCTTGCCTCCCCCACAGTGTTTCTGTATAACTCCAGGGATGCGCTGCTATCGAGGGCCCAGGCAGCAGCTTGCCAAATTTTACTGCGGACCAAGTCCTCTCAGGAGCTGGTGCCCAGACAGGAGCCCTGCCCGAGTGCAGCTGGGTCCGCCCCGAAAGCATCTCTCACATGGCTGTAGCCTGGGGAAAACAAATCCACACATGCACACCTGCACGCTGACACCGAAGAGAGCCTCAGAGCCCCGGGTTCCCTGCGCGGGGTGGAGCGGAGCAGGGCTGGATTCCCTCCCGCGCTGCTCTCCATCTGCCCCGCTCCCTCCTGGGCGGCCGCACACCCGGGGCCGGCGCTGCTGCGGGCACCGCCGCCTGTCCCGGCTGCGGAGGAGCTGTCCCGTGACACGGACCGAGAGGAGGCTCGGGGCTGCGGGGAACAGCCAGGGAATGTGCTGCTCCAGGGCATCCCCACCCCGGCACTGCGCGCAGAGCGAGGGAGCAGCGCCGGGCTCCGAGCCGCCCCTCGGCAGGATTTCCATGGCACTGCAGCAAACAGCAGAGCGGGACAGAAGAGCCCTGCTCCCCTCGGTCTGCCGCATCCCCTCGTCAGGCTGCAGTCCTGCCATCGCTTTGAAGGAAAGGGCTTTGCTGTCACAGCTGCCAATCAGTCGTACCAACACCATGCAAACACATGGTGCTCTGCCAGGAGCAGTTGCTGTCTGTCTCAACACAGGCTCTGGTATACTGGCAGAAAAGAACTTACAAACAAATAAAAAATAACTTCTTTACGTCTTTTTTTTTTTTACTAAGACAGCTCAACATGGCTATTTCATTTACTCTTTTTAATGAGTTGATCCTTTTCAGTGAAGCCTTCTCTTATTTATTCTAGTGTTATCCCCAACCCATCAAAAAGAACACTTTAGGGAGAAGAAAATGCCGTTTACTAAAACAGTACAATAGGGGGGAAAAAAAAGCTGGCATCTAAATGGCAGGATCAACTGTTCAGGATATTTCAACTGTAATGCAGGATAAGGTGACAAGGTGAATACTGGTATTATACAAATATACAAGGTATACTGACAAGGATACTGGGATTTCCTTCCTCTGTGATCATTTACATGCAAATGCAAAAGGAGAACTCTTGCAAGGAACAAAGCAGTTGTTGGAATCACTCCGTATCTACACACAATAAGTAGCAATTATGTCAATGCATTTTGATCTTGTCTCAAACTTCATGTGTAGTTTTGCTTAGGAAAGAAATAAAGATAAAAATAATGTATTAGTCCTGCATTTCAGATAACTCAGAGGTTTCTGAGTGTTTGGAAGTTTCTTTGTTTTGAAGAGAAGGGGCTCTAATGATGAACATTTAAAGAAGAAACAAGCTTTGTCAACCCTCATAGAAGCCCAGACAAAATGAATATATGCATGCAGAGGGAAAGCAGAGAAATAAAATTCAGGGTTGGAAGAAGCCTTGCCATTTGGGCTGCCAGTCATCTGGATCAGCAGATCCTCCTGACAATCTACAAATCTGCATTTCCTTTTCCTGGGGTTTGGTAGTTGAAGGACGGAGAGGACAAACTGAGACAAGCTGCCAGGATGACATGAGCTAGATGTGGTCCTGAGTCACATCTGGACACACAACATAAACGTGGTGTGGGTTCTGGGGGTGCTTAGGCATGAGCCCTGTTACTGCTGCCTCAGAAAACATAAGGCAGGGAAAGGTTTGGAGTGAACAGGCAGTGGCAGGTCGATCCAATCAAAAGCACAGTGATGCTGAGTCTGTAGCACATGAAACTGCTGAAAGATTGAGTGCTCAGAGAGACTGAGGGAAATGCAAACAGAGCCCCCGGAGGGGAACCATTTTTCAGCAGGTCGTGAGCAAGCCAATAATGATTTCCACTTCATTTGTATGTGTGCTAAACATACTTGGCATTACTTCAGAGACTGGGGTCAAAAGTTCGATGATTGCTAAAGGCATTGTGCTAGAAGAGGCAGCTGGATAGCTGCTAGGGGAGGGTAAAAGCCAGGTTTGCACTAACCCTTACCCCTGCCCTGTTCTGGTGGGGGTTCCCAACTGAGATCCACTATCTATGCAATTGGCATACTGAAGAATAGCCACAAAGTTTATCTTGCTCACTGCCAGGATGCTTCAAAACAGCAGAAAGCAGAACAACTAGGGCAGCATTCCTTTTGTGTCTCTCAATAGCCTTTCCATGCTGCTGGTCTCCTGGGCCAGCAAGAGCCCGTCTTTGCTCCTGACTCTCTTCAGCATGTCCACCAAACACGTATCTAAGCACAACACACACAAAATGGAGTCATGCACAACTGAGTTGGGGGAGCAGCTCCCTCAACCAGCCACAGCCCTCTGGCAGTGGAGCACAGTGCACCACCAGCAGCTCGCTGCTGGCTTTGCTGTAATGCAGCAGCAGCAGCGCCAGCCCCAGCACTGCCTGGTGTGCCTTGAGCCAAGAGACACACTTAGCAAGCAAAGGGTTGGACAGCCAATAGCTTAATTTCTTGGAGACACAGCCAGCATTTTAGCCTCGTTCTTCAGGCTTTGGTAGTCTGGTGGACTCATAGCATCAACATCCCATGCTCTGAGATACATGGTGGAGTTTCCTCCCACCTCCAGAGAACTCCCTGAACTCCTTTACTTCCTTATGCTGCCCCTTATGGTCCCCGTGACACTTCACTGTGCTGCTTGGGGGCAAGAACAAAAGAAAATTATTTGCAAACACAGGTGTGTCTGCCTGAAGATGATAACAAAGCTACATCAAAAAAAGAGGGTCAAGCACACAAACACAATGCTCCCAGTGCACCTTTCCACCAGCTCTCAATTTCTTCTTGACTCCCTTGCCTTTCTCGGAAACATTCCTGTGTGACAGACTCTAAGAACTCCCTGAGTTTCAGCACAGTTTGACTTTCTTTGCATTGAACTGGCAATGGAGGAGATTTACATTGGTCTCAGGTACAATACATTGACTGTGTTTCCAGGCACAAGTAGCCCCATGGAAAAGAAATCTTCCACAAAAACAGCAAGCAGACTCAAGGGAAATGGAGGAGCAGAGGCTTCCATTAACTCACACAGGGCGTGGCTGAGCTGGATTCAGGTACTGAATATTGGCTGTGGAAGATAGAGGCTCTTTTTTCAAAAAACCCTGTGCAACTGTCTTGAACTTGACTGGGAGCTTGCACTGTGCTCTAAGACTGTAAGACTGATAGATACGCACGGTCAATTTGACTTTTGACAAGGTGGGGAGAGTAAAGGAAACAAACCCGTATCTTTTTTTAGCAGCTCTCCCCTTCCTTTTTTGTAATTAAATTCACCATAATGACCACTGTACTAAATCTAATAAGAAGCCTGAGTTTCTGGTTTCCATTGTCAGCCTTTTGCACTGCTCAATTTAGGCAACTCACTAAAGCATAAGAACAGTATTGCAAGACAACCTTCTTCGGCCAGTAAGTAAGAAGAAAAGCTTACCTAGACAGTATTAATTCACTAAAATTGATTGCACCCTATTGCTTATGCTCTGATTCCACTGGCAGGAAGGCTCTGAGCTGGCTTATTTACACACACACTAGTGAACTCATTCACACACAGCTGCTTTCAACCTCAGAGCAATAAAAATTAATAATAAAAATAATTCAACCTCATCAGCCTTCAAGCATTTGGAAATCCCAGAGCCCCATTGCCAGATCCTCTGAAAATGCATCAGCCTTCCCATGAGAGAGACTGGGGCTCAATTCCTGCAGGAACTGGCTGCCAGAACTACCATGGCACCCGGTCGTCACACTCCAGCAACAGATTATTCCATGCTATCGACCCCCCTGCTCTGGGTTAATTCTTTTAATTGTCTCGCCACATCTTTTCCCATTAGGCTGATGTAACTTGTTTAAGCACACACGGATTGATTTATGGCAGCAGTAGGGATGTTAATCTGATGCCTGCTCTCCAGTTAATGCACGCTCGGTGAGAGATGCAGGACAGCAGTCTCCCATGTGGGAGCTCCAGCCTTTTGCCTTGGAATCAAAGGCAGCCTCCCAGCGAGAGCAGAATTACAGCACTCCAAGAATAGTGGCTTCCACTGGCATTACTGAGTAAGGCAAGGTCACTGCGTCCTGCTCTTACTTCTCAAGTGCCATCTTCTTTAAATATAGCAGCAATCAAGGAAATGGAAAATCTCTTTAAAAGTTCACTGTTAGGAAATTACTGGAGCCCATTGAATTCCTAAAATCTTGTCAGGAGGTAAAGAGTTCCCTTCAAATGCAACCTTACTTGTCTCCAATTAGAATCAGTTTCCTTCACAGTGTATGTTCAACATCCTTTAGCTCATTGCTGCATGCCCTGCATTTCCCTTTTACTCAAGGGATGTGCACACAGTACAGAAACCTGCACAGAGCAGCCTTCTGTTCCATACACACAGTTTAGGTCATGAAATGCACAGAATACATAATGCTCATATACTGGGAGTTGAAAAACAGACTTCTTGACAGTACCAATAAAAATTTGCAAAGCTTTGGGAAAAAAATACGACCCCCCACAGAACAAAAGTACTTTTCCATTCTGTTGCCATGTTCACAATTAAAACAATTTAGTATATTAAAAAGAATTAAGTTCATCTCCAGGTGCCACCATCTAACTAAAAGTCAAAGAAAACTTATCCCATAATTTTGCATTTCTGGGACAAAAAAAACCTCCAAGGAAACAAAGCAACTGAACAAAAAAACTCCCACACATCCACAGTGCCAAACTGCTTAAGAAAAGAAGAAATTCTGCTTCTGAATCTAACCTACATAACCAAGCATTCTCTGGGATTACAACTGGGACACCACCAGTCCCATCACATTTTGACAGCAAATCCCCTGCATTTTCCCACCAGCAAGAGGGCTCAGAGCAGGAGCTCTCTCAACTGTTTCTCCCAGGTATTCCTCCTGCTACCCAGCTGGTCCTGCCTTGGTTAGTAGCAAATGGACTTCATCTCCAGAGAGCTTTCAGTACAATTTCTAAACACAAACTTAATAGATGTGCTGTCAAATCTCACCACTTCTTAGGAAGTTTATTCCACTTATGATCTGCTCTTCTAAGTTTGGGGACCTAGCCATGCTCAGGCTGAAAAACTAACGCCAATTCCATGTGCTTCCAGCCCAAGCAGGGAAGCAACAGGAGGTGCTTCACCCCTGAAAGGCAGTCAGTGCAGTCCAGATTTCTAATGTCAGGCACCTCATTCTTGCAGCAACTTCTCTGAGAATGGCCTTCATGCTAAGAGCAACTTTCAATATTTTCAAACAAAATAAAAGACAACTGTACAAGTACCTTCAGATGGTTCATGAACAAAAAGAAAAAAAAAAGTCTAATGTATTATTAACTACAGATTATAACTTTGCTCAAAAATACCAAAGGCTGCTTTGATAGATCTAAAAGCACCAGCAGGAGTCACTGTCCTTTGTACATTGCAAAGAGCTCCCCCCTGACAAAGGCCACAGATGGACCATATACTGCTCTGAAGCTGCAGTGGCAGCAGAGACTTCAGCAGATATTCCCAGTGACAAAAAGCACCACAAAATCACTTACTTCATTCTTCTGCCTCTACTGAGGACCAGTTCCAAGCCTTCATTCCAACAAGAGCTTCACAATGACCCATGCCATGACGAGGAGGCTAAGACTCAGTCTTGTAGCTTCCTGAGGTAGGAAGCATGATGCACACCTGATTTCCCTGCCTAAATTAGTGTGAGTACTAATCCCCCACACTTGGAAGGACTTTCAAGGTGGCTTCAGTCTCCACTGGCTTTATCTATGCTGTAGAAAGGAGCATTTTCTCCACTTTACAGTTTTCAATGCTTTGAAATGCCACAGCTATTCAAAATGTTGGCAGAGTATGAAAGCCACAGAAACATAACTCCTTATGAACTAAACAGTGCACTGGGAAGAGATGGGAAAGTCTGGTGGCAAGTGCTGCCACAGACAAACATAACTTATAATACATGTACATGAGTAAATATCTAAGGTTTAGATATTTAGATGCTTTAGATGTACATGAGTAATTATCTAGGTTTATCTTTTCAGATTTCCTTAGGTCACATGGAAAAGTAAGACCCACTACACATTTATGTTGTTGGTCTCCAGACACCAATGCCTAGTACTAGAATTTTCTCCTTGGCCATAATTTTGTAGGAAGGGATTACAAATTTGCCAGATGCCTGAGCTTTTCCTGACAGTGAAATTTTACTTCAACAGTTAGAAGATAGAAGCTGACTTGTATCCCATCACTGGGATATGTCACTTACAATATATCTTGCAAACATATATTTAATTATTTGCCAAGATATTTGCCTCCCCATTTAAGTGAAACACTCATATTCAATTCATCCTGCTTTGGACAGATGAACATCTTTGCAGATTACCAATCCAAAATATCTGACAGGTTTTTTTGATATATCTTTCTTCTGTAATCAGCATGAGGGGAATGTCCAGCATGATGGAAATGCACATTTGAACAGTCAGCAAACCAAATTGCCAATCTGACATCACTTTTAAAGCCCCAGAAACTATTTGTGAGCATGTGGAAGATGTGTTTCCTGCTATCACGGTTCTGAAAGGCTGTTAAGCATTGAGCAATTTGATCTGGACTGCAGAAAGCCCCAAAAGGTGAGCAGAGATGAGTAGCTAGTGGAGAAGGATGTTAAGAATCAGGAGCATCCAAATATTCTTTTAGCTCCTGTTCTCTGCAAAATTGGATCAGATATGTACTTGAGGAGTCTTGGAGCAAGGATAGATTCTGTATTTTTACAACTGAAAAGATGAAAACCAGGATAACTTTGGGGGGGAAATATACTTTTGTGGTTGGTTGGAGAACATTTTGACAAATGAGCTTCCACAAAAGAGCAGAGAAAAACATGACAGGACAAAAATGGTGTTCAAGGACTAGGAAGAGAAGCAGTCATTGGAAGGAACAGCATCTTTCCAGATTTTATAGCTCCTTCTTGCATCTCAAAGATGGACATCACTTGTCATCCTCATGTAGTCTGGGACTAACACAGCAAACATTTGAAGGATATAAAGAAGAGAAAAAGTGGTTTGATATGATGCACATGATAGACACAGGCTTAGCAGGAGCAAAACAGGAAAAGAAATTTCAAACCGAACATCAGGAGACTACTCAAGCCCTGAATTTTATTGGACAGATAAGTATTTTCCAAGAGGGAGAGTGGAAATTCCATTTACTGAGCTATTTACATGTTCAGAAATGACTTTGTCATAGAGAATACCCTGTACACCATCATTTACTAGCTTTCTTTTAACTCTAACTGAAGAACTATTACAACTATCAAGAACCTCAACTATTGCTAGAACTGACACAAGCTTAGACACAAATCTTTGAATTGCCTTTTCTCCTGTTTTTCCTATCTTCGTCTATTTTTCCTTTCTCCCTAAGCACTATTTCCACAGAGTGAAGCAGCATGAAGTATGGGTGTAACATTAATTTAAAACCCCACCCTGATCATTTTACCATTCCTCAAATTATAACAATCATTAATAAAAAGCAGTTTTTCTTATTGAACAAAGCTTTTACAGAAATGGAAGACTTTCATGTAGAGTCCCCATCCTACATTACATCTGTATCACACCAGAAGTTTTGACAGTTACAAGACACACGCTCTCCCCAGAGGGCTGTGCCTCGTGGCTAATCCTGCTAATCCCAAAAGTACCAATGGTTGGAGGGGCTAAGGCTTGTCCAGCCCAGCTGGAACCCAAAGCAGGACCTGTGTGGCATGTCCCTGCCCAGTGGCACCACCAGCCATCGGCAGGATTCCCTCTTTGCTCAGCTTTCCAAAGCTCCTCTCTTCATGTGCTTCTGTCTGCACTGTGTATCTGCCTGCCTTGGCAACAAAGGTTTTAGTGCCCAAAAGGAAGAGCAGGAACCTCAGCTACCACTGACATGTAGGAGTATGTTAATGGATAATGCAAAATACCCGTTGTTTTCCCGATAATTACATTCATGACAGTAACTTATTGGCTGCCTGAACATTTTCTGCACAAAAATGCATCAGAAATTAAATTGTTGAAAATGGACCTTATCTTCTATCTCTTCCCTTTTCCTCTACCACACTTCTAAAGATTGTAACATACTTGACAAACTAGGTGAGTGTCTCCTACTTGGCAGAATCAGATTAGCGGATCTTTTAATCAAAAAAGAAACACGTAATTAGTTTAGTCCTAAGTGCTAAAAAGTATTGCCATACTCTAAAGAGGGCAAGCTCTCTATTGCAGACATTAAGGACTCAGGCTATTAAGAGTATTAATATTTTGCAGACCTGTAGGACTCTTAACTCTCTGACTCACTGTGTTTGGACAGCTCATAGCAAGAACTTTATCTCCTGTGAAAGAAAGGCTCCTAAGGATGCACAATTAACTCAGTTCCATTCCTGATAGCAGAGTGCATCACTGCTGTTGTTGCTTCTCTCCCTCTCTCTCTGTAAAATCATCCTGACACAGCACCCAAACCAAGTGTCATTCCAAAGCACAAGGACTATCAATTCAGTAGGTAGCAGGACAAGCAAGAGCAGACTGTACACAAATAATTTTATCTGTTTAACTACTTATACATTTATTTTGATGTTTGGAGAGAAAGCTCTCTCATTTTTCCAAAATTCCCAATATAGGTAGGTCTTGCTTTTTAAACTGAGTTTTAAAAGTGTGATCAACTGGTCATACCAAACCCCACTTCAACTTACATTCAACTTAAATTGA
The DNA here is from genome assembly GCA_013397245.1 of Thryothorus ludovicianus. Lineage (NCBI taxonomy): Eukaryota > Metazoa > Chordata > Aves > Passeriformes > Certhiidae > Thryothorus > Thryothorus ludovicianus. The sequence goes on from VZTB01002645.1 coordinate 120,059, forward strand.
TAACATCGTAAGACGTGAAGGTTTGTATGCTCATATATTTGAAATATTTTCTAGGATTTTTTCTGAAATCTTGAAGATCCTAAGTATAATTTATCTTCCTGGGCTATGAGATTTCTGGATGCAATAATAAATTCCTTTTTACTCCCAGTCATCCTGAGCTACTCTTCCTTCATCTACAGCCTCTAGAACAAAGAAAGTGTTAAAAGTCCTGGTACAGCCATCTCTGTTCTTTACATAGATCCAAAATCTCCTTGACATTAACAGTGGATTTCCAAATCTGCAAGTTCTGTACTGGAGGACAAATGAAGTACATCACCTCCTCCGCATTCCTCCTCTCAAACTAAATAATTGTCACATCTCTGGGCTTTGGGATAAATGCACAAAATTTTAAAAGTCATGTCATTTCACCTTAAAGTCCCTTCCCAAATATAATTATACATTTCTAAGTCAAACACCAGGGAGACTTTTTTAACTTTAATTTACTGTGGGTCCATCAACTTTGACCACACTCGAAGGTACATTTTCTCCCCATTAGTTCTGTCTAGTCAAAGGAGCTCACGTAGCGATGACGCATCTCTTGCAGATAAGGGTATCCGCTGATTTGATTTACTAAGGAAGCTAAATTTATTATGCAACATTTTACAAGTATAATTCTGCTTTCTCTTGATGGTAATAAATTCGATATCAACTCCCATGAGACAAGAGAACCAGTCCTTTTATTATCCAGACATGACCCCCAGAGCCAGATTCCATTTTAGAGACGGGAAATGACCATATCTCTGATTAAAAGGGAAACTTTAATCAAATAAAGTGCCTCATCAAGCGAGAGCCAAGATTCCAATACTCCTGACTGCAGCACAGCAATGATCCAAAGTCATATCTGCCCCCAACCCTTTACCGCCTACTGCAAACGTGATATCCATCCCAAAGAGGAGCTGCATCCTTCAGCCATTTCCTCATCATCTGGGTAGCTGCTCCTCCCATGCTCACAGTCCTGTGCAGAAATATGTTCTCAGTAAGCCACCCCGGGGTCTGTTTGAGCAATTGGAGGAGGATGGACTCTAGTGTTTTATTTTTTCCCAACTAAATCAGTCTCACAGGTGTCAAGTATCTTGACACCATGCAGCCAAGTGCAGCAGCTTTGCCTTTTAGCTCAGTACCCTTCCAGTTAGACTCTTCTATTCCTTCAGACACTTTCCTTCTACACCCTGAAATTAGCTTTTGAAGTATGTAGAATAAGAGCTTATTTAGAGTCCCAGGTCAAGAGCTTTATCCAGATTGTCAGTGGTGCATTTCTGCAGTTTTACAATGGATGTAGTAAATGGATAACAACGGTAACAATGACAATGTGGATGTCTAGGGATATTGTTATTTTAAATAATGCTCTAAGGTTCCACTTCTGTGTAAGCTCAATCGGATCTGTATGCTGCTCCATGCAGGGATCCATCTTAAAGTCTTTCTGGCCATGTAGAATGTTTTCTCACAACAGAGCAAGATACACCAACTGACAGATAAATCATCTCCGTTTCAGCTGTGGAAGACCGGCTACGCAAGCAAATGAAGTTGCCCAAACTCCACTTCCACTCAGGAACAGCACAGCTGAGAGATGGAATTATTTCACACAGCCTTCTGCAGAGATCCTCCTTGGTCAGCCCACATGTCATTTCTGCTACAGGAGTAATGATATGCTGCTTTGTACTAAGGAGTACTTCTCAATACCAAAGCCTCTGCACCGAGCGAGGCCCCTTGCACCGCAGCTCTTTCAGCTGCCAACTGGCCCGGCAGAATGCGGGCAGTGTGTAACACAGCCGCACTTGAGGATTATTTCCCTGGCGTTTGTCTGAGTGTCAGAAACACGCCCGCACGCAGGAAGACAAGTAACTGTGTAGCTCTCTGATTTCTAATGAAGCTTCTGCGGTCTCACGCCCCCCTTGAGGCGGGGCAGGGCTCAGCCCAGCCCAGCTAGCCCCGTTCCCGATTAGCCCAAGTCCCCCCGAGCGCCGCACACCCTGCTCTGGCCGGCTACGCCGTGGCGGGCGGACCCGCGCCGCGTGTTGGCGAGCAGCCCGAGCAGCTCTCGGGTTAGACGGCGGCAGCGCGGCGGCAGAGCCCGCAATCGCCGACCTGGGCCGGCGAGCCGGGCTCCGCTGAGGCAGCGGCGACGCAGGGCTGAGAGGACACGGGACCGCTGCCAGCAGCTCCGGCGGGCGCACGTCGCCCCGGCCCAGGAGGAAGCATCGGACGGCTGCGGGAGGCTGCGGGGAGCCGGGCTCGCTTCCAGCGCTGCCCGGGCACCCCCGGCCAGCCGCGCCGTCGGGCCGGCGAGAGTTGCCATCGGGCCCCGCCTCG
>VZTB01002645.1:125807-220646 GCA_013397245.1 Thryothorus ludovicianus
CGCCTCCCCCCCCGCCCGGCCGTGGTGCCGGCAGCCGCCGGCAACGCCGCCCGCCCCTTCGGCCACCGAGCTTTCAGGAGCTGCAGATGCTCCACGGCGACACTTCAAGACACTGGCGACAACCCCCGTGGCACCGCGGGTCTGCGAGCACAGTAGCCCCTCGGGGCTGCTCTTGCCGCTGCCGAGGCTGACCCCGACGGCCGCAAGAGCNGCCGGGCGGCGCGGGGCGGGGAGGAGCCAGCGGCGGCGGAGTTGAGCCGCCCTCCGCACGCCCCCACCCAGAAAGGGACCTGGCCGCGGAGGAGGCGGCGGTACCTTGGACAGAGACGCCGCGCCTCGCAGAGCCCGCCCGGCTGCCGCTCCGGAGCTCCCCGACGAGCAGGTACGGGCGGGCGGGCTGCGCGCCCCGCGCCCGCTGTTGCCCCGACGGCGCGGCTGCGGGAGAGCCTGGGGCCGGGGAGAGCGGGAGCGGGGGCGGCGGGTCCCGGGAGCGGAGCCGAGCCAGTTCCTTTCGCCAAACTCTGCGGGTTAGGCGGCACCGGCAGGGCCACACCCGAGTGTCCCGCCGCGACGGGCGGTTCGGGAGGGAAAGGGCTCCTTGGGGGCTGAGGCTTGGGAAGGTCTCGGGACGTGCCGGCAGCCTCCGGCGGAGCGTGAGCGCTCCCCGACGGGTCCGGTACTACCGTGGCCCGCAGGGAGCTCCCGGCCGGCGACAGGGCGGCTCCTGGCCCGCTCGCAATGTCCACGGCCGCGGCGGTGCGGGCTTCACACGTGTACTCCTGACAACGCATACATCCCTCTTAACTTCAAGCATAGATCCCTGAGAACTTTAAGCTTATCCTCCAGATAACACTGAGAGTTAGGATGAATGGATGGGCACTGAATGTATTGCCCCAACAACATCACATACTGCAAGCTGCCTCCCTAGTCCACCGTGTCAGGACAACTCAAGTATAAGCACATTTAATAATAAGGGCTTATTTTAGTCCTCCTCTGCTATCTGCTAGCAGAGAGATCAGTGCCTTTTGTTGTGGATTTGAGTTGCTGCTTTGAGCTGTGGGGACGGCCACCCGGCTCCCCAGCCTGCTGAGACTCGCAGCCACTGTGCTAAGCTGCTCACCCTGGCCCTCCAGCTAAGCCAGCTGTAAATAAAAACAGCTAGGATTATATTCTTTTTTCGTTTTCTGCCTAATAACTTTGACAATTTACCTCACAGCTTTCTAGTGAGAAACTTTGAAGTCATCTTGAATTTCCGCAGGATTTTCTCCTGTGTCAGTTTTCTTGTCCTTTATTAAGCAAATACAGGATTGGGTGTGATGCTAAGCTGTCAGCACTTGAACCAGAGACAAAGCCTCAGTTCATCCCTGCAGCAGAGAAAAGCACAGTTCAGGCTACCACCTCCAAACTCTTTATCAAACTGTTTTTACAGATACGCAGGTCTGTTAGTAGTAGCACTTCCCAGAGACACTGAGACAATACAGACTTTTAGTCAGCGTGACACCATGTTGCAGTTTGATTAAAAAAAAGATAAGGAAAGAAAGAACAAAAGTCCCAGCAAAAAGAATACCAGAAGGATTTTTCCTTTATGGGAGTACAGTGTGAGGGGCTCTAAAGACAAAATGGCTGCTCTTTATCTGAATGCAGGGGGGAGCTGAGGCCAGCCCATAAACAACTGGGCAAGCCAACAGTCTTCCAAGAGTTACAGGGCATGCATTGTCCGAGGTGATTTGAACCTGTGTTTTAGGAGTGCAGTGTGTGGCTAAGTGATGAGCCCCGTGCAGTGCAGTGGGTTATGTGGCCTTTCCATGAGGGAAATCGTCTCTCACCTGGGTTGAAATGGTGAGCAGATGACAGATCAACACGAGTTTGCTTTGTGGCTCATTGCAGGGCCCCAGGGACATCTCTCAACCTTATCCAACCTATTTCACAGCACATGGTCCCCCTGACAGCCAGTGCAGGACAGGGAGAGGACAGGACCAACACAAGGTGTCAGTGACCACATACACATTTGCAGAGCCATGCTGAAGCTGTGAGGCTGGAATAGCCAAGCTGATTCCTCAGGAGAGGAATATTCCACAGCCATCTCTACCTAATGCTAAACGAAACTCTTCAACTCACTTTTATACACCGTAGAGTTTAATCCAAATTGTTCCTAAAAGCTGTAGTAAAAATAATTCCAGTACTCTGAATGTAATAATTCCAAAGATTTCAGAAAAGAAAAATTATTTTCTACATAGTCAACACATGTTGTCTTTTATATTTTGCATACACAAAGTAATTAAAAGAAAACAAAAAACACCTCTAATCCATCAAGACTTGACTGAACACAAAAATTTCCCTCTCCTTTAGCAGTACTTCTGTACTGTCATAATTAAAATACAATCGCTTGGTGTGGTCACTAGTACATCAGAAATATGCGTGTTAGATAGCTTATTCCTGCACAGAGAAAGAGTTGAGGCATCTTTAGAAGTGAAAACCAGGATAAGCACAACACCTGAGAGACATGAGTGGAAGTATTTGCTCTGCCACAGATTAATTTTGTGACTTTTGGCAGGTTAAGCTGTCTCCCTGGGTAAGTGCTGTTTGGAAAGACTGCTTTATGAAGTGGCTCAAACCCAGGGTACAGCAGCCCTGGCAGTCCTCCCACAGCCTTCACAGGCAGGCTCACGGGGTCCCTCATAGACCTACGCCCCAAAGCACTGGTACCCTGTGAGATTCTAGGCTGCAGAGGGCAAGGGCACATCTACATCAAGCTCCTTTTTACATCTTCTAGCATGGCATCTCACTGTACCTGTGGAGCAGTGAAAAATACATTTAAAGGCTGTGGTGCTTTCATATAAAATGGTAAGGGAAGGAAACACAAGATCCTAATATAGAAAACTGCAACATTACTATTACCTGTGTCAACATGAGTACATTCAAAGAAAAGTCCCCTCTTTACTCCAGCAAACATATAACAGTAATACAAAGTATGCATATTATGCCACAATAAATTGCAAAGTAAATTACAGTGATAAAATAAACCACGCTGAGAAGGGACCTTTTATGAACATCAGATAGTTCTGAATAAATAAATTTATAGCAAAATGAGACAAACAGAATGTCAGAGCAATCTCCATAGGGCTCAGTTCAGCTACTTTGAATGTTGTACTTCTATTTCTCTTCAGGTTTGCATTCTAAAGGTTCTGTGTGTGTTTGTGCAGGGAATATTCCCCTCATACATTTTGGTTATAAATAATGGGTACTGACAGGACTTTAAATCTTTTCTATTTCCAGAGCTGAGGCATCAAGCTTCATAAGTGCCCCCAAGTGACTTCAATCTCTGTCCTCAACGAAAGATACTGAAAGAAATGCAGGAATGCCTGACCTAGGAAAAAACATGCAGAAGAACGGGAAAGATACATGCAGTAAAGATGAAAGAGTAAGTAACTCTTTCCAGGAAAAGAACAAGATAAAAAAGAAGATGACTTAACAACATTTAATTCTGTAAATTAATATCATAGTTGTAACCCAAGCTCTGTTCTAGAGCCAATTTCTTCATTTCATAGACCACCAGTAATCCTGCAACAGTTTATAGCCAGAAACCTTGATCTAACACTAGTGCTTCTTATAGCCAAATAAACGCTTTCTCTCAACATCCTCTGAAGAATTACAGCAAATTAAATATTATTAAACAACAAATACTTTTATACTACAAAGTCAGAGATTACATTAAATTATTCATGCTAGTACAGCACAATCAAACTACTACATATGATTAATTTTCAAGCTGGTTTAGAAGGTGCTGGCTGTATATGCCTGTCAGTAGTCAGCCTCCAGGGTTTTTTCCTAAGCAGAGTCATGAACTGCACAGGAACCTTACCCAGAAAGATGAGGCCAAAGCCAGGTATCAAAAAGAAATACTATTTAGCACATCCGTTTCCAGTGACCAAGAAACCAATGACAAAAGAAATATGTCTTGACTAAACATAGCTTGAAACTGTAGAATTGCCATTCTTTTATTTCTGGGTGTATTACAGGCTAAATTGGATTTGCATTTCCATTAGTAACAGGTAATCCTATGACACTTTTCATGAGTATCTAAAATCTTTGGTTTCTAGATAGGGAACATAACACATCACTGACTTTTCTGTGGATGTCAAGAGGCAGAGCTGATACTTGAGCTCAGAGGACACCCAGTCCTACAGTTCAGAGCTCTTCCTCCATGCCCTCCCTCCCTGCGTGCACTGAGCTAACTAAGTGTTCCAGGTGGGACAGGTAACTGCTTCCCTTCTCCCACCCAAAATCACACTATGGCCTGAAATCCTACTGAAGTGAATGTCCATTACTAGCAAAAAGAGCTGGCAAAAAAATCTGAACGTTGCTTACTTTAGGAAATGGGCAAGAATCAAATTAGAAAAATAAAGACTCCAAAAGTTTATGGCCTACACTAATCACTAATGGACAAGCATAGCTGCATTAGATGACCATTTCTCAGCTAGGAGACACAGCTCCCTCCCTGAGGAACCATGCTTAAAGCATCACATCCTCTTGCAATTTCCCAGTCTTTCATGAATTACCTCCTTGCTTGGTTTTCCCACTGCCTCCATAATTGCTCTGGCTTTTAAATGACGAATTACACTTCACTTGGTTAATTCTACATTAAAAAACAAAGGAAACTTAATTGCATGGGCAGCATGGAACTCTTTTCTTCCCCAGATACTATTGCTCCCAACAGGGTAAGAATAAAGGAAGTATGAACAGAAATGTTTTATCAAGCTTTCCAGGGGGGTTCCAGACTGACAGCAGAGGTTTGGCAGGGTAAAACACAAGCTCATTGAGGACTGCATGTAGTCAGTACTAATGAACAGGTAGACCTGCACGTTTCCTACTTCCATCATTTTATAACCATTCATATTACCAATCAGACAAGTATTAACCCAAGGTTTTACTAATCACAAGCTAAATGCACTTTACTAATGAAATACCTTGTTATTATTTTATTATTTTGTAAGGTATTTGTAGATTTCCTAGAGTTTAGCTCAGGGTATTTGCTTGCATCATGCCTCTTTGTCCTAGGATATCTAGAATTTTTACCAAGTAAGTGTTCTTGATAATTTTCCACTAGTCCTCTGCTCTATCCATTTGAAAACCTACAAACAGTACATTTGTAGTAATCAGGCCTCTTAACTGCTAAAACAGAATGAATTCATTTTTTTAAAGGCATGTAACATATTAATCAGCAACAAAAGAAAAAAAAACCAAGAAAACAGAGAGGATAGGTTGGAAACAAATTACTCACTGATATATATTTCTTTTTAATGACTAGGAAGTGCCAAAACTTCCAGTTCCTCCACTGCAACAGACCTTACACATGTACCTACAGTGCATGAAACACTTAGTGCCAGAGGAGCAATTTAAAAAGACCAAGGCCGTCGTGGAGAAATTTGGAGTTGCAGGAGGCCTGGGGGAATCCTTGCAGCAACTTCTTGAGGAAAGAAGTGAAAAGACAATAAACTGGGTAAGCAAATGCAGTGGGAAAAATAATTGCTGTGTTGGATGATGCTTACTTACAAGTTCTTTCTGATGTTCTCTATGCAATCACTGTTCTCTTTCAGCAGGTCAATGCAAACAGGTCATTCTGACAAAGGAGTATTTTAGATGTAGTAGGCTAGATTTATAAAATTATGTCAATATCCATTTTATATATATATAATGGAGATATATATATAATCTCAGTATCAATGTCATTATTATGTTTTCAGATCAACAGTTTGTTTAATGAGCACATTCATTCAACTCAGGTTCAGGCGCAGAAGTGTCACAACACACCTGGAGCAAACACACCTTTTGGATGTAATTTCTTCCTTTGCCTTAAAAATAACAGGATTTAGAGTTTTTATTAGAATGAAAAATACTTTCTGATAGGGCTTTAAACGTGCCTTGCACAGCCATCTACCCAAAGTTCTGATCCATTACAATTATTCTGGAATGGAATAATTGGATTCCTTCATTATAGGAATTAGTCTTTTTAAATTGAACTATTATTTGCCATTCATTGTCATGCTATACCAATGTAATTACTCTGAAGTAGCTACTTTGCCAAATATGCACATACCTGTATATACATGTACATCTATCACACAGACCATGCAGAGAATTGTGAATTGTGGTCCTCTCTTTTGTGTGACACAAAAAAACTCAACCAAATTGCTGCTACAGTCAAGGGGAAAAGGTCTACAGTGCTGTCAGTGCTTTCATTTTAAAAGCAGTGCTAAATTTCTGAACAAAATGCTGCCCAACCTTGTTTTCATATCATGATCACAGAACTTCATGGTGGCTAAGTAACCAACATTTAAATAGTGTTTCTGATAGGAAATAATATCTCAGAAGATAACTACTCATTTGAACACTTATAGCATGAAAATTACAGAGGAAGGATGCATAAGCATTTTCTGAAATTGTGACATTTTTAAATACCGGATATTAAAATAAATACCTGATTCTTAAGGTAAACTAGAAATGGTTTTATTTGGAATTTAAGTTTCCAGGAGTATATCTCTAGCATGTTCCCCTGAAGACTCCAGAGACTGTGGGGGAAGCATCTGTTCTAACAGCAATGAAATATCTCGGAGGAAAACTTTTTCAACCGATGCATGTATTTGTAATTATTTTTGCATAATTTCGTTGTTATTTATAGTTACCATACGCAAAGCCTGCCCTCTCAGAAAGACCATTTGATCTTTTTATGAAAGCCTCCATTTTCCAAATAATGATTCTTCAATCTCTGCTCAGACATAAAGGAATGCAGTTACTGTTCATCTGTATTTTCAATAAAAATGGTTAGAAATTTAATGTGTGTCTGTCTGGGTCAAGAATCAGCAATCTCCATTTGTGTCAGTGGACACAAAGGGAATTCTCCAGGGGCCCTATCCACATGCCACTCTCTGCAGGGCTGAACCATTAGGTTTGGGAAAGTCTTTTCCTGCTCTGTCTTGCTACAGGACAATATCTGATGGCTAGCAATGGAGCATCTTGACAAATATTTGAAGCCCCTGAGAAAAGGCGTCACTAGGAAAACCCTGGCCCCTCTCTCAGCCATATCCTAATTACTATGCAAGAATTACCATGTTATATTCAAACATTTTCTGGTCGCAGAGAGAAGCAAACAACAAAATACCCACAGCAGCACAATCTGGAGCTTTGTTTAGTTTTTAATGGAACACACCATAAATTGCCATTGATTGAGAAATAGGATTATGGAATTGCGGCTGCCTTCTGCTGAGCTGAGGTCACAGCGCCCAGACTGAAAAGGCTCAGCAGCTCCATTAATCAGAGCCCATGGCTGACACCAGGAGCGCCAGACACTTGTCCCCTCACCCCCAGACTGCTTCTCTGTGTGCTGTTGGCAGCTTGAGGATGTTGTGTCCCCTTCCTTCAGGTGTTTAACTACTGGCTGGATGACATGTACCTCAACAACCGCCTGGCTCTTCCAGTCAATTCCAGCCCCGCAATTATCTTTGCTCGTCAGCATTTCAAGGACATAAATGACCAGCTGAGGTAATGTATTACGACTTTGCAGCTTTTGCTAAATTAAAGGATATTTTAAATGTGCAGCTTTTGCAAAAAGACAATCAACTTTCATTAAAAAATAAGGGCTGTAGCCATTAAAATTATTTCCTATGAGGCCTGCTGACTGAGGCCAGTGTTTCTTGGGTAATTCATACTGATATTCAAAAAGAAAGATGTCATTACTATTACATTTATTGCATGAAAAAAATGCCATGTGATTTATATTTGTAAGGAATATTTACAGAAATATTTACTGTATGTGATTCAAGTAAACCACTTCGTGATGAAAAAAATAAATACTAATATCTGACACACAGTTTCAAGGAAAATAATCTTTAACATGGCTTCACTATGACTCGTAGCCACCCTGCAAACTGAAAAGGCCATGCTGGCATTAAATTGTCCCTCTCAGATGCACAAAAGGGTACCAGAAACACAGGAGATCTAAGAATAAGAATTTAGAAATCATTCTTCCCCAAGAACATGACTTCTTTCTGACCCATCAGTCCCAGCCCTGAACTGATCTTTCTGCTTGGAGCTGTTGTGGGCAATTAGTATCATTTAAAAAGTGAGAAGGTAAGCACGTAGCCAAGCACAGAATATACCTCTCAAGACACTCTTAAAACAGGATTCCATTCTTCAGCCTTTGCCAAAACATTCTTCCTTTTAAAACAGTAAAAAATCTACCTTTGTATAGTGCAATTTTCCTCTTTGCTTTTAGCACTCTCTAGCTGCTCATTACTGAAAAAATTAACTGCTTGTGAATTTATGCTATTATAAACCAGCCAGAACCTTGAAACCAATATGTATTATTTTAACATTTTGCAAAGACAGCTAATGCATCTTTTTACTTTACTTTAAACATAACTATAAATGTTTCCATTCATTACTGACTAAATATATTGTGCACACAGCTTCCAAAAAACCTGCACTTTGCATTTTTTAATGCACGTGCTTTAACAAGGAAATATTTTTCTCAGAACCTCTCATTCTGACACAGTGCAAACGGACAATGTCAGGAAATAATACACCTGTCCACAGCTCTGCAAAAAGAATATCTGCTTAGAACAGGGAGTACTCTAAGACTGGACAGGTTGTGAGTATTGATATTGAAACCCATGTGAAGATTCTATTAAATATTCAGTCTCTGCTCCCATTCTTTAAATAAGCACTTTCAGGCTTCCTTCTGTGGCAGTCTGTTTAACCATTTGAAGGGACTGTATCTAGGATTCCAGATTTTTCTTGACATGAATTAATTTAGGTTTTGGGTGGGGGCAGGAAGCTCTCGCCAAGCCAGAAGACTTTCTCTCCTTCTGCTGTGTCATCAATCATTCAGGCTTCCCTGTGTCTCCCAGAAACAGCCCAGTGTTGCCAAATGACTAAAGACTGATGTCACTTCTCTCTGCTACCTGCAGGTTTGCCACCAATCTAATTTCAGGAGTGCAAGACTACAAAGCTTTACTGGACACGTAAGTAGCTTGGAAGGAGAGCTTGAGTATCCACAGGGCTTCTGATTCAAGGCTGCTCTCAGTACAAAGCCCGGCTGTATTGCACCTCTCCACCATGGGGAAGGGCTGGGGCTCCAGCATGCTTCAGGGCAAGTGCTTCAGCAAATTTTTATGCCCTTTCTGCTGTATTCCTGCAGTGTAACAGATTGAAGGAGGATCCTTTCTGATGGCTGGCACTCATCACTCTGGCAGGCAGGGTGCAGCCCGAAAGGACACACACAATTTGCCTAACAGAGTTACTGAGAACACAAGAGGAAGCTTGTGCTCCCCACACCCAAAGGGCAGCAGCACTGTGGTTACACAGCCTGCACACCTTTCCTGGCTCAGTAGCTAGCAAAAATAAGCTACTTATGCTCCTGTTACTTTCAGAGAGAAAACACAGGGGAAATACATGATTCTTCAAATTGTGTATGTATTATGCACCTGTACAAGGAAAGATACAGAGAATTTGAGAGTGGGGAACTAAAGCAAATATCCCCAGTATAGAACTACAACAGTTCTAAAGACATGGTTAAACAAGATAAACTAGCATAAAACATTACCCCTCATAAGCTGCATGAGAGTAAACCTCCTTTGCCTGCTTCTTCACCCCCTGCCCCTGTCTGACAAGTTGGAAGCTTAGTCCTGTTTTACAGAAGGAAAATCTCTACCACTTGTTTTCTCTGCAACCCCTCCTGACCAGCAGCATCAGTATTTCCTGCTGCGGTGTCAGTGGGGTATTTTACAATCCATAATCATAATTGTGATTGTGATAATTCTTTTTTTTTCTCCTGGCCACTAAAGAAGTCTTCTAAGAGATGCTGGTTTTGTCTACCTTCCAAACAAAAAAAGAGTAGGTTTTCAGCATATATTACTCCATAGGTCTAAGTAAAACCTAGCACAAAAGTGAGGACCTGTGGAAAACAGAAATTCCCACTACATTGCCCAAGTCATTCCTGTTTGTCAGTCAAGGCCCTCTCACACTCTCTAACCAGTCAGCACAGTTCAGGGCTGCTGTGATTTGCAGGGAATTTCATCAGCACCCTTCTTTGAGGTGCTAGTCTTTCCCAGTTGTTCTGCTGACTTCGGTCCTGCCAAATTTCGGGGTCCCACCTACGCAGGCTTCCTACGCACGTTGCAAAGTTGCTTGTGACCTGCTATTTCCATTTCTACCAGATAATAATGCAACTGCTTAATGAATATGCATGCATCTGCCAGGAATGATGTATTTAGCTTTTGTAGGGGAATTCATCTATTCCCCTTATACTGTAATCTCATTTTATTATTCAATTTGTGTTATACCTGATCTAATTGTAATAGAACAAAGGACAGATTAGATTTCTTTTCCTTTCTGTCTCTCTCCCCTCTTTTCCTCTGGCTTTGTTTTTCTCCTTCTCTGCAGCCATGCTTTACCTCCTGATTTTTCTCGTGGACAGCTGTCTGGCCATCCTCTCTGTATGAAGCAATACTATGGACTCTTTTCTTCCTATCGTCTTCCAGGACGTATCAAAGATACCCTTGTGGCCCAGAAAAGCAATGTTATGCCAGAACCAGAGCACATAATTGTTGCTTGTAACAATCAGGTAAATTAGTTTTCTTTTTTCATACCTTTCTATATTTCTTAATTTGCTTAAATTCACTCCAGAAGAGCCTAATCTAATCTCTGTTCAGAAATGCAATTAGCGTGCTATGCATGAGCTCACTTCTTAGCAAGCATTTGTGGTCGATATTTCCAAAAGATGCTTCTGCAGCATTTTTGTCCTTGGCCCACATTATGTTCCAAGTACAGTGATGCAGAAAGGAGGAACGTGGCAGAATTCATTTGATTTCTCTTTCAAACAAAAGTGTTTAATAAACAGAGGTGAAACCACAGAGAAAAAAGAACCCTATTAGAGTGCATTTGCTGGAAATGCTCTTCTCTTGACAGTCAAGTATTGGCACACAGTTCATGGCAGCTATACCACCACCACACCTATACATGGCATGGACACCATGTAGGGGCCCTAAGCTATGCCTGAAGAAGTTAGTGCAGGTGCTAAGTGAAATGTTAGAGTGAATCTGTCCCAACCAGAAATTACCAGGGAGCAGCAGAGTCTGTTTCTTGGGCATAGCACCTTACAGCCAGCTTGACTATTTGTGGCACTGGAGCACACCCTTGGAATGAGGAGGTAGGTTCCAGGGAAGTGCTTTCTGCTTTTCCAGGAAGTGCAGAAACTTTTCTAGATTCTTTAGGTTATGTTAAACAAATAATATCATGAAAATTACCTACATACTGCCTGGTTTTATCTGTCCAAGTTTTTTTAAGCTTATTCAAATAGTGTGTATTTTATTTGAGTCCAACACACAATATAAATCCCCTATGGCAACTGGCATTATATTGGTGTTAAAACACAGGAGGGGTGAGCCCTGGGCCATTCCCCAGTGGTTTTGTGTTCCATTGCATGCAGGCCTGGCTCTCCAGGCAGGACTTCAGCATCTCAACACCTACCCAGGTGACAGCAAAATGTTGGACCACAAAGGGTCCAACCCACCTCTCACTGATCTTCTGACTTCTGTCATTTTTTTGCAGTTTTTTGTTTTGGATGTTGTCATTAATTTCCGTCGTCTCAGTGAGGGAGATCTTTTCACTCAGTTACAAAAGATAGCAAAAATGGCAGAGAACGAAGAGGAAATGCTGCCTCCAATTGGCCTGCTGACAACAGATGGAAGAACAGAGTGGGCAGAGGCCAGGATGATCCTTATGAAAGGTTAGCAGCAGCACCCCCAGCTTTCTCTTCACCATCTTCCTCCTCGCCATCACTGCCTTTCATTGCTGAGAGCAAACTTCACATCAAACACAGGACTGAATGTGCAACCCCACTGCTGAATTTTTCCAGCAGTAGGTAATTCAGTACATGTAAGACGTGTGTTGTCAGGGGAGCAGTAGAAATGGCTTGACCCTTTGGCTGTGTATGTTTAAGTGTAATAACTCTCACTCCATTCTTTGTTTTTCATCACATAAATTACATTACATCAGATTTTGTGATTTGTCTCTTTCTTCATATCCATTTTGTACCAATAGGAATGATGTATCCTCTTAGCTTTTGGCAACTATTTGATATTATTGATCTTATCCAACAAAAGCCTCTGCAAGTTAAACACCTATTTAATCTAGCTGTGTACTCTCTCTAGTCAATGCAGAAGGTACTGGGGCTGATTCAACCAATTCTTAAGTTTGTATCTAGGAAAGATGGCACCAGTTATTATCTGGGAGCTGCTCTGTCCCTCTGTTCCAACAGGCAGCATTTGGCTGCCTCAGATTCTGGACTTGAATGTCAAACTTGGAAACAGCTGAAAATAAAGGGTGGGGGTAGTGACCTCTATCACATCACATCAAATCACATCACACCTTATGTATTTTACCCTGAGGCTAAGTGATATAAATGCCATCTTTCTGCCATTTTATATGTCTTAAGTATTTACTTTTTAATCCTGAAGAAAACATTAACCCATCTCTTTGTTCAGCAATGCCACAGAAAATATTGCTGTTTTACTAATACCCTGGAATACGCAAGAGTTGCCAATAGTCTCAAAATAAGTTTATCATCCTAAGAAAGATTCCTCTTATTCAAGTTTATCTGTGCTTATAAAAGCTTAGTACAGATACACACACACACACACAGAGTCCTGGCCATTATTTCAGCAATATTATATAGCATTAGTCTCATATTTAAGCTTTCCCCTCCTCTTCCTACATTTCTTTTTAAAGGAGGAGACAAAAAAAATAATTTATTTTAATGAAAAAAAATTGAAGTGAACATCTAATCATTTCATGCCATAATAAGTAAAACAGTCAATGCCTTGAAACTTACAGCAAAATTATCTTTGTTAGCCTACATCATCCAAAAGAAAAACAGAAAAGAAAAATCAACAAAAACTAGCAAAACCTTCTCCATAGTGCTTTTAGATTGCCTGCATTTACCAAAATGTTCATTTTAATTGGAAGGTAAACCAACTCAGTTATGCAGCTGAAAAAAACCAGATTCTGCTCCTAATAAATCTCATAGCACCATGATGCAAGCCTTGTCCAATCTAAGCGGGAATCCCATCCCAGACCATTTATGTTAGCACAGCTCTTCTACACAGGTGAATGCATTGCTGTTACATGTGGATAGATGATCATTACCAGCCCTTTTTCTTTCTTGTCTGCCATGGTGAAATGTTCCTGCAACAATAAATAGGAGAGGAAGAGAGAACCTTGAAGTAGTGTGGGTGGAAGGGTCACTCCACAGCTGGTCTGTGCTGGGCAGGGCAAGACAGAATGTATGAAATAACTGGCTGCAGTCCAAGGCATACCACATCTGAATTTGATTCAAAACTGTCTTCTCATATTTTCCTTTCTAAAACTAAATAAAAAAAAACCCAACTAACCAACAGTTGGCTGGCCAATTCAATGCAACTGTGCATTGGAAAGGAAGAAATGTCTTGCAGGGCTTTAGGCTTGGTCTGTTTTAGCTCTTCCTGCTGATATTTTCAATCCCAAGTAATGGTTCATGAGTCCTTATGCAATTTATTGCCTGCTTCACATGGTAATTTTTCAGTTTTGATGAGCCCTCTGGATATGTCTGTTTGCTTCTGTAAAGGCATCTTTCCCCTACCTCTCTGTTTCTGGCACAGCTTAATTTTATTCACTCTAATACCTAGACTCCAGATACCCTGAAGCCATATGTCAGACTAAGGGCTTCATATCTGTCAAAGATGTGTGGGTAGCAGCCACAATGAAATATATATAAACCTATCAAACAGCGTAAAGCAGAATGCTGAGCAAGCTGTGAGCAGTTTGTAAATCACTCTCCAAGCTGTTTTCCCTCAGAGATGCCTGTCTGCAAACACCAGAAGCTGATGTACATGGGGCAAGTCCCATTCACAAGGGTCTTTTCAGCCTTTGCATCGATGCACCCAGCATCAATGAAAAGTACCTCAATAATGGTCAGCCCTACAAGTGTGAGATACCAGAAAAGCTTTACAGCCAAGTGGACAGGGATGTGTCCTCTCTCTTATAAAGCTTCTGAACGCTTTTGAAGACACTCCAAAGGGACACTGGTGTTCCCATTGTGCAGGGCAGCGACCTTCTGCACGCCCCATCAAACACAATCTCTTGGCTGAAGCCTTTGCAGGAGCTGGCAGGTGCTCCAGCTGCTTTCCCTGGGACTCTTCTCTTGGCAGGGGGACACAACACACTCTGCACTCCACCAGGTCCCCAGGGATCCTGCAAGAAGTCAGGCTGACCATCTCTGTCCCGTGGGCCCCTGGCTGCTAATGCTGCCTTGCAGGAGCCACCAAACAGCAGTAGGCAGTACCTTACAATAACCTGCACAAGGCCACAGCTCCCCCTCTTCCTTCTCAGCCACTGCTATCACTTACCTCTCCTTCTCTTGACACATTTTTAATTTCTTGCATATTTGGTCTCTTTTTTACTACACAGCATCTGGAGAATGAACCTGGATGGTAACAAGTGTCTGGGTTTTTTCTGTCTCCTGACTAACCTATGTAACTCTTTCTGGAAAGATGCATTATTTCTTACTATGAAAAATGCTGTTCTTTCAGACAATCAAGCTACTTTATAGACTTACAAACCTTGAGAACATGCACATATAGGAGTGGCCCTGTATTTTGAATGCAAATCAGAATTAATTTAAAATATTTTTCCATTCTTTCAGCTAAAATAATTTTCTGAATTGAGCACATATTTGTTGAACTTAGCCTAGACTTGAATGAAGTTTTGATCAATCTGAATTCATATCTTTTGTTGAGAATATCCTGAAACAAATTTACATTTACAGCAAAATCTAGCAAAACCACTGGATGAAAGGTGATCTGTTAAAAACAAAAGGAATTTTATGTTGATGCTTGAAAGCCCTTTTTCCTTTGATCTTGTTAACAACCATATAACAGCAATTGATAATATTATATGTTTTTAAACTAAACAAGTTGTTGTTATAGGTTACACACTAATATCTTTTCAATGAGGAACTGTAAAAAGTGCTCACAGTTAAATATTTCCTATGCTTCAAACTGACCCTCGGATGCAAACAAACCCTTAACATTTGTAATATTTCTGAGTTAGACAAAGAAACTGAGAAACACATAGATACACCACAAATAAGGAGAAAAGTGCTGAGGACAAGGTAAAAATATCCCCAGTAGTCCAGCCATGTAAGAGTGTCAGGATAGGGAAAAGAAACAGAAAGAGTCCCAGAAAAGCTGATATTATTCAGCAGTACAATAGTGACTGGAGAGCAACGTAATGTGGCAACCCATGGTTTTGGCAAAACCATGTTCTAAAACTAAACCTCCAAACATTATCTGCAGATGTTTGCTCATGTGATGTAGCCAATATAACCTAATGACCAGAGACAGGAGAGACAGGAGAGTTTTAACACAATAAGACAAAACCAATATAGACCCTGCTGTTCCTTGCCTTGAAAAGGGTTTTCATGGAAGAACAACACAAAAACACTCTAAGCTCTGCTCTCCCAGAGCAGAATACTGCAGCCATAGCGTGAGCTCTGAAATTTTCTATTTTCCACCTGTCCTCTGTAACTGTTATATATAAAATAAGTAAGCAATGCTGGCTTTCAGAGTAAAATAGATCTATTTTGTAATATAATTACTTCAAGGAAATGAAAGGCAGAAAAAGAAAGTGGTTATTATTGAATCATGTGAGAGACACACCAAGTTACAAAAGTTAACACAGGAATTAATGCCTTGGTATAACATTCCCTTGCACTGAGATTATCTGCTGCTGAGACAGACACCAGCTCACTGCAGAGTCAGGGTCTGACCTCCAGTGCTCTCCAAGGCAGAGGGATCCACGACCAGCGTTGTGCTTGGAGGTAAGAGGATGTGAACATTGCACTCTTTGATCCCCAGACTCCACCAACCGCGACTCCCTGGACATGATTGAGCGGTGCATTTGCCTGGTGTGCCTGGACAGCCCCAGCGGGGTGGAGCTCAACAACACAAACATGGCATTTCAGATGCTGCATGGAGGAGGCTACCACAAAAACGGGGCCAACCGCTGGTATGACAAACCCATGCAGGTAAAAACCTTACAGCACTGACAGTTCTGCACCTTGCCTTATGGTGGGGACCACTAAGAGTCAGGTGGGAGAAAGAGGGGAAGGTGGTGTCAGGAAGGAAGCAGGGACACTTCCACCTTTTCCAAAGCTGCCCTTTGCTCTTGAGATAACACAGGTATGCAGATGTATGAGTAGGTAGACATTGGATATGAAGAAAAACACACATTTTTCTACCCTAAGTAAAATGGAATGAAAATGCTGGCCTAGTATCCCAGAATGAAAAAAAAAATAATAATTTTTTTTTCTAATATTCCCCTTCTTACACATTTTCCTGACACCCTAGAAATACTACTGCTACTAATTTGGAATGTGTTTAAGTCCTCACTTAATAGACTGTTTACTCATTTAATGATATCCTTGTTGAGACTTTCCTTAAGTACTGACTTCTCCCAATCAGATTTTGATTGTCATATTTCAAAGCATCGCACTGTTGTTTTCACACTTTGCAATAGACCCAGAGTGATGTATTAATCTCCAGCTGTCAACAATGTTGACACCTTATGGAAAATTGAAAAACCCTTGACTGATACATTGCTTGCATAATGCCTGTTGCTCTTGCCGTATCTTAGAACAGCAACATGAAAAGAGAAACCCTCAAAATAATTTCACTTGCACCAACTTACCCAAGAGCAAATGCATTTCAGTAATCATTCCTGATTAATGCCACTGCAAATGACATTATTAGCAGACTCTATGAAGAACAAACCATTTGTCTTTGGAACAGTTAGAACCCTGTCATTTGCAGGGTCAAGTGTTGAGATATTTCAAGCAGATGAGAATAAACAACATTTTCTTTTTGTCTACTATCATAAGGCAGCAGAAAGCAAATAAAATTGCTTAGAGTGTGAGAGAGCTTCATCTGTACAGGTGTATTCAGGCCAAAGCAGTTCAAAGGTGAAGAGAAATTCTTAGGGAAATAAGATCCCATTTCCTTTTATGCAAATACAGATTATGTAGGAAGCCATTCTCACAGTTGAATTTGTTCTTTCCCTCCATATTCTTCCTCACCTTTGCAGTTTCTGGACATTCAGAAAATGTCCAGGTGAACTTTTTGCATTATGCCCTCTCTCTGAAAACCTCATGGAAAGCAGGGAGGCAGGACGTGTTTGTGATACAGATGTGCAAGAGGGAGCTAAGTGGGTGAAGTCCAGTCAAATGCACTTAAAAACAAGTGTGAGGGAAAGCCCAGAAGGAGGACAGGAAAGCTGCAGTATTGGTCTAGACATCTGCCTTTCTATGAGATGCAGAAATTTTGTGGGTGTGTCACAGAACTGGTGTGCAGCAGGTTGTCACCAGCAGTGCCATGTGTACACAATGAGATCAGAAAAGAAGGAAATGAAATGAAGAAAGAATCTAAAAATAAAAGATTCAAAGTAAGCTATGAGAAAGCTATCAAATAAGGATGAGCTTTGTAATAAAATGGGATCCTAAGGATTTCCTAGATACAGATGTATTATTGTCCTCAAAAGTAGAAGGAGAACCCTAGCCTGTGTTTGTATTTTTGGGTTTTCTGTACTATAAAGCAGACGCTAAATCGAATTTGCAGATTCCATTGGGAATTGCTAAAATTTACATTCTCACAGGATTCAGTCTCAAACAGCAGCATGAAAGGGATTCAGTGCAACACCTTTCACAGGACAAGCAAGTCTCCTGCAGTAAATCTGTAATTCACCTACTGATCTGTAGGGCAAGGAAATTCCTGAGAGAAGCAATAAGAGGAACAATAACACCTTTGTCAGGTTTCCATCATGGATAACTTACCCAGAACACGATTTACTCCCTGTGTGTGTTGCACCTTTTCTCCTCCCTGTTTAGTTTGTGGTAGGAAGAGACGGGCTCTGCGGGACCGTGTGTGAACATTCCCCTTTCGATGGCATCGTGATGGTGCAGTGCACTGAATACCTGCTCAGGCACATGTGAGTTCCCTTTCTGTGTATTTTATACCCATTCCAGCCCCGGGGAAGCCTCTGCCAGTGGCAAATTTCCCCTGATGCACAGGGGCACTAAGACACATAAACCTGTTGAAAAGCAGTAATTCACCTGCTAAAAGAGCAGTTTTTAAAAAATGGATTATTCCTGTGACCTTAATGGCTTCTGTCTCACATACCAACAGGAAAGAAAGTTCCAAGAAATTACTCCGAGCTGATTCAGTGAGCGAGCTTCCTGCTCCACGGAGACTGAGATGGAAATGTTCCCCTGACATTCAGACACATTTGGCATCAGCAGCAGAAAAACTGCAAAGGTAGAACAGATGCCTCATTTTTCTCAGCCGTGACTGCAAGCTGGGATCTACCCAGCATATTGCATGGGCTCCCTCCTAGGGGGCCTCCTGTCTTCCTGCTCCTCCTCTTCTTACCAAGCTGCACATACCTAGCATGTCTCTGCAGGATAGGACCCTTATGGGCTGGAGATACTTGACTATATTCAGGAATTGCATTACCGTTGTTTTCCTTCCGTGTAAATATTAGAAACTCTAAAAACCACTGGAAAAACAATGAACCCACATTTCCACAGGATGCAAACAATGCAGGTCCTTTGTTTTTGTCGATGTCTGAGTCAGAGCTGACTCAATCTGAAGCCAGGGCAATAGGGGCACATATAGAGGACAGTAGAATACAACCAGTTTGAATAAACAATTTGAATTTAAGAATGTAATTTGTTTACATTCTTATTGCTTCTACAAGGCCTAGTTTTTCTGACTCTGTTTCCAGGCTGTCAAAGATTTGCATGATCTTTGGGGGTGTGGGTGGCAATAAGACTTTTTTCTCAACATTCAGGCCTGTGACCTCTTTGTAGAAAATTTACAAATTGTTTGCATGATCAGCTATAAGCACATCCAGTGTAGTTGCATTATATCAGACCTCAAAGTGGCTAGAAGGATGCAGAATAACTCCTTTGTGTTTTTAAATAAAGGTAATAGTCCTCTAAATTGAATCTTGCAAAGAGCTTGAGGCCTTCATCAAGTCCTAAATGCACCCAATTCTCACACCAGTAAATCTCTCAGAAATCTCAAGAACAAAGGAGAACCTTGCTTAGGCTTCAGGGGTGGAAACACTAAGGGTGGGGGGAGCTTACTAGATTTTTGGCTTGTGGGGGGTTTTTTGAAAAAAGGTTTCTTACTCAAATGAACAGACTTGAGTGCCACAGTTAAGGCTGCAGATAACAAGCCTGGTGCAGAATCCCTTTGAATAAAAGTTACTGACTAGGAATCAGTTACCAAAGGCCAGGACTGTCTGCAGAGCCAGACAGGAGGCCACTCACCTCTAAGAGGGTACAGGCAGGAAAAGATCTCTGGGTTTTATTTGCAAACAGAAATGGGACAGAATATGTTTTAGTGGTGAACAAGGTAGGGTAGGTTAATGATCTAGGAGTTCTTTCCCAACTTCAATAATTCTGTGAGATTCTTAGATCTACCCCTGCAGTAGCTGCCTTCTGCTTGTTTTCCAGGACAGTGGAAAATCTGGATTTTATTGCCTACAAGTTTGAGCACTATGGAAAGGAATTTATTAAGAAACAAAAGATCAGCCCAGATGCCTTCATTCAAGTAGCACTTCAGCTGGCATTCTACAGGTAAGGTTAGTTCAATTCATAGGAACAAGGTATGCAAGGTAATGGGGTTTTATACAGAGGGTCCATTTTTTCCTCAACTTTCAAACAAATTCCTCCTGCATGGAAATGAATGGTCTTGCCTAATGGCTGTAGGGTGGACAGGGCTGAAACTGATACCTAGTTCTGGGAAAGAGTACTCCTTTTTTTTGCTCACTTTCCCCCTTCTTGCTCTGCCTTCCCATCCCTGTGTCCCATGAATGCCATTCCCAGCTGGTACCCTCCCGACAGCTGTCCTTGTGCTTGGTGTGAAGGGGAGGGAATGTGGCAGGGATGTCTGTAGCAGCAGCAGCTGGGAGCCCAGGTCCCTGGGCACAAACAGCACTGCCTTGCCTCGTGGGTAGCTTGGGAAGAGCCACAGCAATCACCACACACACATCTCTGGCCCCACTGGCTGAAAAGCAGCCACTACAGCACAGCAAACCAGATTAGAGCTCCTACACAGAACAGTAACTGCTCCTGTTCCCTTCTTCACAGGCAAGAGTTCATAAGATGCCCTAATTTCCATGGTCTTATCAAAGTTAAAAGCTTCTTTCTACATTGCCAGAACTCCAGGCTGGAGATAGGTTGCATGGTTTCCAGCAGAACAGCCTATTACAGAAATAATTCTGTATCACATCAAATCCCAGAGTGGTCTTTACCCGGTCAAGACCAGAGATGCTTAACACATTTCATGCACTCCTTTAACATCTGTTAAACATCCATTTTGCATATTTCAAACTTCAACAGTGACCTAGCCCAAGATTTTCATCTGGATCCCAGCCATCATATAAATCCTATGTTTGCAATAAAGACCTTGGGGAACAGTTGTGTTCTGAGACCACTTGCTTCAGCTGAAAGACACAGTCTGTCTCCTGAAGCAACAAATAGTATCTGTATACCTGCACCCAAATTAAACAACAGTCCTCATAATCTGTTCTAATTGCTGTGAGGGTTTTCATTCCAGCTTAATAACACCCTACTCCTCTTTTAGTCTTTCCATTCACGCACTCAGTGCACTTTCTCTTGCTTTAAATAAAACATATTTCAAGCCCATAAGTAAATGATTAATTACACAATTATTTTATGATGCAGCACAAATAAAACATTCCTTGAGATCTTTCAGTAAATTTTTGTTTTACTAGCCTTGTTTTTACACAAGAAGTCATTTTTTACTGGCAATGCGTAACTAAAACATATACAGTTGTATACAGCTCTTCATATTAGAAAGGAGCAAGCATCCATCTTTTTTAAGTTTCTTACAGAATTCTATCAACATTAAGATGAATACTGTGCAAGAAATAAAAGTGTGGCTGTAACAATAAAATGCACCAAGCCTATATTTTTCTTAGTCTTTATGAGTCTTTGAAAACAACCATTCTTTGTTTCTCTTCCCTCACTCTCAGGTGCCACGGGAAGCTTGTCCCAACCTATGAAAGTGCTTCCCTTCGCCGATTTGATGAGGGCCGGGTTGAGAACATCAGGTCTGCTACCTCTGAAGCCTTTGCTTTTGTCCAAGCAATGGCAGGTGACAAGACAGCTGTGTCGGTATGTTGGGCTGGCTGCCTCTGTCTTCTGTGCCAAAACACCAAGTAAATAATGCACTCATGGTCCCAAGTCTCTCACTTTTTAACTCTTAGCTGAGAACCTAAAGGCATAGGGCAGGGTAGCAAGCATCACAGGATTTTGCCTTTTATACAGACCAACTATTAAGCTAAATAAAAATATTCCCTTATTTTTATTTAAGCATCCAGAAGATTCAGAGGTGCCTAAACGTGACATTATAAGAAACATAATATCTAATTTTAGATTTGGTACTGTCTTATGAATGTTCTATCATCAGGTCCAAATTCAGCTTCCTGGGGAGATCTAGGCTGAGCATGCAAAGTTCAGGACCATTAAACTGCCACACCAGGGGAATTGCCTGGCAGGTCTCCTGCAGTGGTTAGTTCTGCTGCAGCCTGCAATATGTGATATAATTTCCATGCTTTCATTTCTGAATATGTGGATATGTTCTGGCTGATCTTTTTTGTTTCAAAGGGATGTTTCTACCAAATAGACTAAGTCTAATAAGAATCCTCAAGGGACCTGAACCTTAATGATGAAAAGCTTCATCAAGCTAATCAAACAACTCTCCAAACTGTCCTGATGTCATAATGCAAAAAGAAAAATTAAAATTGCCTTTCATTGAGACACTGCCATCTGTTTGCCAGAAGCATGAGCCCTGCACAGAGTAGATGGGGATGCAGAGAGGTTCAGCTGAGAGCAGAGCTGCACAAACAGCCCTGTGCACTGTCCTGCCCACCATCCCTGGAGAGCCTCCCTCAATGTCTCTGCGCCACTTCCACCCACTGCACTGCTCTGCTGTACAGGGAATTTCCAGGTGGCTCTTTAGATGCAAAATGCTGCCACAATACAGTTTATTTTTCACAGTAAGCCCATTCCAATGGCAACAGCCCACATAGCTGTTCTTTAGAATTTAGCATAACATTGCTAGAAGCATTGCTGGGCTGTAGATTAGTGCAAATTAATGAAATATTATAAACCAAGATCTGGATAACGTCCCAGAGGACTGTGAAAATTTGTCCAGATAAGTCCCCTCTTCATCCACTGCTTCTTCCATCTCCTTAAGGTTATCATGCTCAGAACTTAGCTCCTGATGAACAAAGCTCAAATAAGTCCCATGGTAAAATAACTCAAAAAACCCAAACTCCCTGTGCTGGGTGGGTAATTCATGGCAGATTATGACTGTACTATTGCACATAGGAGTGACTACCATGCAGTAGGCAAGAAGAGGCTGTTTTTATTTGCCATCAGTGTCCTGTCTGACAAGAAGGTTCTCAGCCACATTTCATTCGTAGTTCCTGTCTTCTGTGCACTTTCCTCTCCACACCTGGGCATTCAGCATAGTCCCAGCCCAGACTGTGGCACACTCACTGTGCCCCTGGCAAGAGCCAGCATGCTCCTACCATGTGGTTTCAACAGATCTTTCTGCAACCATCTCTTCCTTCCTCTCTTCCTTACTTCTTCCAACACTTAGTGACTTCTGCAGCTCTCCCAGAGCTTCAGCATTTCTCACCTTTTTCCTACCCAAATCTGAGATCGTGCTCTCCTTTCACAGCACCCTAAACTGTCCCATTTCACACAAGCAAGCCAAGGAATGCCATGTGTGTCTAGATGGAGCTCAATCCCAGGCCCCATATGCCTGCCTCGGCCATACAGAATAGGGGGGACAGTGGTTTCATTTCCCCTGGAAAACCTGAAATCATAATCCAAACCAACCCACTGATAGTTTCCCTGGCCTCTTCTCCACTGAGAGGTAAGAAGGACATTTATACTGGTCTGTGACTGTTCTTCTCAACAGACAATAAATCTTTGTTTTGATGTGAGCATCTTCATCTTTCCATGCAAAACTACATATGTGTATATATATATATTACTATCACAGAAACATTAGAAAATTAATTTAATACAACCCTATTTCAAGGTAATCTTTTTAGACCTATGCAGTGCTCTGAATGTGAAGGGGTTAATTCTTTTCTTTAGACAAAGAGATGCACCACTTGGTGTAAGTACCTTGAACTCTCCAAAATATTGTTTTTTAATAGCCATTAATTCAAGTCCAATTAAAAAATGTTTTTCTTCTGATACAAATAAAAATTATCCTCAAACGATAACTTGAACAGTCACCAAAGATTGATGGAGTCAGAATGATTCTTCAGCAGGAGAAATATCTCATGCATTTGACACTTGCTGTAAAAGCAGCAGCTACTGACACTAGAGATTGCTTGAATAGCTGTAAATTAATCAGATTTAAAGACTGCATTCAGTAATTTAATCTGTACAAGGGAACTAAGGCCTAGCTCTAGCCTTGTGAAAAAATATCAGACTTTGTATTTTGAAGGTCCCTGATGGTGACCTTGACTTGCTTCTAAAATGAATTCTTTGTTCAAAAGATCATTCATCGTCCATAGGAGCTGAAGGTCCCCTGTTTATCTGGAGACCCAGTCATTTCTGGCTGCTTCAGGGTCTCTCAAAGTTGCAGTGTTGGACTTAATATACAGCAAGGCAGCACTTCTTAATATAAAAGGCTGCCATTTGACAGGAGTTAAAATTTACTAGCTGGTTATGTGGAATGTGAGGCATTTGTGGAGGGTAGAGCAGCCTTGGAAAATTCTAGACGCTCTTGCACACATGGGAGTAAAATATCAGTAAAATATCAGTAATGGCTTTCATTAATATCACTGTCATTGTCTAGATAAACCATTCTGGAGAAGGTACACTGCCTGTGTTTTGAAAATACTGAATTACACTAGGCAATTATTTTCCCTACTTCAAGTGTAGTGATTCTATTGGTAATAATCTACGCCCCCAAAGGAAGGAATTCCATGGATGGAATACACAAAAGGAACTGCAAGACTCTTCTTCACTTCTAACAATCCACCATCTAGAAACCTGTTCACCCCTTGCACCACCAAGTGCTGGTGCTGACCAGGACATTGACCCCTGTGGCTTTTCATTTAGCAGGGTACTTCCACCTGAGCCAAGAGCAAAGGACATTTGAGGTGCTCCCTTATTTGGCTCTGGTTAGATGAAAGATGGATTTCTTTGAGAGTTCATTCTATAACACATTTATTCTGATTACCCCCACAGGATTCTGAGAAGATGCAGAAATTAAAGGATGCAGTTGCAGCTCAGACCAATTACTCTGTTCTGGTGAGTAAAACACTGTCTGAATAAAAACTAGTCAGCTCTTTCAAGAAAAATATGAAGACACAGTCATTGGCTATTTAAACACTAGAAAAATTTAGGCATCTCCAAACAGGAAAGTATCTGCTGTGTCACGCTTAGGAACATATCCAATGGCCCAAATAGCCATATTCAACTAACCTTAACTTAAAAAAAAAAAAAAAACAAAACAAAAAACCTAAGCCTAAAACCAAAAAACTAGCCATCTACGCGTTTTTTTGTATTTCTTTCACCAGAGGATAGAGGTCCCTATCTGGAGCCTGATCCTCAGATGGACTGGTGTTCTGGAATATGTATTCTGGTATTCGAAATTACCATTTCTAATAAGGGTCATTAACAATGAGAGAGTGATAATAGTAAGTTTTCTTTTAAAGACCTGAAGACAGTGTCTAATAAAAGGGAGAGATGCCATCCAGTGAAGAAATCTGTTTAATATCAAATACAAATAATTTTCTATTGATTAAAAATGAGACAATTCAGTCTGGGTAATGCTCTTTGTCCCTCTGTGCCAAGACAAAGCACAGGCTTGTTCTATAAACAACTTAGTCATACCACTCATGAAATTAATAAATATTAATAACCAGCAATGATAAGTGAATTTTCTACCCATGGTTTTGCCTCAGACCATTGCCTATAAACCCATATTGTTGATTACTCTTTGGATATTCATAATATTCAAGAAATCATTCACCTGCAGAAGTGGTGATTGTAAAGGTATATTCTAAGCACTGAAGAGGCAGAGTGTTGCTTTCAGGCAGGACTGTGAAACAAAAGAAACAGGGAAGAAAAACAAATCTGTGTTTCAAGCCTTGTGCTGAGAACCCACATCTTAGAAGCTGAGACTTCACATGTCCTGTGAAGCAAAGTCTTCAGGGAACTGCCTCGCCTGAGCCATCTCAGGGTAACCTCACAATAAACATAGCACACTGGAGGTCTACTGGGTCACAACCAATGGAATTTCTGTACAATGGCCCTCTCACAATAAAGAAAAAAAAGAAAAAAAAGAGATGTAAAACCGTCCATTAATTCTCCCCTCCAAGTTATTTCAGATCCAGAAGCTGTTAGAAAATTCAGCCTCCAATGCAGCTCATGGGAAAATATTAAAACTGCCATTGGAAAAATAACTTATCTTTAAATTTAAAAAGCTCTCCAGGTATTTCTACTTACCAAGCTCCCCCTCCTTTCTCAGAATAGCAGAATGTAATCATTGGGGCTTTAAACTCTGAGTAAGACTTAGATGGCTAAGACTAAATTGTGCATAACAGACTGAAACGTAATAGCTCCTAAGAAAACAAAAAAAAATCCTACTTCATAAAACAAAAAGCAATTTAATGATTTTATTTCCCCTTGTTAAGGCTTACTAGTAGCATTGCTATCTTAAATGAGGAGCTCTGAAATTCAATTTAGCCCAGTTTTTTCCTATGCGTTGACTCACAGTTTATTTCGTTAGCCTGTCTCGGCCTCTCTTCAGACATGACATTGATCTATGTTGCAAAAATGTCATTGCTAACAGCCTTATAAATCTTGTGTGATAGCAAAATGTTTCCTTTGATTATCAAGTCAGTTTCCCTGTATGGGAAAAAGAACATAAACACAGCACTGATGCAAGCTACCTTTTTGCAAGCATCCTTCCTCTGTCTGGGCTCATGAACAAATAGCTCCTTTACCAGTGGGTTCTTAATAAGCCAAACCAGGCTACACACTCCCAACCCCCTGCTTCAGTGGTTAAAGTTATCCTCCTCCAAGAGGTAAACTTGCACTTTATTTTTTTTTTAATCCTTAAGAGGAAAACCAAGCTCATGCTCTATTTAAATCCTGCCTTCTCTCAGGCTGTTTGTTCCCCTTGCTCCGATGGTCCTGTGCTGCAGGGATGTCAGCTCTGCTCTCAGGCCAGTACAATGTCCCTAGTTCAGCATTCCCTTCCTATATGATTTCAGCCTGGGCCACAGAAGAGCTACAGCCCAGTCCACAAATCAGTGCTTTCACCAGCAAGAACAAACCAGGACTGAAGGATTTTGAACACACTCACTTATCTGAGGCAATTCCTGCCTGGGTGGACCAAATTTTGGTTTGATTTCCTAAGGAAACAAAACTCTGTAACTCTCCTGTCTGCCAAGCCCTCAGTGCTGACTTTTGTTTCCATTAGACATCCTCAATCACATTTACTAGTAGGGCAAAGCTCTTAAAGCCAATAAATGCCTTAAGTCCAGAGTAGCTGGACAGAGCAGAGACCTGAGCATAGGCAGCTGGTGGCAGGAACGTGCTGCAGGCTCAGCAGCAGCTCCTGTGAGCTGCCACTGCTGCTTCTGTATCCCTAACCCCAGTTTCCTCAAGCAATGGGGTTTGCTCATAAATCTGTGATAGATCACTTGCAAATCTATCTGTTACTCTTTTCGGCCTGTTGCAGATACCTACCAGATCCTTGGGTCTAAATTCTATGGAATGACATATGCTTTAAATGCCAGAGGGAAGTGCAGGCAGTAAAGCAATGGAAGATTTGTTCCAATTTGGAGATGTTTTGAAGCCCTCCACCTTGAAACATAAAACAAACAATGCACAGAAAATTTCAAAACATGTTTAGAAATTTCTACTGTCCCATGTGCTTCCCTCAGCATCTTTAGAAGCCCAGCCCATGATATTCAGCTCTGAGAGACAATGAACACACAGATAACATCAGCACATAATAAATACATCTAAAGGCTGTCTCCTTTCTAATTTGTAAATCTTCAGACCACCATATGAATTTCTAGTTAACTGATCTTCAGCAAACTACATATTCAGAGTAACATCTGAACATTACAAGCTTTACATCACTCAAGCCAAGTTCATCGACTCTGAGCAGAGCACTAGGCAGTAATAGTCAAAATGCCTCCAAACTCAGTTAAATGCTGTTGTCTTACCACATTTTATCACAGGCTGTTACTGGAATGGCAATAGACAATCACCTGCTAGGGCTCAGAGAGGTGGCTCGGGAACACTTAAAGGAACTGCCAGAGATATTTATGGATGAGACTTATCTGACAAGCAATCGATTCATCCTCTCAACCAGCCAGGTGAGTTTCTCCTGTTCACTGGCCTTGCCAAGCAAAGGATAATTCATTTGTGCCAGACCTTGTAGCTCACAGTGAGAACAAACGAAAGCAGTATCATCCAGAAGTCTGAAAATTTCTCCACATATTCAATCCTGTTTTGGTTCATCAGCACAGTAAATATTGACTGCAGTTATCACTACATAGGCAGCATGCCAAAGTCCTTCACAGAAATTCTGCAAATGCACACAAGCAAACTCAGTAAAATTCCATGAGGGCTGTTTCCAAACTACATATATTCCCATTCCCCTCCTTTTCCTTCTTTCCCTAAGATGACAGCTCCAGTGAACAGTCTTTACTCCAGTGGCAGTATAGCCACAAGCTAGATAGGTTGCCACTCTGAGAAACAAAAAGCCAAGAGCCACGAGGAAATTTTACTCTAAAAACTTGCTGTATTTAAGATCTCTGAGAGCCTTCTGTTATTTGCTGTAAGACAGCAACACATGCAGACATGCAGCCTAGGTATACAGACATTTTAGGTATAGACACTTACAGTTATTTGCACATACAAAGGTACTCTAAGAGTCAATACTTCCTACATTTAATGTTCTGAAAAAGGAAGCATCTTTATGGCATACAGACTAAAAATTAAATGTTTCATTGCGTGTAGTAGCAGTCCTAATGAAAAAAGAAATCTATGTAGGAATTCATTAACTGAAACACTAACCCAACTGCAATAGATTGGGATTATGCAACAAAAGAGACTTATAATATCATGCTACAGCATAAAACCTTAATAAGTAATTTGATCTTGTCATTATGTTTGTAGGCTTGCAGACATGAGTGAATGTAACCAACATGCTACTACATAAATTCTCCAAGAAACTATCCATGGGCAAAGAGTGCTTCTGAATAGCTTTATGGCCCTGGGCTGTTGCACAGCAAATGCATCTGACAATTCTATGGCTCTATTAGCAGGACTAATGGCCTGTTCTACACCATTAAAAAGGCAAATGCCATTTGAGAAGGCACATGTGCACAAAGTCTGAAACTTGCAGATTTCTAACATCTTTTATTTTCTACAGAATAAAGTGCTTCACTGCCATGTTATGCCACAATTAAACTCGGATGTAATAGAATGCCGAGTTGAATTAAAGTATTTTTATACAGCATCACAATTATAAATTATTATTAGAAATGGACAATGCTAACTTCTCTAATTTAATGCAGTTTTCACATTACAAATTTAACATAACCTTAAGAAATTAAAAATCTTAGAGAAGCTTTATGTATCCATTTTATGTACAAGGATTACATAAAATTCCTATCTATCAATAAAAAAATGTTATATTTCATGTACCTATATAAATTGAGCAAAGAAATGCATTATGGCCACCTCAAATTATACCAGTTTTTAAACCATAACAAACAAACAGAACAACCATATTCCATATTGAGATCAGCTTTTGCCTTCCAAGGTAAATCATCTCCAGGTCTGGACTTCTGAAGACAGCGGTACTCCACAAGGCTGGATTCACCACATTACCAGCATTTGTAGCATTTTTTTCTTTTTTTCCTTATTTCTAAGCAGCTGATTTTAGATGCCCTGATTAATCAGAGATTGTTCCTTCCCTTCTCCCTGCAACCAGGTTCCTACCACCATGGAAATGTTCTGCTGCTATGGGCCTGTGGTGCCCAATGGATATGGGGCATGTTATAACCCTCAGCCAGAGCATATATTATTCTGCATCTCAAGCTTTAAAGAATGTGAGGAAACCTCCTCAGACATGTTTGCAAAAGCTGTGGAAGAAAGTCTCCTAGAAATGAGAGATCTGTGCAACAAATGCAGTTCTACTACAGCAAAGCCACCTGCTAAGCAAGATGCAGCCACACAACTGCAGTGACCACCAGTGCCAAGAGGCTGTGGAAATTATTCTCCTGAACCCACCTGGTGAAGAAACGTGACATAGTTGTTCAAAGGCAAGATAGTACTAGTAATATAATAGTGTAGAACCAAAGTGTCATTTGTTTCTCATTGCTGCCAACATTTACAACTCTGTGTACTAAATCTACCATGTCTTGCTTACGAGTCAGCAGAAAAGATTTGGTCTCACTGGATGAAATGAAGGAGGAAGTCATAAAAGTATGTGCTGTACTCCCATTTCTAACCATAATTAACTTGTGCCGTTTTATCACCTAAAAAATTGATGAAAATTGGTAAGTCCGTATATGGTATAAATGAAATACTAAGGCACACCAATTAATTAATATCCCCTGCAAGTAGTTCTAAAATATTCACATCTATTGCTACAAGATTTGCATGTAAAGAAAAAAAGAAATTTCCTCGATTGGGAATTTTGCGAGTAACACTGTAAATAATAGGCTGATGCCGTAATATCCTGAGCTTTTGCATGAAGAGTATTTAATACCACCAGTCTATTTACTATATAAGAAAAACTGATTATTTTTAAAATAGTGGGCCCTGTGCATTTCCACAGTTTAGGAACATAACACAAGTGTTTGCATGTTTCCCCCAATTTGAAAATGCTGCAGAAATAATTTTGCTTTTATTCTGGTTTGCACTGGTCTCAAGCACAGTCCTGTTCTGACAGCAGCATATTGGAGACATGATCCATCACAGAGAACTGGGAGAATTTTGTCCCTAATGAATTGACTTAATTGTTTCTTTCTATCAGTGAGCAAAATCCAGCCTGACAGATCAGCAAAGCACAAAACATAAGTACTATTCAATCCTACTTAAGGCCTTTTCTGTTTGCATTGGAATTAATTTAATCACTGTGACTGGGAAGGAGAGTCGATGCAATCACACAAAATCAAAGAGCAATAACTAGAATGAAGAGGTAAATCTGCAATATAAGGAAGTCTTCAAGCTAGAATTATAAATACCAGTACTGGTACTCCTATCAGCTTTGCATCATCCCACTTGGAGGGATTTATATTCTATATTTTTTAATAGCAGATGTAAGATATCATATTCTGCAATACACAGTAAATTCAAGCAGGGAAGTGGTAATAGATAGTGTCTGGTAATTCCCATTTTATGTGTTATCCTGAGGTTTTTCTCATTATCTCTTTCATTCCTTATAAGTCCTTCCAGGGACCAATATTTTCAGTTACTTTCTTGTAAGGTGAAATATGCTGCCTTACTTAGAGGTGTCCAGTATCATTCTAGAACACACCTTACTGTCTGAAGACACTTAATTCCAGACTCCAGCACAGATCCCATGCTCTGTAAGCTGGAACACACTCTGAGGCCTGGCCAGGGATTGCTCCCTTGCCTGGGGAGAGGTGGAGATGTTCTCTCTTCCTTTGTAGACTGAACAATCACACGTTAAAGCACTCTGAAGTCTAAAAACAGAATAGATTTATTGCAATAACTAGAGATGCAGATATGTTTCTATTAAAGAACTCTAGATACAAATTCAGGAGATTCTGTATGTCCATGGTTATTTTACTGCCTCTCTGGAATGGCATACGTGCAATTAAGCAATCTACTGGATAAAGGATATTCACAAACCCATGTATGAAAGCACAGTGGGCCTGATAATCAATTAGAGCAAGCAGTTATGTTGAAGTAAATGAACTATGATGATTTACAGACATTAAGAGCTGTTTTAAAGTTAGTATATTTCACTGAAAAAGATGTGTTTTATTACTCCATGAGCTGTGGTTCAAACCAAAGATGAAATCAGGTTTTAGATCACATAAATACTATTATAGCACAAAAGCTTCCCCAAAGTAATTATAGAATGGTTTAGGTTGGAGGGGATCTTAAAGATCATCTTGTTCCTACTTCCCTGCCATGGGCAGGGACACCTTCCACTAGATCAGGTTGCTCCAAGCCCCATCCAACCTGTCCTTGAAAACTTCCAGGGATGGGGTAGGCACAACTTCTCTGGGCAACTTGTTCCAGTGCCTCGCTGCACTCACAGTGAAGAATTTCTTCCTAACATCTAATCTAATTTAAAAGTTAAGACGTAAAAACATATACACAAAACCCAAGGAAACTGTTAACCAGACCAAAAGTTTGCTTAAAGAACACGCAGTTCAAAATAAAATTTTAAACTACTCCTGTACAATAATTATGAAAATTACTTCAAAATATTCCCAGTAATTTTGCTTTGTCTCATGTCACTACAAAAGCATTCTGCATTTCTAACATAAATGTAGCACTATATATTTTTTGTAAAATTGTGTGTTTAAAATTATAGTCATATTTTAAGTGTATAAAAATACACTTTATGATAGTTATTTTATATTTTATTAATTTTCTTCTAATTAAATATATACTTTTATTTTGTAATCCTAGCTACATAAGTACCAATAGTTATTTGCAAGTATTACCTGATTCTCATTTTACTTTTTTTGTCTGGAATCTCAACAGTAGCTCAGACACTGTGCTCAACACAGTCACTGAGGACTCAGGATGCATCTACCCCCACACCTGATATTTTATACCAATTTATCATTAAGAGCCCCTTAGTTGTCTACAGCTGCTGTAACAAGTGTTTTGCATTCTTCAGCTCTGGAAACTACTGATGCTGGAAAATACTGACACTATAGTTTGACTTGAGGACCAGTGACCACCCATACTTCCTATTTATTTATCTGACCATTCTGTACTTGTATCTTACTGATCTGGTTTTAGTTTCAGCCTGAATATCTGAAAGGAGCAGCTTCGATGAGCTCGGTCCCTGCAGAGGAAGCCTTTTGTGTACATGGTTTACCTTTGCCACTAAAAGCACTATCTGCAGGGTACCTGACTTCGTACAGGAGGCTTCAGGCTTAGTTCAGCTGTTTTAAATTGGAGGGTTCTACTTAAATTACAGATGGTTAAAAACTCACAGGCATTACAAACTTCTCTGACAGCAGGAGCTTCACAAGGGACTGTAGTGCTTCTCAGCTGCCACAATTCCCTACTCCTATGTGGTGTGATCAGGGATTTAATGAAATAGGTTTTCTTAAGTTGTTATTTAAAATTATTTGTGTTACCCAGATGAAGTTCTCTTATGAAGTTTAAAAATACACACTTTTCTGCACTTATGGAAACCAAACATGTAGCTTTTAAAATGTTTCTAACCAGAATACTGTGGAATAGATTGTTCAGTATGAAAAGAGAGAAAATTTTTGATTGACAAACTAAGTGTAATTACATTAATGGAACAAGTGGCTATGATTTAATGAGGCCTCTTGGTGGGACCCGGGGCACACAACCCCCTGCCAGAGAACTTTCAGAAGGTAATTGTTCCCCTTTCTCCGTGGGTGTACACCACGTACACGCAGTGCTGGGGTGCAGAAATTAAAAAGCAAAATTTTAAATGAAATTCCGTGTTCACGGCGATCAAAAGTAAAAGAAGTTCGAGTTCAGAACAGGTTTGTTCCAAGGGTGTAAGAGCCCGACCTCGCTCCTTTGACAGGAGTGCTGCCAGAGCCCCTGTGCCGCGGGTAACTTGGCAGGACACGGCTGTGACAACACAGCGTGAGTTGCAAAGACAGAGAAATATTTTAGTGATACTTTTATTTTTATAAAAAAAGTATATATTTATGACAAATGTAAATGTGTATTTATAGCTCATGTTGTTCCTGTTATGTTTTGTGTCTATTGAAATCTATTTATCTGTCTATATCGATATGTATGCCCTGAAGTGTACGCTGGTAACGCGCATTCAGCTCGTTCACGGACGGAGCTCGCACGGCAAATAAAAGCCACCAGAGCAAAGACCTTGTCGCCTTTTTGTGCCGGGCAGCTCCGGCCCCTGGAGCCCACCTGGTCCCGCCGCTCGGAGCCTCGGGGCGCCCCGCGGGGAGGGAGCCGGAGCCGGGAGCGCAGCGCCCGCGGCTCCCCGGCCCCGGGCGGATCGGGCGGGACCCGGCCCGCCGGGATCCCCATGTAGGACCGTGCAATATCACGGGTCGGAAGGGACTCGCAAGGATCACCGACCGTGGCCCTGCACAGGACAGCCCCAGCCATCCCAGCATGTGCCTGAGAGCGTTGTCCAAGCTCTCCTTCAGCTCTGTCAGGCTGGCGCTATAACCACTGCCCTGGGGAGACCGTTCCAACGCCCAAGCATCCTCTGGGTGAAGAACCTTTTCCTTAACCCACTCTAAATGTTCCCTGAGACAGCTTCAGGCCGCTCCCGCGGGTCCCTGCCCAGATTGCCGGGAGGCTCTCGGTATTGCAAGGCTGGCAGGCTGCGAAGGGGGCTCCAGCAGCTGTGCCACGAGTGTGACAGGGGAAGGGGCTGCTCCTCAAACAGGCCTCAGAAAGCACAAACACCTCCATCTTCTGTGTTTGCTAAAATAAGCTTGCATTAGAGTGTGTATATACACGTATTCTTTCCAGTTACACAGTTAAACCTCATTAAAGACACAGACCGATACAAACACATAAACCCACGATGAAAACATTTAAACCCAAACGCGGTTGCAAAATGAAGTACTTAGGAGAGGAGATACATTTGCTGCTCGCAGCTCAGCTCTTATTTCCAGCAAGCAGGGCACGGCAGGCAGCAGGCACCCTCAGGGTCGGGGCAGCTGTGGCACGTTTTGGAGCAGAGCTCTGCGAGCTCCCGCAGCCGCAGGGGAGGGTCGGAGCCAGCTGTGCGGCTCGGGGCGCTGCTGCAGGCTTTGAGACGGCTCCGGGAGCTCTGTGCCGCGGCGCCTCGCTGGGATTGCAGGTGCTGCACAACTTCGCTCTCCGTACCTGAAGTTGCAGCGATGTACTGCACACAGAGGAGGGTTGTAGCTATTTTTTCCTCATTCATTTCATTAAGGAGTGGTGTAGTCTATTTCCTGTTTATGAGGGAATGAGAAACTTCTCATCTGCTCCAATGTTCTCCAGCTGTAATAACTATTTCTGCCTAGCAAATTTAATCTAAGGTTGCAAGACAAATCAAATTGTGTGTGTGTGATCTCAAGTATTCAAATAAGTAAAATTTTGTGAATTTAAAGGCTTTAGAAAACATAGAGACACTCCAAAAAAAATAAAGAAAAAATAAACTCTGTATCAGACAAATCCCTATTTGCTTGACACTGAAAATTTGACTCAAAGAGCTTGAGTCAATGTAATAAGTGGGCTACTGGCAGCTCATTCCAATTTTTTTCACTGGGGTTGGTGGATCATGGCAATGTACCTGTCATGGCCCTAACCTGGGGAAACTAATCAGGTGGGCTTTTTAATTGAGAGCCCACAGTATAGACACATCATCTCTCTCACCTATTTCATAAGTGTGAATTAATTGTCTGAGATTACCATCAAAGCTTCCTAGAAAGCAGTGAGAGCTGTCTGATGAGAATGGCAAAACAGCAGCAGGAGCAGAAAGCATGCTACTTTATGGAACAAACTCTTTCCTCAGCCACTTCTCTTGCTTTTTCAGTAAGTTGAATTAAAATACTGCAAACAGCTCTCACAGGTGGACACAAGTTAGGTAAAATATCTGAGAAATGCTGACCCTTGCAAGTCATATACCTACAGCAGAACTGTGACAAAGAAAGAAACTCCACCTGCCAGAGTAACTGAGGTGTCAGTGCAGCCTTAACACAGCTGATAGAAACCTGGAAAGCTGAGACCCTTTTGAAATGAAAGAAACCTGAATGTTTGACTATACAGGAATCTGCTTCTGCCTTGTAAAACAACTCAATAGAAAGTAATGAATTAAAACAAATTTAAATCTGGGGAGTGCCCAGGCAAGTCCTTGGCATTTCTGTGTTGCTGGAACTGCATTATCAGTCAGCTTTCTTATTTCCCCAGTCCTGATTAGTTTTACATTATACAATGTACCATAATAAACCTGAAAAGCACCTGATTTGTCTAAAAATGTGGATTGAGAGATTATTTTGTCCATTCTGATTTGATTCTCAGCTTCACAAAAATCTCAAGTCTTTAATGTCCTGAGAAATTACTCTTTCAGTAGAAGAAATATGAATTATGCATCAATGAACAATTGGGTTATCAAGGTTGTTCACTTAATGTCCCAGCTGTTCTATAACACCATCATAATGCTTATTGGAGAACTCTTTTGAAATTAGTCTCATTCTGTGGTATTTACAAATAAACGTATTGTGTTTCTTACAGCTGCTCTGCCAGTTAATAGCAAATACAAGTACAAAATTAATTTCTTGCCTTTTACCCCTAGACCTAGAAATGACAGTGGCTGGAGGCTTCATTCAAAGGAGATCCATTAATGTAATAATAGTGAAGATGGAGATTAAAGCTGATAGGCTTTGTGGGGAGTTTTGTACAGCACTTAACTGCATTAACACTGGGTTTTTCTCTTCCTCATAAATGCTAAAACTTAGATATACTCAAAATTCACTGGTAACCCAGCAAATACTGTACTGGCCACTGCTCCTTTGGCCTTTTCCAGCTGGCCTAAAGGCAGATGGACATCATGTAATTCTGGAAGTAGAGTGGAATGCTGTAGACCTGACAGTCAACAGGGAGATTGTATTTCATTGCAACATCTATGACCTGGATTTTGGTAACTCCTGAATTATTATTTGCAGTTCCTCCAAAAGCACTTGCATTTTCAATGAGTGCTTCCTAAGGCACAAACAGTACAGGTTCTACCAACATTTACACTTTTAAGCTCTGTACTGCTTTATATTCAAGGCAGTTTGAAAGGCACAGGCAGGAACAGAGAATAGCCTGGGAGTTAAGGCCATGCTTGGGAGAGCACTGTCTGGGGCCATCCCACATGCACCAGCACACAAGAAAACCTGCTAGGCTTTGGTCCACAGAGGTATTAGGGCTCTAATACCTCTTCCCTCTGCTTTCAAAATAGCAAATTTTAATTTTTGCTTGAGCTGAATTACAGAATTAACCACAGCAAAGCCAAACTGGGCCCAAGTACTGTGAGGGAGAGCATAAAGGACTATTGGTGTTGGGGTAAGACGTAGGAATGTAAAAGGTAAATACATTTACTTGCACATATTTTTTAAGCTGTAGTTTTCTCCTTTAGGAGGTGATGGCAACTTAGATCCACTTTGTGACAAAGCCAGTGTTAAATGTTTAGCATTTTACAGGACATTTTCATCTTGGGTTTCTGTCACGCAGTTTTCTTGCCTCCCAAAGGTATTGCCAATTGGTTCTTTACACTTCTAGGTCTCTTAATGAAGAGGACAATCTTGTGATACCCCCTTGTCAAACAAATAAGAAAAGAGCACCTTTTCCAGAACCAGTGGTATGTTACTACCCTAAATGTTGCAAATTCAGGTAGAACTGACTTGTATGATGTTTTAATAATTTGAATTAAATTAAAAGAATATTGAAACTCTGGATATCTTTCATTCTTTCAACTTTATAAAGTGTCTTCTGTCAAAGATACTTTCAAAGTCATTCATAGCTGATAATCCTTATTTTTCCAGTTATACCAGTTTACAGTTCCCCTCTTCTCTTGGCCACAAGAATCTCAGAGAACATTTTTGCATCACTAGGGAGCCCAAAAGTAGAAAGAAAGAAGTTGGCATAGCCATAAGGACAGGATCAAATCTGACTGGGTGTTATCACAGCTGATATTCCATGTACCCCAAAAGTAAGTGGAGTATGAAGCTTCTTTTTTGCTCCTTATTTGTCAACATACATTCAGCTTCAATTTTGTTTTAAAACCAATTTACACTTAGGTAAATTCAGCAGTTTGAGAATAATCATATGCCAGAATGCTGGTACCCTAAGCAATATTCAGTTTGGCCCTCAATTAGTTATGAAAGAAGGGAGTGGTTAATCTTTGCATACTAACAGAGGGGGTTGAGCCAAGAAACACAAGGATTTGCTGAGGCCCTGGAACAGCAGGCAGCAAAACTGCAGCTTCCAGCAGGGCTGCAGGAGAGCAGGCTGCCCAGCACAAAAGTAAAACCCAAAGAAACCTGTCACTCAGTATCCTCTACCAGCTGATATCTGCAGGGAGATAGCAAACCACATTTACAGTAACACTGAGCCAACACAAAACTGTGTCAAAATAACACTATCACTATTCAGTCCCCTTCCCCAGAGGTGGCAGAGGCATTAAACCAATACTCCTTAGGAAGAAAAACAATACTCAAAGTTGAGCAAAGCAGGAATCGTACTATCCCTTTAGAAGACTGAAACATTTTTGCTTTTTATCACTCTGGTATAGCAAGATTAGAAAGTGGGAACATTCAGACTGAGCTGGATTGAGAAGATCAGTACAATTAAGCTTGGCACAGATGGCCAGGATCACTTTTTGCAGGAAGAATTCACACAGACAGCAAACTGTGTTTTCAGCACCTGCCCTGGGCAGAGGAAGTTTGTTCACAGCTTGCTGTCCCCCTGACCCTCCCTGCCACTGCCCATAAGCCAGCTCCAGGGCAGCTCTCAGCAGAGGCAGGGCTTTCTCAAACACACCTACTGCATTCAGCACTGACACACCAACAAATGGCTTTCTGCTCTGGCAGTAAATTGTTTATTGGCCTCTTAGGTAAATGCAAATTAATTAGATGAAATTACTTTAAATAATACTAGTTCTGGGCAGCATTTAGTCCCAAAAATAGCAGAATAAACTCCCCAGATCTCTTGAGCACAGAAAGCTGTGAACATCACTGGAAACACTGTAAGCAGATAAGCTCACTAGTGTGACTATTCTTGGGGTAGATTTTTTTTTTTTGTTGGGTGGGTTTATTTTTCTGTATTAGGTGCCCTCTCTAACATCACTCTGAAGATATTTTTAACATATCTCCAAATCAGAATTACAGCAGCTTTGTAGGGAGACATTAGGCCTTAATAAATCAACATGTTTAGCTGGAGTAGACACAAACAAGCCTTGAGGAACACAAAGCTGCAGGTTTGAAACAGCAAGCTTTCAAGAAAAGCGTGGGTTGAGGACAACTGCTCTGACTTTGCTTTAGAGTAATATTTTGGCCAAATAGTGAGAGTGAGACAAAAGGTCAGCTGCACGGAGATCTCATAGCTCCACAAAGAGAACTCAGGCTTTGTTACTGTGTTTTTGTTCCTGAAGAAAGAAATAAACACAAATTTGCAGTAGCCCTTCAGTCTGGTACCTGCCCCAAACACAGCCTGCAGTTAGATGCCACAGCACTAGCAGGCAGCTGGATATTGAAAGGCACGTAATTTTTTTATAATGAAATATCCACTTTTCCCCCTCACTTTTTCCCTCATTTTCAAGAGGATTATCTGCCCTATGGATAATCATGGCCATTCAAAACCGAATTTAGCCTCCAAGTCTTCTCTACAGCAACTTTCAGCCAGACTATTGTGATAAAGTCAAATCAGGAAGAAGAAAGCAGCCGCAGCAAATTATTCCAGTAGTAACACCAACTAAATTGCTGTGCAGCTTTTATGGTTTGACTAATTGTCTCATTAAAGGCACATTTCTGATCACTGAAATGGATCTCAAGTATTATTAATCACTGAAAAAACGGTACCACTAAGAGCCTCTCTCCCTCCTATCCTTGGCACTGTTTGCAGTGGAAAAGGCTCACAGACTCCTGTTGATTGGAGCCCCACTGCTGCACAGTTGGCAGCCAAACGGTACTAATGGCACAATAACCCAATATAACTAAA
Source organism: Thryothorus ludovicianus (assembly GCA_013397245.1). Classification (NCBI taxonomy): domain Eukaryota; kingdom Metazoa; phylum Chordata; class Aves; order Passeriformes; family Certhiidae; genus Thryothorus; species Thryothorus ludovicianus. The sequence continues at coordinate 164,890 of VZTB01002645.1, forward strand.
ATAGTTATGCCTTTCACAGTAACAATCTCTTATAACATGATTAAGCTCCATCATGTGCGTTTCCTTCTGTTTTGCAAATGGCTCAAAAAAAAATAAAACCTGACAATTTTTCCAGTAATTTCTTCAAAAGGAGAAGGAAAAGATACATAAAATTCATTAACCATCAAGAAGCAAATTAAAAACATTTGATAAATTAAAAATAAAAATTAAAACAACTGCAGCAAGCAGCATGGTTGTGTGCCCTAGTCCACTCCTCCTTGCAGAACAAACCTCCAAAATCTGGCTTTGGCTCAGTTGTTGCAGGGACTTCAGTGAACCTTAGTTTAGGAGCTGTCTTGCCCTGGGCCACCTCTGATGGAGAGAGGCACCTCCACAAAGCAGCTCAGATCTCTGTGAAGTACAGACTGTAGCATCTCTGGGCTCCTAATCTAGGTCTTTCATCAGTGTTTGGTTTGGAACAATATTAGGAAAGATGAAGCCTCTTCCTCATCTGAGGAGCACACTTTAAAAGGAGCAAACTGGCATTATCCAAGACACACTGATGGGTTCTCTTCATTCTCAGCAAACAGGAGGGCTTTGCTCTTGGCCATCACTCCCAGGGGCTCCACAAGCCATACACTCACCAGGACAGTTCCCCTCACCAGGGGAGGCCTGTAGGTATTTATCCCATGTACTATCACATCAAAGACAGCAGGCACTTAATTTCCAAGCAGCTAATTTTCAGAAGTCTAATGCACAAGTGGCACAGTTATTGCTGTAAGACATACAGACTTTCCTAGTTACTGGTTTGGGCAAGCAGAAAAAAAGACCTGCAAAGGTCTGGGAGCTCTTCTGTGGAGATGGAAGTGGCACAGAGGAAGGAAATGACAATGGCAATCTCAGTATAGACTCCTTCAAGTGAGAGACAAGACGCATCACTAATTTACAGTTAATTTAAAACTGATCTGAAATGCAGTCATTGCTTGCCACAGCTTTCAGTTTTGCAAAGCAGTTTTAAGAAAAGACAGGGTTGTTCTGCACCAACACACAGATTTTTCTCAGGGTCAGAAATATTTTCTGGCATATAGATATATATGCAAATGTGCCCAGGAACGACCCACCAGTCATATGAAGTACAGCCAGAAACAACAGGTCTTTGTTGTAGGCTTTGGAATTAATTCTGGGGAACAGAACGTGGCTACAGAGACCTCCTTCCCTTTGGGCTTTGTTACAGAGACAGGTACCACAAAGTTGAAATCTGCATGAAGCTGTGGAGCTCCTGAGCTGTGCAATATTATGCTCACTATAGCAAATATTATTTTAGTGATGAGTCCAGTGAGGGACTTTAAGGTTGTGATAAAGGCCTAATGAAATAAAAATGGAAGTAACAAAAAAATCACACTTCATGTTGCATGTCCCTGATTTTTTAATGCACATAAATATCAGAACAGTAATGCTGAAAAGAAGGAAAAATACTAGGCTTTTTTTCCCTGGCAATCCCTTCAGAAGCTATTTATGAGCAGTCATAAACTGACATGCACACTCAGATATATTTTCCTGAAGCCTATAGAGTTTTGTCTAAGCAAAAGCTTCAGAATATGTGCATGTAAATAAATTAAAGACTGTCTGGTTTATACCTAGAAGGGTGTATTGTGGTATAAATATTGCAGAGCACATTAAATAAACATGGTCACATATGACCAGGTATCTATTAAATGAGCACATCACAGGAGAAGTTAATTATCTAAGAGTGTAACTAGGAACCGTTTAGAATCACTGGAGATTAAGCTGCTTTATTTCTGTTTATCTTTCCTTCTGAATAGGCAGTAGGTCGTTGCAATGAAGAGTCCCTAAGCAACACAGAGCTTCAGCTCTTCATCAACTCTGACAGTTTTGTCAACACCAGCTTGAAGTCAGGATAAGCCAAAAATTTTACTCAATATAATTTTGTGCAAGATGGGTTGGCACAAAACAGTATTTTAAGATGCAAAGGTACAAAATATTTACAGATAGCTTATGCTGTTCAGGGAAAAGAGGAAAACTTCAATGCTAAGTATATATTTTTATCACATGCTGCAGCCTAAAAAAGTATATAAGGACATCTTCAAAACGGGTTTGTAGTATCAGAGACTAGTATCCTGAGAGTAACACACACCTTTGGCACAGTAGTAAGATTTTTCTAGACTTGACAAGTTACGGTGTTTCAGTCCACACACAAAAAAATCAGCGTTGATGGAATTTGATTTCACTTGAGCCATGAAACACACAAAGAAAACTGTCTGCTATTCATCCCATATAGAATAACCAACATTGCAAACACAGACTAATTAAGGATATGTTTGGGCAAACTGCTGTAGCACAAAGAACAACTGAAGGAGGATTTAATCACATAAAATTATTGAAAGCAAGATGAAGCCAACCCCCTTAAATTACTTAAGTACTGCTTAAACCCTGTAATTAACATATAGTAATGAATATTTCATCTTTAACAAGCCTACTGGGAGCAGTTTGTTAAACATTTATTTCTAGTCATGGGAAATTATGTACGGTCACTTTGTCATGTTCTATATTAGACAATTTCATATTTTCCTCTTTATTTTACCCCCAGCAGTGGGTGCACTAACGTGTATGAAACATACTCTTCCTTCATATGTCTTTTGCTAATTAACTTTACCCTTGCAAAGTCTTGGCCAGCACACAGTGGCTGCTCACATCTACTTCCCAGCCTCCCCTGTGGAACTGACTCACTCCAGACAGGGGAGATTTAGTGGGAACCCAGCAAAACTACCCAGAGCATCACTGCAGAACTGACCTCACAGCCTGGGCAAGGTCACTTGGGGCCAGCAGAGAGGTCTCCAGGTCTCCTCTGTGGCACAGCCAAGCTCCAGGCACAGGGTGTGTGCCAGGGATGGGTTTCCAGGCAGCTTTTAGGATTGATCTGCACGATTTCCTCCAGCCCAGGTAGCACCACAGGTGCATGGGGAATGCTGTGAGAGCCCTAGACATCACTGTCCTTCAACCAAGCCTATGTGCAGACAGCTTTTATTCTGCTGCAGGTGGGATTCCAAGTGAAATGCAGTCACTTAAACCAGTTCTAAACCAAACCCATTTTAGAGATAATCTAATACCCACCAAGAAAAATAAACGAGAGCCAAGCTGAGCTCTCACACAGACCCCTCCTCTCATGGCAGGCTGAATGCTCCTCCTAAAGTGGAGAAGAATTTCACACTGGCAGTGTGACATGGGCAGAAACTGTCTATGTGCTCATTTTATAAGAGTATCAGTGAGTTTATAGGCTATTGAACAGGAAGTAAAGATTTCTGAAATTATAATTCAGGGTTTTGCACAGCATCTTTAGTGATGACTACAACTGTTTTCCCCTCTAAACAAATTAGATTTCCATTTGCCATTAATGACTGAATCACTTAAGTATCACAAAGGAACTGCCTGGTGCGCTTATTAATAATTGAAAACTTGGAGGAAATCTGTGAAACATTTTCAATCAAAGCTAATAATTCTCTAAAATATTATTTTTCCTGAATAATTACTCCTTTTGTTCTTTTATTCCTTTTGGATAATAGGCAACATTTTAAAAGACAGCATTAAAAAAACCTGAAGTAACTATTAAGAGGTATCTAAAACCAGAAGTGGTTTCAATGTCAAAAAGCACAAATTAGAAAAGAAAAACATATTCATCTATTTCCTTCCAGCAAGTATGTTGAATTTCTATTTTAGACTGCATGCTGTTCCTCGATATCTTACACTAATAATTAAGAAAATGTACTCACTTAATCTCTGTCCTCATTCTGTATAAACATGAAGAAAAACTTTCAATTATCTTTTTAATCAGTAGAATCCATGAAATCAAGACTCCTATTGTTACATAACTGAGCTTTGCAGAACTACTCAACAGCCAAAAGGAACAAAGGAAAAAAAAAACCTACAAAACTTTCTTATCAGACCTGATAGAAATCATGAGTGCTATATTGTAGTCATTCTACTCAGTAACCTTTGCTATTCAAGAACAAGGGCAAACAAGATATGTGCAAAATTACCCACAATTGCAAGGATTTTTTTGGTGTCTAAAATGACGTGTTTTCATCAGCACAGAAAGGTTATATAACAGGCACTGACAAACTCCCCAAGACCTGCAATTTTGTCCATAGGACATGGAAATAGTGAGAAGTAGAGGTTCAGCCCCAACAGGTATCACCTGGGGATGATGGCTGCAGCCTGGAAAAATCAAATTATTCTACACCTCTCCACAGACCAGGAGAATTAATTTTGTAAGCGTTTGCTCAGTTGTTTGGAGTTTTTTCACAAAAAAGAACAAAAAAGCATTTCTTTTCCACTAGCAGGTCCCCTTACTTTTCCCAAAGCAGCCTCACTGTGCTCACAGTGCTAGTGGCAATATTTTACAGCTTTCACCATGTCCCTTACTCTGGGTCGGAGCCCTCAGCAGCTCCAACAGCAACGTCCCTTCACCCCAGGCGCAGGACAAGGCCACCCCACCCAGCTCCAGCCTCTTACCTGCCCTCACAAGGTCCAAGGGTCTGGGAGCCTGAGCCTCTCTTCCCTCCTGAGCCTTTCCCAGCAGCCGTCCTCAGCCTTGTTCCCCACGGGACTCCATCACTCCTTCCCACTGTGGGAATGGCGGGAATGGCGGCCGTGCCTCACGGGGCCTGGCCGCAGCCCTCCACTCTGGGAAAACAATGCTTGAGGTATTTAGGCAAGGGCAGCAAATTACAGAGAGATGGGCCAGCTGTGACCACAGCCTGGGCTTTAACCCTCCCAGCACACAGGCCAGTCCCATCAGCCATAGTTAATTATCCCCACCTGAGCTGGGCTGCTCGTTAGCCTGGCAGAGGCCTTGATGGCCCTCATCATCCCAGAGCCAGCCTGAGGAACTGCCTGGAAAATCAAAACATTCTGAATTCACTGAATCACTGAATAGAGAAGACAACAGAGAACTCTTTTCTTCTATCTTTGACCAGATTTGCTAACTTTACTAATCTATTCTATCTGCTTTTACAGCCATTCTGGCTTTGTGTGAGTATTGAGTGTGCCCCTATTTCATGTTTTAAACAATGTTCGATGTCATCTATGCCAACAACAATTAAAAGAATATGTACATACACACACATATATACATACACATGCATATATATGTATATACACATGTGAGAAAGCATACACTAGTGATTCCCAAGCTTTCATTTTGTTGTTATTCTTAGCAGCAGTGGGTATTTCCAGCTCTGTATCAGAGGCAGCACATCTGCTGGTTGTGTACCCAGGTAAGAGCCCTTGGAACAGCAGCCAGAGTCTAGCAAGGGATACTTAAAACAAAGAAAACAAACAGACAACACCCCCAAGGCACACACTTTCATCTACTCAGTTCAAACAACACACACACATCCCTAGTTTTTGTCTTGTCTCATACATTAATTTTTACCTCTTGAAAAAAAAAAAAAAGGTTTCTTTTCTGGAGAACAGAACTCTTCTGCTCTAGCAGAGACTCTGTATCATGGGCAGAGCAGGGGTTTCCAGCAAGCACACTCCTGCTGTCAGGAAGGAAGAACAGTGACAGGAGCTGATTATCTCTGCAAGTCTTGCTGCTGCAGACATGCACAGCATGGTGTGTCCCCAAGCAGATGAAGTCAGCTCACTCTCACATTTGCTGTTTCCTCCATACTGCAAAGTTGTCATTTGAATTTCAGTGCCAACTTTTTTCACAAGAGGTCTATATAATAATTCAGTCCTTGTCAAACATCATACAAAGATGAATCTTTTAATCATTTACCATCTCAAAACTGAAGACACATGTTTAGAGAAATTATTTACAATGTTTAGAAATTAGAGATGTTAATTCCAGTCTAGTTCCAGTATTTTAAAGACTCTCCTTGAAATAAAAATGCATTATGTTGCTTTAAAAAATTAGCAAATAATAAAACAAAATGTTCTAATTAACTTCAATGTTATTGTCAATTTTGACTCAATGGTTTTGAGTAGTTTTGCTAGTCCAAATGCTGTCTACCTCACTATATTTAAATAAGCCACCATTGAAGAAACAAACCAAAAAATGGGCTGTCCTAGCACTCTTACAAATGGGATGTTAATGTCCCCACGCAAACGAGAAATTGTCAAAAAGAACAGCCATAACAGAGGAATTTCTTCTTATGTACTTTTATTTTATTGAGTTTTTTACATCTTTGATGGAATTTTTATGCAACTATTATGCCACAAAATATGATACACAATGAGAGTGAAAATCTGTCATTAACCATTTATATTTCTATGTTAATTTTGTTTTCTACCTCTGCATATACTGTAGCAAAAGTGCATTTATCATATTTCATGCAGCACTGACTGCCTTATGCAAACTGGGAATACAATGAACAGAGCCAGCAATATTTAGCTGCACTCAATTCTTGCTACAGAAACAAGCATTCAAAAGCATTAAAATACTTTGGATGATGGTCACTGTGTATCAGCTTAATGTTTTGAGCTATAGAAAGGAGACAGTATTTGTGGCTGTGAACTGCAGTACTTGCTGAGTTCATTAGGTTTTCAAGACTGAATTAGCTTAAATGCTTCAGAGAGAGAAAGAGCTCAGGGCAACTAGCCTGATTTAAAAGGATGCTACAGTTTCACAAATATTACACTAAGTTCAGTTCTGGATACCATGGTAAGTACCTCACCACATCAGTTCTGTGCTCTGACAGAAGGATTGTTTCTTCACCATCACAGTGTATCCAAGCCAAATAAAAGGACAATACAAGGCACACAGGCCTTTGTGGAAACCTGCCTGGGTATGTAGTACCTGATCATAGCTAAAGTTTTTAATTGCAGCCTTTTATTTTGATGAGACAAGAAGCTTTCCAGCATCACCCGACTCTTTGAATCAGACATAAACCTCCATGCTTCGTTATGTCACTGTCCATACAGCAGCAGCAGGGCAAAACCTACTCCCAGAGCAAAAGCATGACCAAGGAGCATGCTCAGGACAGGGGAGTGGAGATGGGGTGAAGCCTCATCTCTGTGTTTTCCACTTGTTATGCTGTCTCCAGGTGTCTGCTCAGGACATCCAGCCTGACCCTCAGGGCACAGGGCCTTTGTGCAGCTCCTTCCAGCTCCCGGAGCCAGCACAGGCAGGGCCATCCCTCTGCACCCCACTGGCACTGCTCACCTCACCATTCCCTGTGCTAGCCAGTTCAAAGAGGGCAAAAAGTCTCCTGCACTACAAAGGTTAGTGCTGCAGAAACCTGCAGTCACAAGGTCCACTCAGAGCCAAGCTCTCCTGGGCAGAGGGACCAGGACTTCTGACAGAACCAGTTCTTATGTCAAGAGGGGAGAGGAAAGCTGGGCTCACCCGCAGTCTAGCACTGCAGAGGAAACACAAGCAATGGTTCTGAGACCACTCTGCCGTGCAGTGCCTCCCCAGAAGCCAAGCACTACTCCCCAAGAAGAGAAACAGCCCCTGCTGCCCTCTCCCCTCCAGCACTTGCTGTACATCAGCCCCCAACACAGAGCAGCTCTTGAGGTGGTTCACTTTTGTGTCCATACTGAAAGGACATGGCAATTGAGATCCTAATTGACAGACAAATGTAAGGGGCCAAAAATATCCTTTACTACTTGTGCAAAACCACAGCATGTGCCTTTGGTAAATCAGAAGCTGTTGCTTGCCCACCTTCCTATTAAAAAAGGGTGAGTAAATCAGGAATAGCCACTTCAGAGCTGAGTTAGTATCAGCAAGGAGATGTGAGGTAGGGAATAGCACTGGACAAAGCAGAAAACCTACTGCTTGTTGCAAAAAACAGATTTCTCATCCAAACATAATCTTGTAATGGTCAAAGAAAAGCAGATCTTAGTAGTATGGTGAGGGAAAGATTGTTCATCCAAAAGAAGAATGTTTAGAGGACCTCATAGTTCCATAATACCACCCAGCATCAAAGCAGGCAGCCCCGGAAATGGGAGCACCTCTTACTTTTGAAGTCATTTGATGCTGAATTCTCCTGGTGATCACCTATTGCTCTGTCAGCTGTGGTCTCATGTACAATTCTTCCCTCTTCAAGTATCCCCAAACAACCTTTTCTTAATCCCTTTTACTTCTTGACCTCATATCTAAGTGGGTCACACTACTTTTATCCCCTAGTTGAAAAAGTTTGTAATGTGACTCCCTATTTCCAGCCTCCTCCACACATCTCCAAGTTACCTCATCACCTCCTTCCAAAAAACATAACTGGCACACTTCTCTACCAAAGCCATCTACCAACTCTGCTTTTCAGTTTCATTACTCCTCCCTGATATATGGACAGAAATAAGTAATTTCTTTTCCTTGTGGTAATGCCTCTTGTGTACATAACTATGGTGCTGTCCAGGCCTGCTCTACTTACAGTAATTAGACAGCGCCCACAGACTGAGATATGAACCTCACCAAGCCACACATTGCATCCTGGGATAGGAGAAGCTTCTTGTGTCAAAGAGGTTCCAATTTAAATGGACAAGTGACAAAAAATGGTGGAAGATAAGCTGGAACTGTTTTTTCCTTATAAACTGGGGAGCAAAGGTATTAAGTAATGAAGTCAGCTACTGGATCCTTTTATTCGGTAGAGCAAAAATACATCATCTCCAGCATTCTCCCCAGTTCCTTTTGAATGCAGAGTTTTGAGAGACTACAGGCAGAGACAGGTCAGGGCCCTGCAGTTAGAATGTCTTTCCCTCAAAGGCCTCCAGGTTGAAAGCTGTATCCAAGAACCTTCTGAGTGACACCAGATGCATGTTCTTGTTGCCTGTGGCAGCTGCAGCAGCAGGCTCTCGGCCAACATACCTTCATGACAAAAAGAATTGGGCAGACAAATGAGGTGAGAAGAGACACTATTTTGACAATAACAAGCATAAGAGCATGCTGTTAAATACATTCAAGTCAGCTTTGGCAGATTTGGATATTTAGTCATCAATCTTTCTTAAAAAAATATTTAATCTAAGTTGTACCAAGTTATACCTTCTGGTCAGCTTCCCTCTCTTTCCACCCTCCCACCACTGTTAAGCTGTGTCTTCTCCCCATGCCCCCAGGGCAGCCAGGTACACTCCCATAATGAGATCACTTGCTTTGGGCAATGAAGACTCTCATTCCTTTGACAGCTGCACAGGCAGATCTGAGAGCCAATCATCTAAAATAAATGCAAAGGTGCCTGGACTGAGCTCGTACAACATCTGTTTCCTGCAGAAACCTAGCATCTGGAATGAAATTCTTAAAATTACAATCTTAGACAAAAGAGAGCTAAGTGCTGTGCTAAGTAGTAATAAATACAGACCTAGTTGCTAGTGATTTTCTTTTAGATCTACAAGGAGGAGCAATATGTGCATCTTGTATTTGAGATACAGTAGTCAAGATTTTTCCCTCCTTCACCCAAGAACCCAGTCTCAGAGGTGCTAATTTGTGAAGAACCTGACTTACCTATGAATACCTAAAAACAATCCCAACCAAATTTAAAAGCAAACAAAGTAGCCCAGGAAAACAGAGCAATTGTTTAGAGTCTCATACCAGATGGGTCGAGTGTGGTTCACAATAGTGCGGAAACGAGGTTTGACATAATCATAATATCCACTGTTTTTGTGCTCCTCCTGACACCAGACCAGATCAGCAGTTGGATACTTATCAAGTTCTTCTTTCAGCAAGTCAAAGGGGAATGGTGAGATCTGGAAAAAGGGTAATAATTCTCTTATGTGGTATTAGCCCATGGTGAGTCATTACTTTTCCACGGAGAGTGGCTCACGTTTCTCTAATTGATTTAATGCTCAGAAATGAATACACAAGTATTTTATAGTTGTATTAGTATGAACAGAAGTAGGTTGTAGTCCAGACCACCTGCACTCCTACAGCTTTTTTAGTGAAGTAACTGTAGAATGTCCTTAATCTGTGAATGACAATATAGCTTCAAGTGTTCATAACATTTAAACCTAGCAGATTGCATGTACAAATTTAAGGTGCTATGATATTGTAATCTTCACTTTGTTCTGTTGGTTTGGAAAAGTCATCAAGCTTTCTGGATCTCTTTGTCCAGTGTATGCTATTGATGTGTTCCTTCTCCACCAGGCCATGAAGGATTAGAATATGTCTTGTAAGGTGCTAAGTGCTAGAAAAATGCCATCACCATCCATTCTAGGAGGGGTGTCTATTTAAAAGCACAGGAACCCCCATGAGCCTGTAGGGAGCTCACCTGTTCAAGTCTGGTTATAGCTATTTGTTTCTCCAGGTCTTGGTTCTTTCTCTCTTTCACAAGGTCATAGTAGACTTTTCCTGTGCAGAAAATCACTCGCTTGACCTCATGTGGTGCCTGAGCTGCTGGCCCATTTTCAGGAATCACACGTTGGAAAGTGGTACCTAGTTGGAGTAAAAATTAGAAAAAGTGCCCTCAGTGGACCTGACATTTTAATAAAGCAGCCCAAGAAACAGTCTTTCAGACCTTTACTGGGCAAGCAGCAGGCTGCAGTGATCAAAAGGTTCTCCTGCCTCTCTGGTCCTACTTTTCAGAGTGGTAACTTGGCTAAAGTGACTTTCAGCAGTTCCTTTCCAAGAAGTTAGAAGATTGTCAATAATCCAGTCTTTCATCACACTTAATAGACAGAATCACATCAACAGTAGACTGTTTTTCAGCTTTGTGTTGTGTTTTACATCTTTACTTTTAAATTGATAGGCCAGCTCAGTCTTGCTTCCACTCTGGGGGCTTTTTCAGAGAGTCATCTGAAATACTCTGTCTTCTTTCCAAGATTATCTCAATCATGCAACATTAATACAGCTTTACAAATGTCAAGATATTCTATAAAAACAAAACACTGTCCCTAATGCAACTAAATCTGGCAACTGGCAAAATATTTACCCAAGTACACACATTACTGCTGTATATTTGACTTAAACCTCTGTTTGAGAGCTAAAACAGCAATAGCCAAAGAAGAATTAGGACAGACCTGAGCCATATGTATAAAATGCTAATGTACAAGTACAATTTCAGATGTGTACCTTCACTGCTACCACCTCCCAGGAGTACAGTTTGCTTGGGATAAGTGAAACTGGAAGAGGGACTTGATGGTCTAAAAGATCTTTTTCTTTGCTCTCATATATGATTGAGTAGAACAATTTCCACATTAAACAACTGCAGGGTAGCAGACAGCAGCTCAACCTCCTATTCTGAATCAGCACACCCACTTAACAGGAGAATAAGCTCCTGTTTGAACCATTTATCTTGGGGAAGAAAAGCAACAACACAAACATATCAAAGAAGAACTGATTTATGTCAGAATTATCCTGTCCCACTGAACAGCAGAATTCATCATTAAAAAAGACTGAATCTGTGCTTCATTGGGTCAGCTGGAGTCAGTCTTCCTCTCTCTCAGCTTTCCATTAAAAGCAGAGCAAAAAGGGTTAGCTGAGAGTCAGAAGCACTTTATTACCTGCTGTCCTCTTCAGCAGAAACATGAAAGTATGCCAAAATTCAATGTTACTTTGGAGTTTGGCCACGATTGAGGTTAGCCTGAAGTAGAGGGGACTCCCAAGACAAAGTGACAAATCACAAAGCCTACAGAATTTCTAACCTGACCCATTCTACAATGCTTTTAAACAGTAATAAAAACAGCAAATTCTTTTGCTTGAGAAGTAAATTTTACACACTTACAAAAATAAACTAATACTATATTTAAGCACACTTATGCAATATAAGTTGCTTTTAAAAAACTGAGCAGTTGCTCCCTTCTGACAGCAGTCAAGACCCTCACTGGAACAGGAGATAGACCAGCACACCTATGCCCACATTCTCACTCTGAACAGTCACTTTTATCCCTCACTCATTACGTGTCACTGCATTTCCTGATGCCACTCCAGCAAGGTGTAACCAGTGCAAGGCAAGACCACTGCAGTGTTTGGTATTCCCCCTGCAGCCACTGAGAATCTCTTGGTGCTGGTGGCATGCCAACAACAGCTCTGAACTCACTCATCTCACTTTAGATCACAGTGTGACACAGCAGCCCCAAACCCAGCAATGCAGCAAGAACTGGGCACATTATTCTTCCAAATGGGAGCAGTGTAATTACAAATTATCCCTCAGTCCTGGGGTCAGGAGGCATGGGCAGTACAAAGAACAACTAAGTTTTTATATGAAGAGAAAAAGAGCAGAGGGACATAGCAGCCTCTTGAAGGGAAACTCCTTGCAGAGATGGGAATACATTTTCCATTAAGATTAATGGCTGGTTACAAGATAAACTTGTTAAAGTTAAGAATCTATATGTGAAAGCAAATTTTTCAGCAAAAGTGCCTACTAGATCTCACTATGACAGCTCCACAGAAATTATGCTGAAAGAAAAGAAACTCTGCAGAGCAGATTCTGTTCTTCACAGTCTGACATGCAACTTGGTACAGCTAATTGATTCCCCACAATACTTGGAGATGACCTACCAGACACCATTTCATCAAAACTGGATTTAGCTTCTGGATGCCTCAGCAGTGACTTGGGTGTCAAAACAATCAGCTGTAAGAGAAAAATTTTTCCAACGCTCAGGAGCTGCTTTATCTTCATTACACATGCAACAATTGTAACACTGTGCACACAAAAACCACTAACTGAATATGATATAGAATAAATTAATATGAATAGCAAACATAGCAAGTTATTTTTTCCTGTTTTGAAAGCCATGAAAGTTTCAAAATTATTCAAAAGATTTAGATAGCCTACTCCTTTTACAGCTACTCAAAACTCACTGCTTATTCTTCTTTCTGACAACAAAATCAAATCGCAGGCTATGAACCAGTAAAACATTCAACAGTTTTATCTTGGGTCTTTGAAGTTCCAGCAATTAGACCTGCAGATGATAGTTCTGCAACCTCTTAGCTACATCACTAATATCTTGACAAGCTCATCAGAAGATCTGCGCAGCCAGATGGAAGCAAAGCTGAAAATCAAGTTTTAGAGCCAGAGTAAATCAGACTTGAGCTCCTTTCCATCAAACTGGCAACTTCAACCTGTGTTCAGCTAAGGTTTTTCACCAGCAATCCTTATTCTTTTCAGCAGTGTGTCATATGCAAAGGCCACTCCTTGTTCGAGGGCTAATTTTCCTGGAATAATCAAGCCCATTAAGGTAACCTTACCGGCTTTCTGAATGGCAGCAAGATCTGCCTTCGGAGGACATGAAAGTAATTGGCTGGAGTTGAACAATTCACCACAATCCAGTTGCATTCATACAGCTGGGAAACTTCAAACTGCTCAGTGAACTCCTGAGAGAAACATTAAAGGCATTAGAAAAATATCTAGAAGATCAGAAAAAAAGGCTTGAAAGTCATCCTTCTGTTTCTGAGTCTCAGCAACTCCCTCAAAAATTTATTTAGCAGCTCTCAGTTGAGATTGTTTTATTAGCCAGGAAAGCATCCCTACAAATCATGCCGTTCTGTTTCTACTTCTTCCTAAAAATTTATGCAAATAAACACAAAAAGTTTCCATTAATTCAGAAAAGATGGGAAGTCCAGGAAGGAAGACTGAGAAGGACCAGGACATCAGCAGATGGAAGAAACAAAATAGAACAGCTTTGAAAGAAAGCTAAACTATAATTCCATTTCTGAGTGTACAGTTAGCTTTCACTCTCTCCCATGCTGTAAAGCTATGTACTTCATCTGTAGAAGTGAATGACCAATCTATGAAAGTCTTAGCCCAATCAAAATTAGAAGTTGCTTATTTTCGTGCTCCTAGCAGTACAATTTAGCTCCACTGCAAAGAGCCAGGGTAGTGTCACTTGACCTCCTTTAGAAACTGGCTAGAGACACCTATTTGCAGTACACACAGCAACATAAACAAGCAGGATCACTGGCCCTGAGGAACACCCATAAAAAGATCATGCTGCTAGAGATTAATTGCACATGAGCTCAGCTTTGCAATGAGCAGCAATGCTGCATACTTCCATTACTTTTATTGGGATCAAGTTAATGCTACACCAAGACTTGAAGCTGAATCCCAAGCCTCTACACCTAGCAAAAAGGATGCTACTAACAAAAAATCTCTGGGGTGTGAAAAGCAAGAAAAGGACAAAACTACTTACTGGATAGGCATCAGAATCATCATTGCTCATCTGCAGAAATCTCTCAGGCCTGGCTGATGAATGCTCCGGACCCTGGTAAAGGCATCATTGAAAACAATGTTAAAGAGCCAAATGAGCAGTTAGACATCAGTCTAGATCACTCACTGCATGAGTACCTCCTGTCCCCTCTGCACCAGCTGCACACCTGCCCTCCAGCCAAAGGCATCAACAGCAGCAGTGGGAGAGAGGACACACCACAGGACAGGAGTTCCTCATCTTCTGTTTCCATAGGAGATTGGGTTTCCCACGTGTTTCCAATGTTTTCTACCAGCTGCAAGTGATTTCTACCCTCAGCAAGTGATTTCTACCCTCAGTCTAGCTGCACAATTGAAGATCAGTGGGAAGGCAGTGGGTCCATGTGGGCACAACGATGACCTTGCTAATGCAGAGCAAACAGAAGCACAAAGAATGTCAGGAAGAGAAACACTGGGTGCCTCAGAGTGCTGCAGTGACTGACACTTCGTGCATGCTGAACAGGAGCAAACACAAAGTTAACTGCTGACTACTTTTGCTGTATTAGCAACAAAAGCAGGCACAGGATCTCTCCTACTATTATTCACCATTCAGTACAGGACCAAATACCTAGTTGAATGCTTTAGCTAAAAATAGATCAAAATGCACACACACATTATCTGCCCGACCTACCTATGATTAATTTCTGCCTCCTCAGGAGATATTTTACATTCTGTCATTACTGACCACTCCCATCCACTGTCTCACTAGCAGTACCCCCAGCAATTTCTTGAATTGCACAAACACTGCTCCATTTCACATTAGCAAAACATTCATATTGGCCATAGAAATTATCAGGAATAAGGAATGTTGCAGAAACTGTTATTTTTCCTTTTCATGTCCCTGCTCATAAAGGATCAGAGGAAGCTGTGAAGAGTGTGAGAATGCAATGTGCTTTTTTATGTACTGCTATTGCTGACAGCCTTGGCTTGTTCAAATGACAGGTACCCTTAGGAAGGACTTTCATTTTGCACAGAGCTGTAAAATATTTTAACTCAAACTATTACACCTCCCAACTCTCTCCATGTCTCCTAAGCTAATAACATCCATAAAGAGATTTTTTCTTTATATGGCTATCTCTCATTGTAACTTCCTCTGTTGAAATCTTAATATATGATCTCCAAAATCAGTCATTATTCTGACAACTAGTAGTCCAGCTTGATTGAACATAGCATCCTTCCTAATTCCAAATGCAGGATTCCAAAGGGAATTAAGGGACACAAAGATGATCAGAGACTGGGGCACCTCTCCTATGAAGACAGGCTGAGAGTTGGGATGGTTCAGCATGGGGNTGGCTATCTCTCATTGTAACTTCCTCTGTTGAAATCTTAATATATGATCTCCAAAATCAGTCATTATTCTGACAACTAGTAGTCCAGCTTGATTGAACATAGCATCCTTCCTAATTCCAAATGCAGGATTCCAAAGGGAATTAAGGGACACAAAGATGATCAGAGACTGGGGCACCTCTCCTATGAAGACAGGCTGAGAGTTGGGATGGTTCAGCATGGGGAAGGGATGGTTCCAGGGAAATATTTTACAGCACCTGTCAGACCTGCAAGAAAGCTGGAGAGTGACTTTTTACCATGTCAAGTAGCAACAGGACAAGGGGGAATGGCTTTAGGCTGCAAAGGGCAAGTATAGGTTTGATACAAGGAAGAAAATCTTAGCTGTGAGGGTGGTGAGGCACTGGCACAGGTTGCTCAGAGCAGTTGTAGGTGCCCTGTGTCTGGAAATGTTCTAGGCCAGCCTGGATGGGGCTTTGAGCAGCCCCTGGTCTACTGAAAGGCTCCCTGCCATGGTGAGTGGGTTTAAACTAGATGGTCTTTACAGTCCTTTCCAACAAAAACCATTATATGACTCTATGATTCAGTGTGCTTCATGAACTAAGGGAATTCATAAGGGAAAAAATCATTCTGTTGGCAGCAAAGGTGTAACACAGCCTAGAACTGTGCCTTCTATCACTGCTCCTTTGAATTCTGCCTCCACTTTTGAGGTCACAGACATGTAAGGACTTGAGAGCCAGGAGCAAAGCTGCACAAAACTATGGTGCACAGTAGCAGCCCAGTCCATTGTAGCACCTCCACTGTTCACATCTGTTTGCTGTAAATCAGCTCCTGCACTAAGCAGGGCACACACACACAAACCCAGTGCTTCACAAGCACACTGCAGTCAGTGCATTGGGAACAGAGATGTTACCAGCAAGCAATTACAGGAGAGGCAGGTGAGGCTTCCCCATCACTCACACACTGCAACAAGGCTCAGTGCAGAGCATCAATGTTCACATCCATCTTCAGTTTCTGTGCTGACACCACCAATCAGACTGCCAGCAACTGCTGCGTGGGATGGGGTCGGGTTTATTTCTACTGCGACCACCTATCCAGTGAGACCTATACTGAATCCATTAGCTGCTTTCAGATGAGTCCCCAAGGAGCCATTAGGCTGCAGAGTCTTTCAATCACAGCCAACTTGCCTGTGAATGCATGACCTAGAGGTGAAGGGATCCATATCCCATTAAGAATCCTTCCCCAAATCATCTTGTCCCCAACACTGTAGTTATAGAAAGACTAGGCCTCCTGTAATGAAAAGGTCTTCTGGGAAGAGAAAAGATTTCAACAGCCTGATGGGATTCTTAAATATTCCAAAAGCAGCTGACACTAGTAGCAAAATAAGCATGTTTTAGAAGACCTGTGCAAATCTTCACTGCCAAGTGGCTATGGGAAAAGAAAGATTAAATGAATTGTAAGTAGCAGAGAACCAGCCCTTTAAGCCGAGTGCTTCCCTGCAGAGGACCACACCTCCTGCTGAGGGCTCATTCAGGCTGTCCCCTCAGGACACAGTTAAAAAAATTAATTTATCAAAACCCTTGTGAACAGCATCAGACCCTTTATTCTTTAAGCACAATGGATATGGAAAGGCATTCATAAGATATGAATGCACCCCAGTGTATCAGGACAGGATCATAATTGAATGGAAATAAACTGAATTGTTTGTGAGAATAGAAATGACACAGTTTGTGGTGAAAAGGTCTAAAGCATTTATACAGATGGAGGTTGCCACTGTGGCACATACTATGCTTTTTTAAATACAAAACTAGAAACATACATGGAACAATTCATGAAAGCTAATGTATTTGAAAAAGAGAAAATTAACCTTGCCTGATATGATGTTCATGTAATCTTAAAAATAATGTAAAATATTTGTAGAACAATTCCACTGCTGATAAGAACTTTGTGTAACTTTACACATAGGGTGTGTGCCCACGCCCTTTCCCTCTAAGACATTGTCTAGTTCCTCCTACTAGCCACCAATGAAAACTGCCAGTCAACAGCTATTAGAAACATTTTCCTTTCCAGAAAGAGGAGATTTCTTATTATATCAAAATTAACCAAGGTCAATGGTTCTTGAAGAAGTTTAAAAGTTGTTTTATACCATTTCATGGCAAGAGAATTTAGCACAGAGTTTACATAGACATACTTTATGCAAAAAAAAAACCAAGCAAGCACTCTTAGAGAGGATTTCTTTCTTATTGTACACTGAGAATGCAGCTTTCTAGGGAAAGAAGGCAATGTCTTAGGGAAAGATACCAAAAAAGAGAGGGGAAAAAAAAAGAAAAAAAAGGGAGGAAGTTGTACATGCCACTAAGAAGGAAATGAAGCTTAGAGCTCAGAAATATTTCTCAAGGTTTTTCGATTTTCACTAGTTAATCTATCTACATTTTTCTCTGCAGCCCCAGATGCTTAAGAGTGCCTTCCTGCCCTGGGTTCTATCACCACTGGATGCCCAAGGCACCTTTGGCTTTTCCAGCTGCAGAGAAGGCACAGCAGGCAGCACTCCCCTGTGTGTGGCAGGCAGCAGAGCTCACCATTCCTTCCATGCCGTGGGGCAGGAGCAGGACGATCCCGTTGTGCCGAACCCACTTGGCCTGGCCGGAGCTGATGAACTGGTCTATGATGCACTGAGCCGTGTTGTGAAAGTCCCCAAACTGGGCTTCCCAGCACACCAGGGCATTGGGACTCGCCATGGCGAAGCCAAGTTCAAAACCTGACAAGCAAACAAGTAGCAGAATTAGAGAATAAACAGATTTCCTGAAAATTCCTCATTGAAAATGAAAAATAAAACAAACCCAAAATTAGAGCATAAAATGGATTTTTGGACCCCCATTATAAATCACACTGTTTTCAATAATACCATTTCCAAGCCTGACATCAATCCTTCACACTTTTCTTCAAACATTTCAATATCATAGGAGTTTTTAAACAAACTAAACCCCCTTTCCTGTGCTCCAACTTTAGTATATTTCCCTAAGAGCTCACTATCTTCTCCTGTAAAAATGCACTTACAGCCCAGTTAAAGAGTTATTTATTAATTGTAATATTTCCACAGCCCTACAAAACATCATCTTTCTTTCCTCCTCTCATATATACAGATGATGAAGAAAATTACTGGTGGCATCAATTTTGAGTCTACGGACATGATCCTAGTTTTCAGATCTTCCAAAAAACTTGAATATAACAGCTGCATGGCAAACACACCTGGGACTTGGATAAACAACCCTTTCTTAGGCAGGGCCAAAGACCCTTTAGATTTCTGCTTCAGAGTTTAAGTATTTGATCTCTGTTCATATTTTCCTTTGACCCTTTGATACAGGAGAGCCTGGAGTGCTGAATGAATACCTGTACTCAGATTCTCCACCTATAGTTTGGAGTGATTATAACCAAAAAGGTTAAAGTTCTCAGTAAAAAGCAGAGCTATACAGCAGTGCTCTGAGTGTAGAGGTTCTGACTGAGGCAAAACTGATTCAATACACACAGAGAATAAATATTTAATTGATAGACACATTTTGTGTTGAAGCTCTACACAGAATACAGTGATTTGGTTTCAAATACAGAACTTCAATATGGGAATACTCTCATTGAAGCTTACCCCAGCAGACCAACTAACTTCTGGGTCTTCATAGTCTACTCCTCAGTAACTCCAACCCATTTTTTTGCTTACCAGCCCCATGGCAAGAAATCTTTGAGTCACTTGGCTTTTGGACTGCTGATCTCTGAACAGTCCATCCATGACTCCAGCAGATGCTCGTGGTCCCACCAAAAGGCAACTGATACATTAGAGGCCAAAAGAAGACTGTAAAGTCAGACAGACTGCCCTTTGTCTGTGAGTCCCTGTGACAGGTCATTACTGAAGGGAATGACTTCTGCTGGCCTTGTCTTTGGCCTGTCTGCCTGAACTGCCTTTTCTTCAGCCTTTCCTCCATCTCTGACCTCCTCATTTGTGTAATTCCATTGTGCTTAACACAATGAAAACAGTGGAAAAATTTACACAACTCCTTCAATCATATTCCCAAAGGTATCTGAAAAATAGATTTCCCTAGATAGGCTTGAATCCCATTCTAATTTTACACAAGCATTAAGAGACCATTTCTACTGATTGGTTGACATGGTTGAGAAAATATGCAATATGTTCAAGACTTATTTGTGCATATGCTGCTCTCTGTAAGGGTGAGGTAATCTAGCTTTTAGAGAAGCACAAACTGGGATCCTGACCACTTAGAGTTATCAGTAATCAAACAATGCTTGTCAAAGAGCATGGAGCTCAGTGCATACTTAAAATTTGGTCACAGCACAGACGTAATTCTACTTCATATATGAAAGATCATCCCTAAAATTCACATGGAAAAAAGAGTATAATTTCTCATTTCCTATCTTGTTGACAACTTCATGCTAATTTCTACAGGGTAACAATGTTCTAGGTGAAGCTGCATCAAAAAGTATGACCTTTACACAATACCATTTGCAAGCTTTCTGACAACTATAAAAATGTCTAGGAAAATACACCCAAATGTAATCAAAATATTCTGATTAGTATTTTGAAAATACTGTTGCTGAGACTACTAGTCCAGGGCACATGTGTCTGTGGTATACACATCTCTGGTACACCAGAACTCAATTTTCCACCAGGGAAATAGCAATGAGAGTTACTAAATTAAAAATATTCCAGTTGTGATTGTAGCAGTGGAATAGCTTTAACTCTTGACAGACTAAGGAGTCTGTGAAGAATTACTACTACTATCTTCATGGGGAGAAAATCTCTTAAAGAACAAGATCTAAACTGCTAAATCAAAGAAAAGTGCTGGTGGAAAGAGAGCTAGACAGATGCAAGGTAAACAGCTCAGGAGAGGGTGAGGTGTTTCTTTTGAAAGGGAATTGTTGGGGCACCAGAGTCAAGGTCAGGGAAGGTGACCTGAACCAGAAAGTTTCCACTGTTCTAGAGACAGGGCATGAGCTGCAGGTGAGCAGGTTCCTTTTGAGGTCCTTCATGAGGGCTCAACCTCAGACCAGAAAAAAGAATTTAAAAAATAACCAAAGAAAAACTACAGCAGAGACCTTGAAAACTTTATTGTTTGCATCTGCAGAAACAAGTACTGAACATTTCTTTAAAATCCTGTACAATTTTTGTGGGTTTAAAGGATTAACTCTTACACAGCTAGAACCAGAGAACAGGTTGAAGCTGTGAGGAAATCCAAGGTAACCAGGCAGCAAGACAACTTTCAAAGACTTCCAGGTAAGGAATCTGCACACCCAAAGGGTGTTGGAGAGCAACCAGCCAACTCCAAACAGCAGGCAGCTGCTCAGGGCTCAGAGCACACCAGGGCACAGGGAACCAGGAACCAGCACAGCAGTTTGGTAAACTTCTACACTGAGGAGATAGAGGGAAGAAAAATACACAGCACTTGATTAAGACTGCAAAACTAATGTTCAGTTGCTGGAGTTCATTATGGTCCCTAGATGACAGACCTAGCAGAAATGCTTGTTTCTATTAGTCCAGTGCCTGCTGTGCTCCCTCACTGTTCTTCCATCACCCTGGCACAGAAAGAAGAGTTGTAAAGCAAAGTGGCAGCTTACACAGCATACTGTGCTGTGTTTTTCCCCACAGCATTTTCATGATTGTCATAAGAATAGCTGTTTTTCAGTTAATGTAAGTAAGGCTACAGCCATAACTTAATTCAATATGATTTTAAAGTGACTTAGGGCATGAATGTTAACTAATGGTTAAAAGGGTTTCTTATCAGTAAAAGGATTTTATGTCAGAATGAAGAAAGGTTCAAAGACAGATTTTTGCTATCTTTAACTGAAATTCTAAGCACAGGGACTACAGAGGGATATGCATCCTTTCACAAATCCAAACACAGCTCAGGACAAACTGAAGTTAATACCCATCTGGTGGCTGACTCTGTTAAACAGGGAGACTGATGCCTCCTCAGAACTCCATGCAGATGCCATTGATTACTACAGTCTGTCCTAGTTCCTAACACAATGTCTGACAGGTATTTGCTACCCCCAACACCAAAAACACATTGTTCTGACTGAGCAGCAATACTACATATTTCATCCTAGGTGTGTATTGCAAAAAAAATAATTTTACATTAATACCTGTCTTCTTCCTTTCAGCTTTTGCTTTAAACTTGACTTTTTCCCCTGAATAAACTATACTCCAAATCTCATGGTTCAGGAATTTCCTGAAATACACACTAGTTCCAAGTCTATGGTGCCTGATATTCCTTGAAAGCTCGCAGTATGGGATGCCTCAGCCCAAGATGTCTCAAAGACAGTATTGAATCTGACAAAGAACCTCACCTCATGGATAGAGGCTCAACACTACACAAGTCATTATGAGGGCCATAAAGAAAGTCAGGAAATCCTTTCAAGTATTTTAAAAATGCTGAAGAGGTACAACGGAGCATCTGCAAGTTACTTTTGTTTTTCTCCTCTATCCTAATCAGTGAATAAATTCAGACAAACATCTTTTGCTTAAACGACTTCTCACGGCCATCACTTACACTTTCAGATACTCAGTTTCAGTACAAGTGAAAAGTTATAGCAAGGCAAGTGGATGCACAACTAAATTACAATAACCTGGATATAACTAACAACAGTAGACACAGGATGGCAAACAAAATTATCAGAGGTTGTTAAATACTCTAAACTATCAGAAATTGTTAAGTACTCTGATTTAATGCCCAGGTTACACCCACTCCAGAGCTTCCTGTAGACAAAACATAAGCAGTTGTCTGAACTACAATTGAATGAGACCACCTTTGTTTTCTTTCTAAGTGATACCAATCTTGCCAGAGTATCATTTTAAGGGAGCAATGGCTCCCCAGGTGTTCCTAACTAGCTTGACTGTAAGCTGGTGTAAAGTTCATCACTCTGAACAGACACCAGCACTTGGCTTGTGTACCTGCTGACGAAATAATCTGTAGTTATATCACACTGGGCTGTTTAATCCATTTTCTTAGCTCTGCCTCACAGAAACGAAGAGAATTCCCAAAATGCTTCTGAGATGCTGCATGTTAACACAGTCATAAAATAAATTCCTAACACTTTTTCACCGTTTTTTCCCCTTTGTAGTATCTCACAACTCTCCCTACAGCCACCAAACAACTTCACTAATTCTAAACTGTTTCTTTTAACATAATTACACAGTAGAAACACCAGCTAGAGAAAATAAAGTGTTTGGGGGTTTTGGTTCTCCTGAAGAACCAACTCCATGAACTACAAGCCTTCACTTATTCTTCCATATATTAAAAAGGAGACCCAGTGACGTTACCAGCCAAATAAACATCAATTCTGATAGCTCTTCTTTGACTCAGAGCCTTAACTAAAACAGACATGTTCACACACTGCTGCTTATCCCAAAACTGTCTCCATGGAGGCAATACACAAGAGCAAACATCTTAGAAAAGCTCAATATATAAAAGCCAGCAAGAGAGAGAAAACTTCATTATAAAATCACTTCAACACAGAACATGGCATTTTCAGTTTTAAAAAACCCAACCCAACAAACAAACAAAAAGCCACATCACTTATCAACTACTTGTATCAATTTAATCCCCTTTACTGTTACAAAACATCTTGGACATAAGGGATTTAAAATTCTTGAAAATTAAAAGCATCAATATTATTAGTTTTAGTTTTGAAGAACCTGTCATCCCATCTGCTGAAGCAGAAGTACACAGAAATGGTATTCTTGTTTTCAGCACACAAAAAAAACCCTATTTTACCCTATTGCTTGTATTCAATGAATTTTATTAAATCAACTTTCACATATATCTTGCTGGGTAAGGTGGAAGGGCAATAGTGAGCAGGATGAGATCAAGAAAGAGTCCACTTGGTTAGTTTTTTTAAAGAATGGAATTGGAACCATTGGAATTGCCCCCATGCCATATCAATGCTAGGCTTCCTATTGAGGTGTTATTTTTGAAACAAAATCAGATTTCAACCATATCCAGACATTTGTCACTTCTTCTGGAATGTAAAAAAAAAAAGTCCAGAAACCTATGACCTACTTATCCACAAGTTTTGCAGCAACACTGTAAACAGGCTCAAATTAAGAGACCCCTGAACACATTGTGAGAAACAATAGGAACTTGGAAACAATCATTCTCTTAAATTAAATTATTGATTTTTATCTATGCCAATTATTTTTCTCCTGTTTATACACATCCTTGCTTGCACTTTCCTATTTGGAGTTTACCTTTACATGTTAGTGATACAAAAAATGTGATTCTGCTCACACTGATTCTGCCACAGAGCTAACAAAAATCCCTAAAAAACTCTGGTCTTCAGCCATGCTCCAACTGTATAATTTTCTACAACTTTAATGTTATTAGCAATAGGCAATACGTAGCATTGCAAAAATGACTAAGTAACCAAATATTTCTGGAACTTTGAAGCAAGTATCTATTAACTACCACCTTTATCTACTACAATGTTTCAAGTTTTTCCTTCACATGATATTTTATTATCCATAGAATCAGAAATGCTTTTGATAAATTATTAGATGTATTTGTTTCGTGCTCCACATTCCTCTTGCCACCCTCATCATGTCAGAGTAAGGTTATCCATTCTCTGTGGCTGAAGGTAAAATAATTCACTATGATTAATGCTATCACTAAAAAGAATTTGTTTTCTTGAAATAGCACATTCAGAATAGCAGTTCAGATAAGGTCAGGACAGATTTTTTTATGTCTCTATGACAAACCACCTCTGGTTTTCTTGTCAGTTCCTCCCCTTTCAAGACAGCATCAGGTGCACGTTCCAGCACTGCCAAGATCAACAATAGCAGATGGATGCTTTTAACTGAATCCCAAAACTGTAAAATCTGGGGATGCCTGTTTAAGGGATGCCAAAACCTGAGAGGAAGAGCTTTGATATCTGTTTCATACATGACCATTTTACAGCTTTTTTTCCCCCACACTCCTTTCCTTGCTGAGCTCTGCTTCTTGTCCAGCAGCCCCCCCCAGCCCCAGGCAGACAGAGACGTACCCAAGACCCCGTACTCAGAGAGGGAGCTGTTG
Source organism: Thryothorus ludovicianus (assembly GCA_013397245.1). Classification (NCBI taxonomy): domain Eukaryota; kingdom Metazoa; phylum Chordata; class Aves; order Passeriformes; family Certhiidae; genus Thryothorus; species Thryothorus ludovicianus. Next base: position 189,362 of record VZTB01002645.1, read on the forward strand.
CACACGGTGTAAGGGGCCTGCTGCTCCCACAGGTGATTCATGGGAACACAAATTCTCTTGTCAACTTCTTGATCGTGAAGCACATGGTGACGATGGCTGCAAGGAGTTGTTGAAAGAGATTTATTAGCCAAGAATCATTCTGGGCCATTTTCAAAGCTAAAGCATCAAAGTTGTGTTCTGGAAAGCAAGCAAGCACCATGGTTATCTCTGCTACACACAACACCCTGGTTTGGTGGCTTCTCAAGCACTCACAGAAGCCAAAAATACCTCATCACTAGTACAACTGGGGAGAAAGAGAAAAGGATGGGGAAGTTGTTGCTATAAAATAGAATTATTAAAGAAATTCAGAGGAACAATTTTGTTATTAAAAAAATTACATTCTACTTTCCTCACAAATTCTAGTATTTTCCTTGAAACAATTGTTGTTTGTCTTTAATGGAAAAAAATGTAATCTAATTTCAGCACTGAAACTTGAAGGAGTTGTATCCTCTTTCCTGCTATTTCCACTCACATGCACCATTTACAGTTCTCTAGAACACCATTAATCAGCATTAGAATGAGGCACCAAGGAATACTACCAAAACAGAGATGACTGAAGTAATTACTGCAATCCATTAACTCTCTGAGCAGACTGAGTGAATCACAGCAATGTGTCCAACTTTACAACTGCTAACATAAAGCCAGTTATTGTACTGCTAACAATACTGTGTGTTGTAGAGCTGCCAGCACTGAAGTCTGAATCCTTGTGCACTTCCCTTTACTATAATGAATGCTAGCAAAAAAGCTCTGAAATTTATCTAGAACTCAACAATGTAAAGCCAGAGAAAGACTGAACCTTTGGAGAGTAGCACAGGGAGGGAAGTAGAGGGAAAGGGGGAAATTCACACACCAGGCAGCTGCTTGGCAGAAATAATTTTTTCCACTGTAATTTTGATTTTGTCTTTAAGCCAAAGATAAAAGACCTAGCTAGGTGTTTAGCTTCTTGAGTACAGTGTGGTGTTTCCCTAGATGAGCATAGATGGCCAGCCAGAAATATACTGACATACAATTTACACATGAGCAATTGTCAGATTTATTGACATCAAACCAGTACAGAATCAAGGCTGTCCCTCTGTCCTCAAGAGTTTGTCTCCAAGAGGAGAAGGGGTCTGGTGCTTCTGTCTGCAGCTTTATCTAGCTTCTATCTACTGATAGTGTTGAGGACCGAGGAAGGAAAGAAGCCATCACATGGAATATTGAAAGAAATAACTATTTTCTAGACATTCCTTTAGAAGCTCCAAAATAGTGAAAGCACCCCACAATGTTGTTTTATTATGGAACACAGTATATTCAGTTCTTCCCAAATTCTAGCCAACACTGTACCAGAGAAGACAGGCACCAAAATTTATTTCTCTTCTGCAAGCATTCACAATGAAGCACAGTGCAGCATTCACCCCAGGAACTGGCATCACATCAAAGGTTTCAATTAAATACACCATTAACATTTTACTCTACAGAGACTCAGGTAAGGCAACAAACTCTATATATTTTACCAAGTGATGAGAACCTGCCTTCATACATGATCCACAGGCATTAAAAGTCTCAGTACAAAAGACCTTATTTCATTTTAAGAGCCTCACCAACTGGCAACATGGTTGTTCACAGGGTACATAAGTTCCAAGCAACCATCACTGGAATGGTATTTAAGAGACTCAGGATCTGCTGCAGCAAGTATTCTCTTACTTCTCAGCAATTAGATGGAATGCAACTGTATTTTTTGTTAGAAAGCAAGGGGGAAGACACCATTTCTGCTTTTCAGCAAGAAAAAGTGTCTAAAAAAATGTTTGTTTTGGCTCAAATATTACATTAAAATGCTGCTTTACAGATACACAGGAAATTTGATTATTATTGACTGCTAGAACCTATAACATTCAGATTAATGCTGAAGAGAGAGCCCTCCCTGCAGAAGACCATATTTTTTAAACAAATGCCAAGTTGTCTCTAAGTACGGGACTTAACAGTTAAATGTTGTTAAAGCTGTTTATCTCAGTACTGACCTGAAAGTCCCTCTCTCCACATCCTGCCCACTCAGTCGGACGTGGATCCCTTCTTTGAGCACAGAGCCAAAAGCCATGTATTCAGCCAGGGCCCAGTCAACCTGCCTGTTCTTGGTCATCTCTGAGCGGGCCTTCAAAATCCGAGAGAGCCCTACGGCAGAACAGAGACCAGAAACAAATGGATCTATTTCAGAGAAATTCCCTGCTCACATTACATTCACCATTCTCCTTCCTCATTGGCTGAGCTAAACACCAGATACCAAATCAAACAAGCTCTTTTTCTAGAACTGAACTGCTGGCAAAATAAAACATCTTATTTTCTGAGCAAACAGTTGTGTAATGTTCATACCTTGTTTTTGAAGAAGAAAGTAAAGTTGACTGTGACAGAAACTACTGAGGACAATTAAAGACCCGTGGTGACATTCTTCTTCCTCAAGATTTATTTTCTATTGTTTTATAAGAGACTGAAAATAGCAATTTGGTTTCTGAATTTCTGTATTCCTTCCTTTTCTCTTTTTTTCTTGGCATTTATCGTATTGCACTTCTGGAGATGTTAAACAGTGAAACTGGCTGGATTGATCAATACTATCAATATCATAAATAAAAAAACTGTAGCAGCTGCCAATGGTAACCAATAGCTGACTTTTTAGTGATTTTATAACCTGGTGAGCCAAAACACAAGTAACAACACTGTTACTTTCAAAGGGAACAAAATTTCACAGCAGCACACAGGTGCTTCCAGCTTTGAGGCCACAAGTCTTCTGTATTCACTGTCAATTGACAACATCTTATTTTCACATCTGCACTGATGATTTTGGTAGTCTATCCCATATGTTATTTTCCCATATTTCCCTTTCCACAATTTTACAGAAAAACATCCCACTTTCTTTCCACATAAAACTGTCATTGAAATTGCCTCATTTTAAGTAAAATAAATTTTAAAAACCTTGAAAAATTTCCCTTTAGAATATACTAAATATTTGATTTTAAAAAATAGTCTTCTCGTTGTTTGTTGCAAGACTATTTGATATTAATTTGTTTTACTCTAGTGAAAGGACAAAGTACTTAAAATTTGTATTTCTCTCCCCTTCTATTTCTCCACAATTCTCTCTAATGGCCTTTTAAACTGCATAAAAGAATCTAGCATACCATAATTGTTTTGAACCATAAATCTACCTTATATACTGGCAAGTGCTGCCTAGTGTCAATGGTTAATAAACTTACTAACAAGAGACCAATTTACCTTTTTAATTAGAATGTCTAATACTAAATTTTATTGGGCCACTATAATTTTTAATTTATCAGCGTCACAACAACGTGCACAAACATGTAGAAAAGTTAGATTTACCCATTAATTGTATCTGCTCAACAAACCTGCAATTAATAACTGGGAATGCCCTTCCATCATTACTTGTGTTTCATTTCCCTAAGGAACAGAAACACATAGAATATTTACAGAAGACAAATTTTATTCCTTGATGGATGACTCTAGAGAGGATTAGCTTTCTCTCTTTAGAGATTTTTTTTAAAAAAAAGCTCTTTATTCCTTACCCTTAGTGTGTACCCTACAAGCCAACAAAAGAAAAAAGGATCCCTAAACAAAGGGTCTCCATGTTTCCCCATGGAATGAGCAGGTTATTGGTCCCAACAGTTGCTAGTTTTATTTCCTGGGCTGGTTGAAATCTGTCTCAGAACTCTGACACAGTGTTGGGGCTCCCCAGTGAGACAGGCACTTACTGTAACAGATGCCAAACTGAGGACTGAATCTTTTCAGAACAAAAGGCTTTTGGAAAAAAAAAAAATGCAAGGACTTCAAGAATGAAAGGAGTTATTAACTTAAGGTTGCAAAGAGACTTTTACCTCCCTCAGAGGAAAATTTATTTCAATGAGATATGAAACAGAAGTGGTGTGATTCTGAAAGAATATTATGCTGAGAACAAGCAGCAGGAACTTAAATGTCACATTCTCCTCACCCACAGAGTGGAAGAGTCAACGCAAAAAAAGTCATAGACATTTTTTCCTCTTTGAAATGGCCCAAGAATAAGTTCTGTGCAGAAATACAGAAATGGAGTAAGACACAAAGCCTTCAGCTGACCTGAGTGTATTTTGAAGTCTTCGACTGGCACGGAACTGGCGACATTGCCAATGTGAGTCAGCAGCTCCTCGGAAATGCCCGTTGGGGGACAGGACATGCTCTTGGGTTCTCCATCCACGTTAAAGAAGCCTGCAAGGACAAGATATCCAAGGACTGTTCAGGAGACATGGATGCTACCTACAATTTATTCAACAACTCAAGTGAGCAGACTAAGCAGCAGACTAAGCCTAGTTCTTTCCCTTTTGCTGAGAAATAACAATTTTGATTGTCTGCACGACAACAGAAGCTGATCTCACAGGCACACAATGATCTTTTTAGTTTCTGCTTTCACTCCCTGTGAAGTCCAGCTATGTGGGCAGAGGCAGCCAATAAAAGGCATATGGCACCTCAATCCCTCAAACAAAAATAAACACATGAATAAATAACATGAGGCATACTCCTTCTTCCTGACAGCCCAGACAGTTAACAGTAAAGAAAACCACTTCTCTGCTAAACTGAAAAATGGCTTTTTCAAAGTCACAGCTTACTTGGCATATTTTTTAACAAAAGCATTTATTTCAAGTTGATCTTGAAAGATTCAAAAGAATGCTATATTTACTATTAACAGGGGCAAATCAAAGGTCACATATTCCATTTTAAAGGAACACTGTCTGATAAAATCAAAATCCTAGATTTTGGACTCAAAAGTACATTTGGGTATCACTAGGATAAGTGAAAGCACATTCCTTACCAGGCCAAGGTGAATCCAGCCAGTGCTTGATATGAAGGATCTTATTATCCTTAGATCTAGTATATGCTTCTTCACATATTCTATCATACTTTGCAATTTCTTCCTGTAGAACAAAAAGGCTTTAAAACGGATAAACATAACACCTTCATATCTTAGAGACAACACCTCTCACTCAGCATGATAAAACCAGCCATTTAACTCCATGAGAAAATTTAGCTACAATAACACAAATAAACAGAATTAATTTAATTAGGATCAAACTGCCTTCTAGAAACATGCTTACACACATGACTCTAAATAAATCATTTAGTTCATTGGACAGATGTAACAGAGGAGTGTACCAAGAGCTGAAGCTGCAAGCATTGCCTAGAATGAGACAAAACTTCCCATATAAATATAGTTTACAGTCATATTTCTAAGATCAAAATCACCCAGCTTTCATACTCCTGGCTACAAAAAACACTAAAGTTTGGAAAGGAAGTTTCCAAAAAATTAGTCTGTCTGGGAGAGTCTAGCAACAAATCTTCTGGCCACATCTCTCAATGGCAACAGACTGACTGCCATATTCCATAGAGACAGAATCAATATCTGTGTTTCAATCCAGAGTCACACTCCACTTACTGAGCTAGCTAATCTGTAAAGGAATTAACAGCAATGTTGAGCTCAGTCTGTACAGCCAAATATCCATCCAGGATCCTAGGTCCAGTCACCAAATCCCATGGTGCTTCCACTGGCACATTCTTTCAATGAATGATTCAGGAAAGCCACTTCTGCATGAGCTGTGATCCTTCTTACAGACAACAGAATGCACCTACCCAAAATGCTTCTCTCTTGATCTGCAACATCATGTCACTACACCATCTCAAAAGGTCCTTGAAGGTTTCAAGGCTCCTCAGAAGGTGTCATCTGCACTCTAAACACCCATTCTCAAAAAAATTAAGGTAAAGACCTAACCAGTTTAATGCAGACATGAGACTCTACACTTTATCTTTCTGGAATACATGAAATGGTCTCTGAATTACGTACAATTTTTGCAAGAAAACTAAAAGGTTAAATTGATTCTACTTCATCATTGCTGGATGTAAGCCTGCCAAGGTTATCAATATGAAGCTATCAACAGGAGTGTTCAAACACTGTCTTGCTACTGAATCAAAGTTCTAGAGATGAAGAACAGCTGACAAATGCCTCTGTTTTCCAATGTTCTCATTTAATCACCTTCTCCCTCAGAACTGAAGCAAATTTTTTTGTGCAATATATATTAATTACTTCAGAGTACTTCCAGTCCTTTTGTTACAACAACAGTATTTCATTGAAAATCCAAGCCAAATTGGACAAATTGTCAAAGGGTAAATACTCATCACAGTAAGGAAGTTTTCAAGCAGGCAGCATACAGTGACAGTTGGGTCTTTCTCCTTACAACTCCTTAGATTCCCTCTAACTCTGCTGGCATGTACCTCAAACTCCTGCAGTGTCACAGTCCCATCTGCTATCAGTTTGTCAGCATATTTCTTCAGCACTGGCACCTGCTTATGGATCTGCTTGTACATCAGAGGCTGGGTGAACATGGGCTCATCCATTTCATTGTGCCCTCTCCTACGGTAACAAACCTACAAAGGGAAAGATTGCTTCTGTTGATAAGGAAAAATGTAAAATGGAGTATTTTCATTTCATACTTTTACAGAGATTTTAAGGGGTTTATTGTGCAAAAAACATTCATGGCTTCTAGTGGGCCTGTTAGTTGCTTGGTTTTTTAAAATGAAGAAACTAAAGGCCTTTAAAATCAAATATGTTTCTTGACTGGACCTTCTAAGCCACAAAAAAATAAAGAATAATACATAATGTCCAGAATGAAAAGTTCAGGAAACCAAGCCTTACCAAATCAACAACCACATCCTTATTGAAAGTGTTTCTCCACTCTGCAGCCACGCTGCACACGTACATCACTGCTTCAGGGTCATCAGCATTCACGTGGAAAATGGGAGCATTGACCACACGGGCAACATCAGTGGGGTACGGGGATGAACGGGCCATGCGGGGGTCTGTGGTGAAGCCAATCTAAAAATTCCAGAGACTTCTATTAAAATTATTTGGGCACTTCCTTGTACTCTGTTTTGAAGTTTGCATTTAATAACCATTCACACAGCAACAGCATCAGCTTTTCATTCTGGCTAGCTAGCTTCTTTTTGCTCCCTTAAAAACCAAAGCAAGCCTAATCCAATAAAGTATTACAAATTGAATGGAATACATGTAGGTGATAAAATATTATCAGCTCAAGAGCTGCTAGATACTAGGATCATTTTCAGGAACATCTCAACCATTCTAATAACCAGGGGGGCAAGGAACCCAGTTAATAACAAACAGTAAAAAGAGACAGATGGGCAAATATTCAGCAGAGAAGTTGACTGGAAAAGGCTGTACTTGTTACCTGGTTGTTGACCACAACGTGAATAGTGCCATTTGTGGTGTAGGATGGGAGGTCACTAAGATGAAATGTCTCATAAACCACTCCTTGTCCTGCAAAGGCAGCATCTCCATGTAATAATATGGACATAACCTAAGAGGAAGAATTGTACACACATATCCACACATATATTAGAAAGGAAAACCACAATTTGAGTTTCTCAGCAGGATTTTCTGGCTCCATATTTCTGTAGTGCTTATAAAATAAATCAGTAATTTTATAATAAACCCTAAATTCCTCAGCATTCTGCTGCCTTTCCTCAGTTTGCAAAGGAAATAAAGCTTTAAGACTACTTCTTAAAGTTACCCTTGAGGTCTCATGTCAGACATCTTACCTAGTTCAACAGGTGAAGGAGGAAAAGAGACAGATTCTGTGATATGAAACTACTGGCAAACTATTTTTATTGGAAATACCATGAAAAACTACCATTAAAAGTTACTTTATTAAACAACCTTTACCTTTTTCCCTGCTGTATCCCCTCGATAAAACTGTTCAGCTTTTGTTTTGCCTTGCACAACAGGATCAACTGCTTCCAAGTGAGAAGGGTTAGCCATCAGGGACAGAGTGATTTTCTTGTTTGTTTTTCGGTTGATCCTCTCATGGTACATTCCCAGATGGTATTTCACATCCCCAGATCCCTAACAAGAAAGACATAACCACAATTCAGGAATGTCATTCTGACCTGCTCCATCTGATTCACTAGGTCTAAAATTTGTGCTTCAGCCTGAAAAATGCATCTGTCCCATAATTCTGTCCCATTAACTGTCTCATAATTTACACTGGTATCCCTGTTCCTATTCTATTATCTTACTGTTGTCATCAAATGTTAGATGAATATTTACAGCATATGAATACTCTGTTCATTCATATAAAACAAAAAGGGATGCTTAGAGGTTATGAACTCTGTTAAATGGAACTTATTAATCTACAGTCACTCCTGAGAAACCTCTACATGCTAGAAGTATAATATAATTTTTAAATTTGTTAAGAAATTTCACCAAACATGTTCCTTAAACTAGAAAAGAAGGTGTTGTAGCTGATAATGCTGTTTTCATAGTAACTATGGCCAAAATAATTGAAAACTACCTTGAATATTAACCTCTCTATAGAGATCAAATGAAAAAGCATCTCACCTCATCAGCTGCTTCAAGTTTGGGATCAAACTGACAGAAGATCTGCTCCAGCTCTTTTCGGATTACATTAGCCAATACATTCAGCCGACCTCTAAGAAAATTGCAAACACAGTTGTTTCAAAAATGGTACTAGCAGAGTCAATAGTATAAAACTTAAAAAAATCTGCAAACCAACCTGTCAGAAATTTGCAAATGTTCTCTTCAAACTTTTGAGCCCGAAACCCCTAATTCAACCCTTCTTCCCACAACAAAGTTCCTCCGTTGCATTCCCTCATATATTTTAGAACACCTTGTTATCCAAGTGAATTTTGTAGCTATCTAGCAGTCTTTAATCACATTATAAATTAGTTAAGGCAGACTGCAAGAGGAAGATCCAAACTATCTCACCCAGCTTCCCCAGTTCTAGGGACTCTATGCAATGGCAGAGATACCATGGCTGCTGCCACATTTGCTTGCAGTTTCAAAGTGCACTGAGGAGAGTTTCTCTGCCACTTACTTTTGAAGCCTGTAGCCTCTCACTAATAGGTATTTACTACAGTTCTGTGTTCCCATTACTTGTTAAGACTGATTATTCCTACCTCAGCTTCTCTAATATCAACTTTTTAAATAAAATTCTAGAACCCAAAACTTGTCCCAACACAGTAAGTCCATTTGTTGGGGTGTTTTTGTTGGCATTACCTATGAGGCATTCCCATTATAACATATTCAATTCCCATTTCACTGGATTTATCAATGATGGTCTTAAGTGCAGGAATCATTACTTCACATCCTTCCAAACCAAACCTCTTTTCAGAAGACCACTTTCGAGCAAGGAAGTCCTCAAATCTTTGCCAAAAAGAAACAGAAAAAAAAAAAAGACAAATTATTTCTACTAAGGTAATGTAGCAAATACTTACTGCTTACCATCTTATAGAAAATAAAGTTACGTTAAACTGCTTTAAAACATCAGTGAGTACAAGTTATACACCTCTGGAATTAAGTTACACATGGGGAGGGAAACACAAGAGAGAATTCAGTCTTCTTTCTCCCTCATCTGAAAACTATTTACTAGGACTTTGAAACAATTAAGAGTTTCCACCTCAGACAAAATTCACTTCCCAAGTTAAACTCTGTTCTCATGTACAGAAATCTCACCACTAAGAAGGCAGAGTGACAGCAAAGAAGTCTCTTCTATGAACTGAAGAAAATATAACAGAGAACCTGTATTTTCTAATACTTGTAAAAAACCAGAGTAGAAAACACAGCTATTCCATAAGTCTCATTCAATAGCAAGGCTGCTCAGACTGTGTGATGTAACACTTAGCAATGGGTCAAGAAGCAGGACACTGGTATCCCTGCCTCAGCTTAACTAGCAGAATTATGCCAATCCCTGACAGCTCTAAGCTCTTTCATTCTTTAATGCATTTGGGCCAGAGGCAATGTGAGTGGTTAAAAAGCACCTTTTAACAAACATTGAAAGGATTATACATTGTAAAGCTTGGAGACAGGAAAGGCAAAGAAAATACATCTTTGTGAAAGTGTATTGGTTACATCATCTGTGCAGTGCCTCAGCTCACAACACTGCCATAATCCATTCATACTCAGCTTATTCCTCACTTAAAATCCTGAAATTTACCTCTTCAGACTGAAGTCCTAAAGCAGGGATATGAATTATTGCCAAAAGTCTCTTCTGGCTCAGCCATCAGTACCTTACAATCCAGCCATCTAAGCAACAAGCCAGACCCTCAGCTGAGCTATTCTGCCAGAATTCCTCAGGGAAGTCTGTGGGGCTGTGCCAGTCCTTATGCAAAGGGCAAGCAGTGTGCCCTGTGACCAGCAGATCCCACAGGGCAAAGGAAAGCAGTGCACACACTGATAACCTCCTCTGTGCAGCAGCAAGGCAAGCCAGTACTGGACAAGCAGCAAGTTCATCACTTGAGGCAAACTGCCCCTAAGTGTGCAGAGCTACAGCATTCCACAGTCACACCTTGCCAGTCCCCTATATGCCAGTGGGAGTCACAGCTCCCCAGCCTCTGTCACTGCATGCATTCAGTGCCCAGTGAGGAAAACATCCCTTGAAAGCTCAGAAGGGATTAATCTGGAAATGTTTGGCCCTGCCCAGATCAGGCACCACATCCGGGTCTAACATATTTACTGATGCATTACAAAGTAGCTCAGAAGTATACAATGAGTATTTTACATAAAGAGGAGTTTAAAATGACCCTTTGTCCAATAATCTCTCATTGAAAACCACAAGGGATGAGAAATCCAACTTTAAAATTCAGATTCAAGTACCTGAACTCTGTATTTCTTGGAATGAACCTGATAACTGTGTCTTGAGCAAAACAATAAAAGCCTACTTTACAAAGCCACAAATCTCAAAAGGACAACCAGTTTTCCACAAAATCAGACTTTTTTCCTAGGTCATCTTCAAATAATAAAATTAAAAAAGCACTCTAAAGATAGCTGGATAGAACTTTTTGCCAAGTTTTCTTCTTCCCCATTCAGCAGACAATTAATTTGGCAGAAGATGAACATTAGGCTCCTTCATGCCACTAGAAACCCCAGATCTTTCCACAGCTTAGGCAGGAAAAAAGCACAAATTTTTGTCTTGGGATAAATGGAGATGGTTCACACCGAGGGCCTGTTAAACAAACACACTCAAGTGTAATATTCACTTGACCATTAAGTGTAATTTTTGTTTCTGTTTAAATGAAACTTTTAATGAGACATTATAACACTGGTAAACAAAATATCTGGTAAAAATATCTTTTGACACCTCCAATGAGCACTCCATTTTTAGGTCTTTGAACAAAGAATCTTAACCAAAAAGTGTCTCTTTACAAATCTCTGACTCTTGTGTTTAACAAAGGACACATATACTGTTTGAGATTGTAGGGGCTGAAATAAATCTTGTGTCTGAGAAGCCTTGTTCCAGGGGTAAGAGGATAATTCGCTCTCTGGGCTCACGGTGTTTCCACACAGATAGCCACAATGGGAGCAGTCAATAAGCTATTTCCAAATGTGCTTTCTTTTATTGTAGATACTAGAACCACTGCTGCCAGGTCATGCAACAGCACAACACATCTTGGCACATCTCAAAATGAAAAGGGCAGAAACAGGACCTGAAATCACACACCAACATTGTTCTGACACTTACTTTCTGAAACTGGCTCTGAACCTTTAACATAAATGTATATTACTAGTGTGTTGAAACAACATTTTCCTAGTTTACCCCCTCAAGCCAATGAAAACACTGCCAGGCATGCTGCTAAAGGCCTTTTAAGATAACAGGACACTAAGTCAGAACACAGACCCTGACAGATTGCTCACAGCACACATTTTCCTTTGATATGGCCACCAGGTTAACTACACCCACGTGTACTCCAGAGTTCAGGCTGTTCCCCCCACATCAGCAGCTTCCAGAGCCCACAGCTCCCAGGCAGCAGGCAGGGCAGTGCAGAGCAGAGGCCCAGCCCAGCCCAGTGTACCTCATTGAGCGCACCAGCCTGGCCAGCAAAGTCCTCTTATCCTCGTTCGTGAACTTCATAACCCCCGGCGTCTCGAACTTCTGGCGGATCCACTGGCACTGCTCCACATCGTTGATGAACATGTACTCCAGGCCAATGTGCTGGCAGTAGGTATGCTGGCAAGTGAAAACACCAACAGAGAAGCTTTAGGAGCTGGTGGCCACAAAGAAACTAATATATTCTTTGAATTATATTCTCTGTTACTGTCCTGAAAGCTACCTCGTCTTCCTCTTCCACAATATCTCCTCCAAACTAATTCTATAAATGAAAAATTGTTTTACTGAATCTAGTTTTATATCACAAAGCTTTTTCTACAAAGTAACATTTCAAAATTTTTAAACTGGAGGATTCTCATCTGGTGCTACACTCAAAGTAGGCCAACAAACCTGCCTTACACTGACTGGCACATTTCACCTAACTCTGTGCTGTTCTTACAGGTATACTACACTCTTCTTTAGATATATCAGCAAAGATTAAAAGTAATTTATCAAAATTTGTCTTTTATCACATCTTTCTTAAATGTCACCTTAAACCAAGAAATAAAGACAGTGAGAAGACAGATATGAAGTCTAATGCAAATTATCTGATAACTGTCAGAAACCTGGAAATGTGAAAAAAAAACAAAACAACCAAACAAGCAGCTGAGAGCAGAGAACCCCAACCAAGAAATGCAGACATAGTAAAAATTTTCTCTCTTTGTTAATTTTTTTTAATTTTCTTTTTATTACCTTGAAAAGAGTATTTCATTATAAAAATTATGCCCAAAATACAAGTCAACAGAAGCAAGACCTACTGTGAGTTTGAAACAAAACAGCTCACAATATATTGTGTACTCTTTACTGCCTTTAAAGGGAGTTGAATATTAACCTCTATTAAAAAAAAATAAATTCAAAGCTCTAGAGAGAAGAGGAAAGCAGAGGGTTACCTCTCCTTAACACAAATCAGTTCCTTAAGGCTTTTAGATTTTGCAATTGATATTGTCCTTTTATTTGCACATTACAATTTTAAGGGTTATTGCTACACAGATAAGCTAGAAGTGCAAGAGCAAACAAAAAAACCCCAACCAAATATAGAGCTCAAATGCACAACAAAGATAATGTGGTTTAACAATTTACCATGCCTCAGCTAAGCCAACATAAAAGTCAAGCAACTGGGAATATCCAACAATGATTCACTCAGCAGTCTACAAATTCATTACCATTCCTACTTGCTGCTTTGCAACTTGGAGTTCACCTCTAACGATATGTATTCCTTCAAATTAGTTTTTCTTTGAATTATTTTAGCTTTGATGACTTCCTATGGCATAAACCATGTCAACTGTCAGATAATGAAACTCTAGGAAAAAGACAGGGGATGGAAAACAAGGACCACCACTATCTACAAGATACAGCTGGGCTTTCAGGAATTCGGTACCCAGCCTTCATATTTTCTCCTCAAGTAAAGGTCTCACTAGAGCTGGGGACCTGAGAGCAAACCCTGAATGTCCTGAGCACTATATGCACAGGTGTTTCATCTGTGGTACAACACTTAAAAGACAATTTGTAAAGGCTCTACTCCTTTTAAATAACATCAGTTCTTTCCAGAACGAGGGCTGGCATTAATAGTTTACCATAGTCACCTCTTTCATACTCATATTTAATCTGTGTATTTCCAATATCCAGCTAATTGCACCAGTGGTGCTGCTACCTCTACAAATAGTACAAAGATTATTTTTAATGTTATTGGAATCCTTTACATGCTCTGTCAATAACTGGCAAATGATAAGGGGGTTTTGTAACTGACACCTGGAAAAAGTTCACTTTGGTCTGGATGAAAACAATCACAGATAAAAACACGTCCCACTGACCTCCAGGCGTTTGATGATCTCTCTCAAAGACAGACTGTTCTCATTTCCTCCTATGAAGGTGGTTGTTGGCAGCTGAAAGACTTTGTCCAAATCTGATTCATGCAAACCATAAAACCCTACAACAAGTATGTTATTGATTTGCAAAGTAGAACAGGAGACAAAAAGGAAACCAGCATTGTTTTTCAAGCCATGGCAATTACATTTAATGAAGCAGTATTAAGAAAGAAGGTACCAGATTAAATATTGAAAGTGTGAATATTTTGAAGGTATCCATTAGTAAAATGGACTTTATTCTGGATTTTAAAAAGAGCATTTGAATTAAATAGTCATTATTTGACTCTTTCTTAAATGCTCAGATGAAACAACTGAAATTAGAATCATTCATGCCTTTTTTGCATTTTACCACATTAAGACACATGCCATCAATTTTCCACACTAATTCTTGCAGCTCGCTGTTTAATAAAATAATTGACTCTATCATGAGCAACAAACAAAAAGAATCCCTTCTCACTGGCAGAACCAGTTGGTTGGAAGCATTTTATATTAATAGACAGACCAAGAAAATGCACAGTGGGTTCAACAAAATGCTGTACAAGCACTCTGGAGAACTTTCAAGGTATTTGTAGTCATCCTCTCTCTCTTTTTAGGGAAATTAGTTTGAAACAGCCGTGCAATGACTTGTACAGCTCTAGTTGCCAGGCAATCACCCCTTAAAAGATACACATTTCCACCATTTAAAACTTGTTTAACCACATTGACCCATCTTGATTTGGACATATATAAACTTGTCCTGGCTGAGAATATTATTTAAGAAAACATTTAGCCTAACTATTGAGCAGTTTCAAAAGCCAAAATACACAACAGGCGAGAATGAAAGACTGGTATTAATGCAAGTTGAAGACATGTGATATATGATAAAAGTTTAACTTAGACCTGTAAAATGAAGGAAGGAAAAACAGTTTCTTATAATTGCAAGAAGCAAATGTATAACACTTACAATACACATTATCCACCATTTAAGAACCTTATATATACATTAAAACTACATATGTTCCTACACATGTAAAAATATTTGAAAAATCAAAAATAGCTCCTCCATTCTCAATTTTGAACTCCTTATCTTGGTTCCAGATAAGCTGTAGATATCCACTTTAACACTGATATGACAGTATGCACAAAATTCTTAAATCAATAAAGTCCTTAAATGTTAAGTGACTTTTCTGAAGATAAAAGCAAAGCAGCAAATTAAGGATAAAATAATAAAAGTATTTAAGAGTGGAAGACAGGCCATAGGACTGCATTACTACCACTTCTACTATAGAGCGCTGTCAGTAAATGACATATATTGTGCTTTAAAAATAATACATTTTAAAATGCTAATCTTGGTTTGAGTAAAAATTTTAATAATATATTAAAATTTCAAACCTGGAGTGGCCAAAAAAAGCATAGGTACCACTATTTCTCCTTTTTGGTATCATAACAGATATTTTCCCAGCAGGAGGGGGCAGTGACACAGGGGATGACAGGGCCTTTAGTGTCTTTTAAAACAAAGCAATGCATTTATTTCTTCACTTTTGCTGACTTTCCCTCAGACTTCAAAGGCTCTTGATGACCTCTCATGCATAAACCAGAACACGCACAGGAGTGATTTGGGCACACACAGAACATCTGTGCTTTGTACCACAGCACCACATATTTACTGAAGCATGTCCTCATGTTTAAAGAGACACAACCTTACTGAGATCCTGAAAGCAATTCTGTACTATGACACATGCAGGAGGTACATCTGTAACTATCTGCATTTTCAGAAGCAACTCTCAGAAATTTCCTACCACAAAGTTTATCAAAAAGAAACCAGAAGATGGGATAAAGAAAATGCACAGAAAAATCAAATATTAAAATATTTTCTGTCCTGCCAAAGACTTTTCATAAGTTTCCTGCCTGCAACATTCAAGGACAGGCATTTGAGATCTTCCTCTATTTTAGCTGTGCCAAGTTTGGTTTAGAAATTTTGTTCCCCCTCAAGTGTTTTATTCTCAGTTACACTCTCAAACACATCCCCCCCATTCTTCTCATTCAGAAGTCTGGCATACTTTTCCTGTGAGGGTTTCAGTGGGTGCCTTCTGACCAGTCACAACATCCTGTACTAAATTATCTGTAGAGTTTAAAGAAATGTGTACTGACGTGCCAGCAGTCACCCATGCTCCAAATTAATTATATTTGCCCAGTAAATGTCTCATGTGTTTCCTAGTAGGTACTTCTCTTTAATTAAAGCTGACAAACTTCAGAGAGAAGACCCAATTTGTGCAAGCACCTCTCTATTTATTCTTAGGCAACAACTTCCTTTATATGATCAGAACTGCTTCTTTCCCTGCACCAGAAATAGAAAACAGAGCAGCAGAGAGGCAGTAGATATGCTTACAGTAAAATTAAGCAGAGTGTTTTATTTACTTCCTGCACTATGTTTTATGCCTGATTGAAAAAGCTTCCCTACACATCAAAGAAAAATTGATTCAGTGTCTTCATTGAGTAGAAAACCACATTTCAAACAAACCAGGTAGATTGAAGAGCAGAGAAAAATCAATCAGGTGTTTTTATTCAAGTAGAGAGAGGCAAAGAAATTGATCAGTGCCAATTTCTCAGACACAAGCCCTCCTAACAATGAGGACAACCTCTGCAAAAGCAGACCCTAGTGCACTACACTCTTTCAGCAGTAAACTGAAGTTTATAATAGAAGATACAATCACCACTGAATTATGTCCACAGATAAAGAATTCTATGCTTTCCATGTTTTCTTCTGATAACTTAAAAGAGATTTCTTCAAGATATATGTAAGGAATAAGAATCAGACATTAGATTCCAAATTTGGTATGAAATCTACCCTAAGCTCCTCTGTCCAGTGCATTTTTAATTCCTTGGTTTCCCTATTGACTAGCCTTCAGACGTCCCCAGTTCAAACAAGTATGAACTGTAATGCTGTAAGAGTAATTTAGATTATCAGAATGTATTGATTAGTATTAGTTTCTGGTGTGGTTCAAAAATAAAATATTTAGGGGGTTTATAGAGCATTTATAACAATCATTCATCAGAAGAATTCACGGGAACCTCACCTGTGATCTCAGAATAGAAATTCCATCATCCTGAAATTTTAGCCTCCTTACAGATGCTCAAAGGCTCTATGTCATGATATCAGCAATCAGAAAAGGCAGAAGCACCCCTGAAATGTGACATCCCTGCCCACAGAGGGGAGTTAGAACTAGGTGATCTTTAGGGTCTCTTCCAACCCAAGCCTTTCTATGAACCTGTGCAATATCTTATTAAATCACCTCAGTCTAGAGATACACAAATGAGCATTGCAAATAAGAAGGCACACAGCTTACACACCAAGTTTATCAATTGTGGTAATAAGGTCAGATGGAATAAACGAATCCAAATCTGCATCCAGAATTCCAAGGGGGTCTAGCTGAGCCACATGATGGCCACGGATCTGTAAAGGAGGGAAGTAAGAGCAAAATGAAATCACACTAAAAGTCAGACAAATGAAAAATGTCAATGATATTTCTCCATAGTCTGTAGATCAGCCATTAAGCTGAATAAGCAAACACCACTAATGTGATGGACAGGGTTACATATTCCCCAAGTTCTCCCATTATATCACTGATTACATATATACTCTATCAAAAATTACACATTACAACAATCTGCATTATGTCTGACACACAATTTAACTGGGATTACACTGAAGTTTTAGTGAAGTAGGCTACTAGAGAGTACACTCTCAGTCTCTGGGTAAAATTAAGAAACTATGATAAGCCTATAGATCTTACCATTTGCCAATTCAGTTATTTTGTATTTTTACCTGAATCTTCCTTTCTGCACCTGCAGTATCTTAAAATACAGAATTGCTGACTTAAAACAGATTGGTGCTGAAGTTGTTTATACTGGCAGTGAAGGGATCACTCTTCCTGAGCTCTGCTCCACATCAGGTAGCATCTGACAGCATCTATTTTCATTCATGAAATTTCAGAAATTCGATCTGATCAAATTGATATCAAGACACTGAAGAATACAAACTGAGTGAGGAATTCAGCCAGCCTTCAATGATCAGTGTGACTGGCGCTAATGCATGTCACAAATTGCTATAAACTAGTGAGTTATCATATACACTGCTACAGAAGAAATAACTAATTGACCCCAGAGAGTCACAAATATAAAACAATTTTCAATATGCCTATCATATACCAAATTAACTCATTGAAAACTTTGTATAGATGAAAATATTAATAATTTCTCCTTATAATTTTTCTTTTTTTAACAACAAATTTCCATCCCTTGGGTAGAATTTAATTCACAATACTAATATCCTAATTGTCCCTGGAAAAAACCCAAAATTATAAAGTGCAATATTAACAGTGAAGTGCAACACAAAGTAATAGAATACAGTTACAGTGTGGTTCATCAAGAAAGGACCTGTAAAAACACTGTTTTAAAAACATTATTGTATATTTGCAGGAGAGTTTATAACAAAATGGTTTCCAGTCACAAGAAGCCAGAAATACAGCATCATTTTTGGAACTACCAACCCTGTAAACTCAGGCTGACTTCTATAATTCTTTGCATCTCATGAATCACCAGTAATGAAACTCTGACAGGCCAAATGATGCCCACAGCAACATCTGTGCTGCCTGACTATTTACAGAAGCACTAAGTTCATCTGACTGGAACAAAGCAAACAATTCTGTCTCAAACATCATCAACAGGAAAGAATTCACCTCCCTAAGTTACATCTGCTCTTCAGTATTAATAGGAAGAGGATCAGCAGGATGCCAAAACCCAGAAAGGCAGATCAGTAAATGCTGTGCCATATTATTCCAGGAGCAATTTGGTCTTTAACCAAAAGACAGTATTTTCCTCAATATCAAGGTATTTTTTAGTAAGTCCTACTACTTTCACTGGATACAGAAAAGAGTAGCATCTGCAAAAAATAAGAGATCAACCTTGTGAAAATACATCCATAGAAAAGTTTCATGGTCTGCCAGAGGACTAAATGGAAGTACAGACTACCAGAACCTGAACCTTGATTTCTCTGGCCTCTCTTTTGTTAAGCACACACATCTCACTGAAAACCCTCCTTTCAGTGTGCCCGGTGCTCTCTGTTAGAACAAGCAGTAGATTAACTGCCTTCTCAAAGTCCAGCTCAGCAGACCACAAAGCAGTTTACCACAAAAACCATAAAACGCTGACAGGTTTGAGAAATGAAAATTCTGTATCCTTCTCCATTTCATTTCATTATCAGGCAAAGGAAGGTCACAAATTATCATACCCCTCAACACTGAATTGAGAAGGTACTAATGCCTTTTAAAGAGCAGACAGTTGCCTTAGGCAATCCTCTTTGTGGCAGACACATGGGTGCCTGCCATTTCCACAGACATTTCTGTTCCATCACTTGACAAATACAAGGAGCAAAATTCAATCACTGAACTGTATTCACGTAAACTGTGTCAAAACAGCCTAAAGTTCTCCAATCTTCTCAAATATTTCACCAAATTTTTGCTGCAAAATTGGTTATTTTCTACACACCTATTTCTAAGCAAATTTCACATATTCTTTATATTCACAAACATTCCTACTCTTTTACAAAAACCCTCCAACTCAATGGTGACAATGAGATTTGTACAGAAAAAGGTGTTTTAAGAAGTTCCTCTTCTATTCCTCTCATGATACCAAACAGGATTTAAAATACTTAGGGCAGGGAGGAACAGATCTGCTCAAATCAAACTGCAGGAAACTTCTTAGGCAGTTACTAATTTAAAAAATACTTGTGGAATATTTTCTTAAACATAGATCTAGTTTTATGGATTGGTTATTTTTATACATCATTTTTAAGCCTTTTACTGAAACTAAGATACTAAATACAGGTCTAAACAAAAATATTTAAACTTGTTCTTCATTTGGAAAGTATCTAACAAAACCCACTGTCCTATTTCCAAATTCCTTCTTCCTTTAGAGGAAAAATAATGAAATTAGACTTGGTTTCTTAATTTAAAAAAAGGGTTAAAAATCCGAGTGCGAAACAAAATCAATTTTGATGAACAGCTCTCTAAAAGAATCCATCAAATTTAACCCAAACTCAGCACTGTCAGCCTCCCAAAATTTACTTTCTGGTTAATTCATCATTTCTCCTCTCTCTTTTTACCTATAATCCTGCTCAAATCAGGAATCTCAAGATTCACCTCAGATGTATGAGCAGGCAGGTACATTCCACCCTTTCCTAAAGAATGGCAGTAACATTTAGAACTGCAATTCAAACGTTCCCAGAGGTGAAGGCAGACTTTCACAAACCACTCTCTCCATAAAGTCCTTCCAGGCTAAGCCAGATGACCAACATCAGGTAATCTGAATTATGAATTTGCTAAACCACAGGATCACCCCAGTGTGAATCCAACACTTCCATGTTTAGACACTGTGCTGGAAAGAAAAGCTGTCTAGTTCAAGGCATTTTGGATCAGAAGACAATAGTTAAGACCAGAATACAAATGAGAACATAAAAAGGAAGAAGGTTGTTTATATGGAAGAGGCCCTCCCACAGCTGCCCCAAAATACACTTACTTGGTATGCTCTTATCAACGACTGCACAGCAAGGTGATCCTCAACAACCTTCTCAGCCTTCCCTGGTGTGGGGGCCAGGCCATGGCTCTGCAGAAATGATGCCTTCCCTTCCAGCTGGGCTGGCAGGTGGGCTGCTTGGCCAGCGTTAGCACTTCGGAAAAACACATCCCAGGACTGGATGTGAGTACAGAGAAGAGAGAGAAATATTTATTACTTCAAACAAAAGTCTAATCCAAAGCAGCTCTTTCAAGCTGCAAATGGAACCTCACTGCATCACAGTGTTAAACAGACAGCAAAAAAAAAGCACTGATATGTCCCAGTCTCAGTAACAACAGTGTGTTTTATTTACACAGAACACTTTTCCTCTCATTTCTTACACCGAGCTTGCTCAGCACAAAACTCTCCAGCACACAGGACTGTAAAGCATCTTCATATATTATCCACTCACACAGCTCTTTTTAATTGTACTATTTACTCAGGCAGCCAAGAATGGGTACAATAAAATGCTGCTGGTAAAGAGCTATCAAGTCTACAGAATAAAGAATCTTAATAAACTAAATGAATCTATTCCTTTAATGATACTTACAGAATTTATGGTACTTCAAGACACTTAGTGATTATGCTAAATCAGAATCAGTCCTTAAGAGCTTTTCTTAAAGACACTTTTGAAGCAATTAAAGCTTTTTTGGAGTGACACTTTTGTTCCAAGATCCTTTCCTCACAAGCTTAGGTTACCTTACCATGAAAGAATATATGGGCCTGGTTTCAGGTGCAAGTCATTATTTTAGAAAAGTACTTATCTCAGAAACTGAATCATGACAAACAGAAGATTCTTTTATTTCCTTCTGTGCTTTTACACAAGGTACTTCACTCACATATGCCCAAATCTTGTCTTTCTGAACTGCTTTCATTCTGGTGAGGTGGTCACTGTGCCAGGTTAGAATGGTATCAGATATATGAATGCAAACAGAGAGCAGCAGAATGGGACAAAACACATGAGATACTTAGCAAAGAAGGAAGTCTGTGTAAAACACTTCCTTCAATTAGCTAACTTCAATTTAAAAGGAAAGCTATTTAAAAACCTACATATCTTTGTGTCTGGAATAGAAGAACTGCAAGAGATATATCTCTGCAAGGCTGTGAGCTGTGTAGATTTCCACTACATTTCAAAAACCAAGTGCCAGAAAAAAGAAGTAATCCAAAGCAATTATTTTTAAAAGAGTACTTAATATATGCATTACAGAACCCAAAGAATCAAAATAATGCAATACAAGCATGGCATGACAGAAAAATATTTACAAAATCCTTTTTGCTTTCATTAACAAAAAGCCTTCACACTGAAATTTCTAAAAGCTCTAAGGTGTCCAGAAACACCATGAGAAGGGCAGCATAAACATCACCCAACCTTCCAAGCTCAAGTTGGAATTGGGGGATTCATTGAACTTCTGGGTGGCAATCTCAGCATGAGGCTATTGCCCAAGAAGCATTGCTTTAATGCTCCCCCCTTCTTTAGTCATACAAAGCTGCACAGATACAAATACAGTAAACTTAATTTATCACCCTGCTCTTACACAGGCTTATCTAAACATAGCCTGACTTTTATATGCCCTGACAAATTAAGGCAGACAGATCATGTGTGGTGGCCAGTCCCAGACACACCGATGAAGAATTCATTCCTCCTTCCTTCTCTTATTTATGCCCATTTCCTATATTCTTCTTACTTTGACATCTTGGCAGCCACACTGAGATTAGAAGTCTGAATTTACATCCTGTAAGTGGTCTACAAGAGCCTATTAGTGTGACTGTATTTCAGCTGGGATTCTCTCTCTACACCTTCCTGGTCTGTGTTAAGAACAATATTGTTATTCCATGCCTACACAGCACAATCTGAGTCTGGAGGCCCATCACAGTGAAAAACAATCATAATTCCTTTTTTAACTACTAAAGTTACTTAGACTGGACAAATTACTTGGGCAATACACAGTTATAAATTTCCATTAAATATTAAATTAGGAAATTTCAAACCACACTTGGATCTGTGACATCTCTCGCATTCAAAGTTTTAATAAAGAATTTGCTTTGCTTATGTAAGGTTTTTCCTTTTCTTTTTCTAATATTGCAATACACATAAAATGATGATAATAATTGTATAATTATTATTTTGTTGAGTAAATTCTTTCATTTAAATGTAAAAGTTATCACAGCACAGTCCCACAAACAACTGAATGTGTTTTTAGGCAAGTGCTCTGCTAAGAGAGCTTTTAACAAACTCCAAATTGACTTGCCCAACAAGTGATGTGTTTAAGGAGAATCAGTATAGGGCTCTTTCTTCATGCAAACTCCCAAATATAGAGAAAATGTTTCCATCTGAAGATGCAGCCAGCTGAGACAGAATGGACCCAGACGATTTTTTCCTATCACAATTCTGAACTTATTGATTTGTTGGACAGGCTTGACATTTAATCAGAGGGGAGGGAAAATACATCATTTGGCTACAGAAAATTAGTTTTCACTAGATACACATCCATCAAAGCCGTTACAAATTTCTACAGTGTCTTTCAAGATTGAAACCAGATTATAGTCTTCAAGTTCTGTGTATCAATGTCAGACTTTGGCAACAGCATTTGCCATGTGACTGAACAGATAGACCAGCTTGCTCTCACAGCAAACCTGCAGCTTCTCAACTAAATTAAAAGTTCTTCAAGAAAATGGTAGAGGAGATTTAAAATACAGAAATACATTCACCAAAAAGAAAAATTACTATAGTAATAGATGATACATTCTCTTTCTTTCTGCCAGCAAAACTATATTGTAGTTAACCTTTATTTTCTCAAGTAACATAACACAATTCAAGTGATTCCGTGGCAAGGTTTTACTGTCATATAATAAACAGTGTTGCAATTAGAATAACAATATGCTTTATTTTGATGGTTTGGGATTTTTTTCCTAGTGCCATCACAATATTCATCAACTGCAGTGAGGACAGTAAAGCCTTAGAAGACACACACTGAGCATCACTATATCATTTTAAAAGAAAATGAATAAAATGAAGTGAAAGCAAAAACAAACTCCATGTATCCCTAGTCCATAAACCAAGGAGGTGATTACACACTCACAGCAGAGTGGCTGCAGGATAACATGGCAGGCATTATGTACTCCATAGCCAACCATGCAGTTTTGTAATTAATCTTGTGATAGTAATAACTGAGCCTTGTCAAGCTTCTCTCTTATGATCTATGGCCCTGACACCGAGCTTCAAGGAGAAATAATGATGCCTTTTTCAGAGCCCACGTCATTTTATTCTGATTGTTCTTTGGGCTACTCTGACTATAGGAAATTCAAAAGGCAAGGAAAAGCAGGAAACCATCTGAAATTAATTTGTACAAAGAATAAAAGCTCTTCTACATATATATATATAAATACATATATATGTATACACACACATGCTTATTCCATGATATACACAAACAGAAATTCTTAGAAACACTGCACATGCTCATTGGAATGTGACAGCCATATTTCAAGCAGCTGTAAATAAGCATCCATGGGAAGATATGTCCAATCAAATCTTCTGAGAGGGACACCAGTTCAGAAGTCCTGATTAAATGGAGTTTCTAAGTACAAACAAATAGAGCATGACTTTAAAAGCCCAGGAAAAATCAAGCTTTACCATTTAATCAATGAGGAGGCACATCCCCTGAAAAAGGTTTATCTGAGAAGAAACAAGGAGAAATAAGGTATAAAAAGGAAAATGAGGGAAGAGAATGCAATATCTAAATGCACAAGCTGGTTCTCTAAACCATGCTGGACATGGACATGCTTGACAACAACCAAAACAAGTGGCCGGCAGAGAGCCAAATCATTAAAACCATAATCAACATCACATGGTGTCTCTTGACATTATTTTCCATCACTTCCTATTCTTTCCATACCCCAATGACAAATGCACAACTTTACAGTCAAAATCACAGTATGAATTTTTCTGTATTTTTAAGAAAACAGAATGATTTCAACCCTTAACATTTTTACCTTGTTTTATGAAAGCTCAAATTTAACAATTTCTGTCCAAAAAAAAGTCTTGGGAAGGTATTTGCAGCTTTTAACCAATGAAATTAGATGGTTTTCAAGAAACTAAAAATTAATTTTGTTGATAAAACAAAGTAAAATTTATTAGCATTCTTCTCCACCTCCTCTTTTTTCATAGGCTGTGAAAAAACTAATAATTTAGGCAAGAATAGCTGTAATCCATTATTTCCATCCATCATATTCTTTCAAGCCTCATAAATCAGGGACACAGTGAATTTACTTCAGTTTGTTACTGTCACAAGTTTATTAAACACAGTTAACCTAGAAAAGTATTTACAGGGTTTTATGATTGTGCTGGGCTGGGCTGGGGTAGTTAATTGCACAGTAACTGGTTTGCATTTCAAGAGGGGGTTGGCAATACAGAGATGTTTTTGTTCTTGCTGAGCACAGCTTACAGTGTCAAGGCCTTTCTGCTCCTCTCCCCACCAGTGAGGGGCTGGGGGTGCACACGGAGTTGGGAGGGACACAGCCAGGACAGCTGGCCCCAGCTGACCTAAGGGATCTTCCAAATCACATCATGCTCAGCATGGGGGAAGAAGAAGAAGGAATGGGGGGGCATTCAGAATGATGGTGTTTGTCTTCCCAAGTCACCATCACACGTGTTTGTGCCCTGCTGTCCTGGGGATGGCTGAATGCCCTCCTGCCCGTGGGAATTGGTGACTGAATTCCTTGTTTTGTTTTGCTTTGCTCGTGTATGCAGCTTTTGCTTTCCCTATTAAACTGTTTTTACCTCCACCCACAAGTTTTCTCATTTCTACCCCACCGATTCTTTCCCCTATTCACACATGTGTATGAGAGAGAGAAAGAGAGCAGAAAGTGGCTGTGTGTTTGCCAGATGAAGTTAAACCATGACAAAAATGCATCTTGAATCACCTGGGACCCACTCCCTCGGCCACACCCTACATTCCTCTGTCAACTCACTTGTGCTGATATATTGCTCGCTGTTCAACCCACAACCTGCATCGCCTCAACAGGACCCACGATCAGAGTGTGTGTGAACTGCCAGGTGAGTTGGATGGTCCTTCGGCAGAGTTTTTAGCATTTCTGCCTACCCCGATGCCGGCCGCCTTGCTTCAGCACCCTGGCCAGCTCCGGGCGGCGGCGGGCGCGGCGCTCCAGCGCTACCGAGGGAGCTCCCACCACAGAGATGCCTGCAGCAAAATGCACCCCACCGAAAAGGGGCTGAACCGGGAATTTCGTTCAGCTAAAAGGAAAGTTAGCCAGAAGCCAATATAATGTCAATACAACAAAAAACAAGCTGTCATCTTGATGTCACCACACACTCCTTAAGAATGAGTTCATCCCTTCAGTATCCCCAGTATAAAAGGGTTGATACTGATCCACAATGTGTGGTGGAGTTCAGCTGGAAGCTACAGCACAAGGCCTCAAAGTCAGATGAGGAAGAGCCGTTCCTGGAGAAGGTTTCTCCATCCCCAGTTCAGGTGTAACATAAAAGATCAAGGATCAATCTGCTATGTGAATAACAGTCTTGTTGAAAGGTGACATATGCAGGGCCAACTCTGGTGACTAAGTTCATACACAACATCCAAACAAAACAAAAAAAAAGCTACAAAAACACTCTTTTTGGTTTCCTTTTTTGTTTCTGCCCTCAACATGCATCACTTCCTCATGCTCTAGACAGATTATCAGACTTAGAACAACAAGTTCTAAGTGACATTTTGATATACTTGCCTTGAGAATAAGGGAACAGACAACCAATTTGGTAAACATTTTGGGCACAATTCACATTACTTCCTGGAAAATGACTTGTCTGTCTCAGAATTGATCCGATTTCTCATCAACTTCTTAAGTTTCTATACATGCATCACCATAACAGAGCCCTCTTTGTCAGGAGAAAGCTTGTTAAAAAATAAGCCTATGTATTTTGTCCACGACAAAGGATTTGGGTAATAGAGTTTTTAGAAAAGCAAACAAATGTCTATTGCCTGGAGAGAGAAGGAAGACACAAAACAAAATACTTTTCAAGATACTTCAGAAGAATATTCTGACAATTTCAGATTCAGTTTTAAGGTTACAACTTCCACAGTTAATCCAAAGGCACCTGAACATTCATCTCCTCCAGACAGTTTAGAAATATCAACATAAACACATTTAAATATAATATATTCTCTGATATTGCCTTACTATAACCAAAAAATCAAATTTATTTTATTCTTGGGTCTTCTTCCAGGTGCAACTAATTACTTAACTGACTGCTTGACCAGCATTTCCAAGGAGGAATAAAGTTTCAGAGCAGCTTTCTATTTCTGGTCTGGACTTCTCATTCCTTCCACTCTGCCCACCATGCCTGTGCCTCCTCTGTACTTTTATAGTTGCAATATCACATCTTACACCAATCAATAGGTGAGAAATTAATTTCACATTTTTTCATTTCACACAAGATCTTTCCCTGAACTTTTTATTAAAAAAGGAAGAGAAAAAGTAAAAGAAACCTATGCCAGTCTTAACCCAGCATTACAGTCAGGTTTTAGACTTACCTTATGTACACTTTTAGGGTTTTCAAGCCATGCATAGTACATTTCCTCCACGTAATTGGAACTACTCCCACTCAGGAATGGCTCTGAGGCTCCTGATGAAACATACCGTTGGCCATGTAAAATTGCCCTTCTGGCTATATCCTGTTTTTCCAGAAGTTTAAAGCCATGCCTCTTCAGCGTAGCTGCAAACAACTTCAGATGACTCATGTTTGTTTATTAGCCAGGCAATCCAAGCCTATTAATAAAACAGAAACAAACTTAATCAGAAAAAGAGTCAATGAATTGCAGACACATTTCAGCCTCACAGCAAAAACTGAGGTTTCTGGCTGGAGAGCTCTAGTACGAGGCTCAGGCCTAGGCAGGAAGCTCCCTGCAGAGTTCCAGCCAGGGCAGAGGAGTGGCTGCTGCTGGCCATCCCCTCTCACAGGTAACACCACCCTGTTCCCCGAGGCGATCACCATCCCTATCACCTGCCCCGGGCCCAGATGGGGCTGCTAATCCTTGACCTGGCAACCCCAGGTGCTTTCTCTCTGTCTGCAAGCCGTGGCCTTTTACCCAGTCAGGCTGGGGTAGGGTCAGCAAACAGTGTCGGCACAGAGGCCGGGGAAAACAAAAAGCTGCTACCTCCAATTTCTGCCACGAGTAATGGAGCTGACTAAACAATTAGAAGTGTTAGTTAAGTGTTCATTACATCTGCCTTCAACCAAACAGTGAAACGCTGAGAAAAGGCTCACTTTAATTTGTTTTCCTATCTGGCAACATTTATCTTGTGTTTCCAATGATCTCTTATGAGCTTTGTAACAAGGATAGCAGATTCCATTCAATTTTGAATTGAGAAATTCAATTTTCCAATTCAATTTCCCACAATAAGGGTTTCTTCTGAATGCTGAACACCACCAGCTCCAGTGCTAGCAAAGGGAATCAGAGCTCACCTTCAAAATAAAAAAGAACAAATACATCTTAAAATTAGTCCCAAAATAGTATAATCTTAACACTGAAGTTGCTAAAACTGCAAAGAAAGAGCAGTAATGTGAAAAGAAATTATTAATTTTGTTTTCATTTTAAAAGCATTTAGAAAGCTACAGTAACATGAAGGATAAGGTACTAATTTAGAAGAAGTAAAATTCAGATTTAACGCCAAAGCATCTCTCATTTGTTTAGCTGCCCATCTGTGGAAATAATTTATTTGGTCCAAGGTAAAACCCAAGGCCTTTTGTTGCTTGGTGTGACTGAACAACTGCTAAAAACAAAAGTACTGAGCTGCCAAATGAACTTTATTGTTTTTTTTTTTAAATAACACTTATTTTGAGTCATAGAAAAAAACTTTATGTTACCCATTAGATGTTAAGATTTCTTTCTCTAATTCAAAAATAAATGTCATAAAAACATTCATAAACATTTTCTGTATATAAATCCCTTTATTTTCTGTTTCTCCTCTTACAGCCTCCTTTCAAAACCAAAATATATGGTTATAAAATGCCTAATTTTCTAAGGGATAGGAATAGCTATATTTTTCATCATCCAATTTAAAAGTTGATATTGGTACTAAAAAAAAAAGAAAAAAAAGAAAGAAAATGTGCTCCTACTAAATAAAACAGTATTACTGCTTGCTCTTCTCTGGCATCACATTTTTAGCTCAACATCTATTTTAAAAGCTGATGACTGGATCCTTTTCTTAGTCACTACCTTTAACTGTATCATCCCAGCAGTGAACTGTGCCTGATCATCCCAGACTCTCTCATCTACTCTTTCAAGACTTTTCACTCTCACCCACCAGCAGACCTGAGCCATAGCTCCTAAGAGCAGCAGCCATCATCCACTTACTGGGTGCTCTAAAGAAGCACTTGTCCAAATTCTCCACGTGGGAAGTGTTCTCCCAAGGCAGCATCACTGAAAGCAGCACCCAGGCCTCACTCAAACCTGTGAGCTCCTCAAAACCACAAACTCTGCTCTCTCCACCTGGCATTGGCAGCAAACTGGCAACAGCTGAGCCACTGGGATGCTGAATCCCTGCTCATGAGCGTTGTTTCCTACCTGCTTCTATTCCCTTGCCATTTCCCACTTCACAGATTCAAAGCTTATTACAACACCAGTCTCTGAGCAGGGCTCCTAGGCAACTGGAGGAACATGAACACCATCAGCACCATGTTGGAAGCAGATTATGTCCTGCAAGGGCACTGACAGAGCTCACACACTGTCTGCACACGCAATTCTCTGCAAGATTTAACAGCAAGTATGCATGATGTCATTTTGCAAAACTGGGTGAGACTTAAACACGTTGTAACAATAAGAACAGAGAGGTCACCATGGCACAACATTATGTCTGTGCATATTATGTATGTTTCTATTCTCATAGAAATTATTATTGCACCCACCTTACTGCATGCAAACCTCACCCTCTGCCACTTATATTAATTTCTAAGGGATTACCTACTCTCACTTAAAGACTTGAGAGAGAAGGGAGAGGAATGTTTTTCTCAGTTTATCATACTGCAGCAGCAAGCTTCTTAAGCACAGGTAGTTTTACATATTTTTCTTCATAATATGTCTGCCTGAAGAATGTGTAGCTCTTTCTTCTAGAAGTTAGTAAAAAACACATAAGAGAATAAGAAAAATTTGTCAGGGATATTGGAAAATGGGTGCAAATGATATAATATATAACAGAAACAAAGAGCTTGTAAAGTGGTACCAGTCACTCCCCTCTGGTTCCATTTAAATTTCAAAATGGGGTCAGAGCCATACTTCAAGCAGTAACTACTGAATATGTAATCTATAAAAGCATACAGGAGCTATGTCATTCCAGCCAGATTCCAGTTACAGATTAACATGACTCAAAAGCCCTGACTTGTTCCTAGTTTTTCCTTCTGCACACATTGCTCTTCAGCACAGATGTCAGCTGTCAGCAGCTAAACAAACCAGAGACCACCAGCGTGAGCATAGACCATCCCAGCCCACTCAGCCTTGAGACTGTCACTCAGAAATCGGCACCCAGGACAGCAGGCAGGAGTCAGGAAGAGTTAGAACTGTTCCACTTCACTATGTTTCCCAAACCAACCCTGAAATGAAAAGAGTGATTGGAAAGGGATCAAGCTGAGCGAAGAGCAACCTAATGAACGGTATTAATTAAACCTCTACCGGAGGTCAAAAATAAGAAAGAAGCAGTGAACCACAAGAACAACCTGATATTTAATGCACCACAGCACCCTCAAAATGGTGGAAGTAAATGAAAGCCCTAAGCAGATGAAAATTCCTGCAGCTGTTCTGTCTCAAACGACAACCTAGCTTTCACCTTGGCACTTCCACCTCTAGAAGTGCCCTAATGTCACGGACAGTCTTGGGAATTATTCTATCCAGGTTCTAGGGGTCATAGAAGCATGTGGAAAACAGACAGCAGATGCTTCTGATAACAAGGTTTTTATCCAACTCTTTTCAAGATCACTTTCAGTATAAATACACTGCACACATTAATCAATATCCTGGTATTGCCAGTGCCCTTATTGAGCTTCTTAACACACGTAAAGCCCTGCTGCCAATGTGGACAAATGTTCTTTATGCTCTGCAGAACTGGTGGTTAAAAAGTCTGGTCCATATCTCATTAAAAAGTTCTTCATCCACTATCAAGGTAATTTCCCTCAATAATCCCCACACATCTGACTCTTCTTCAAAGTTCTTTTTAAGACTGAGTAATTCAAATGAAGCAAGGCTGAGACTGAAAAAAATGGATGAATATGTTTCTCCAGAAGATTATCAATTTAAATTAGCGGTGTAGGGAACATCCTTATTACATAAAGCTGCATCAGGGATACCTCCATGCACTAAATGTTTCTTTTCCCCCAGAACGGATACGCCATGCTGCATAGATAATCCTAATTCTCCACACAAAATTGACCTGCAGGAGGTTTTCCAGCGGCACATCCGCCCCCAGGCGCACAGCGCGAGTGCCGGGCAGCGGAGGCGGCTCGGTGCAAGAAAACCTAACGGATTCATTCCCTGCCCTGGGAAACGCCTCCAGCGCGAACCACAGGGCTAACACGGCCCCACGGCTGCCAGCTGAGCAGAGGGGACGATCCGGGAGGCTCCGGTTTGTCCTCCCGCCCCTCCCGGTAACGCCAGGACGCGGTGTCCTGGTCACCCTGGGCACCGGGGCCGGAGCCTGCCGGGCTGTCAGGGCGCTCCCGGCTGCGACGGGGCTGAGACATCACCGGAGGCCGGGCCGGGCCGCCCCGCTCACTCCACGCTCCGGGGCCCGGCCCGGCCTGCGGCGCGACCCCCTCAGGCGCAC